>CM076577.1:253517405-254117405 GCA_034641835.2 Pinus albicaulis | reverse complement strand
TTAAAGTCTTAGGTGAGTCCTAGTGTTTTAGTCGAGTCTTATGTAAAAGTGATTTGGGAATAATTTAAGCTAGTTGGCTAAATTATTTTATTTCAAATCACTTGGTCAACTAGATCATATTGTGTGGCAGAATGAAGTGTGTAATTTAAAGGTCTAAGTTGAACGGGTGCTCCCCCTTTGAGAGTTGAAATGTAGAAATCTTATGTAAAAAACATTTTAGTGCATGGTCCCTCATACTTAGACACCATGGCTAAAATATTAGAGGGTGAAAAAAATATTAAATCCCCTCAAGTGTCAATTAATTTTTTTTCTGGCAAAAATTAAATAAATCTTAAGCCAGAAAATTAATTAATTAAAGTCTAAATTAAAGTCTTGGAGAAATTAAATTCTCCAAGTGGAAATATTTGTGGATATCAAAGAAATTAAATTTTGGAGGTCCCCGCCAAGGGAATATTGGAAATTTCATGAAAAATTGGACCCTTGGACCTTGGTGGTTAAATCAAAGTCAATTTTTTGAAAAAACTAGCTCAAAATAATTAATTTTGAGCTAATAAAAAAGGGTTTAAATGAGAAATTCGAAAATTCCTCAAAAATAAATATTTTCTAAGGTGGAGATTAAAATATGATCAAATATTTATCAGAGGTTGACATTACTTTGACGGGGATCAGGCCAACTAGCCGTTATTTTTCCACTTGGAGGATTCATCTATAAATTAGGAGTCATTTGAGTCTAAAGCTATCTGATGTTTGGCTAAGAAAATTCTGCGGAAAATTTGATGTAACACTACTGTCCCGCTAGGAATGCTTTTTTGAATCATAATAAAGACTTTAGAGTGCAGTTCATGGTGTTTATTGTCTACTGACCAGTGGTATGTGTTGGGTACGAGTTTTCCTATATTGTGCTTACATTGTTTAAAAGTTTGTTTTTCATTAGATGGTGATAAGAATATTCTATTGGTAGATTTTGGGTCTATCTTAGGTGATTTGATTCATCATATGTCTAACAAGCTTTCTTGAAGAAAATATATAGTGTTTGCAAATTCCCCAATCCTTGGGCTCCAAGTTTACAAACTGTGGACGTACACTAACCTTGTTTGGACTCCGAATATTTTTATGGTTTACTTTACTTCACTAAGTTTGTAGCTTGCATCTGTTTTTTTTAAACACTTCAGCTATTTATCAAAAAAAATCTAAAAAAATATTTCTCAAAATTTATTTCAAAAGCCTTGAATATTTGTATATTTGTATAATTTTGTATAATATATTTTTTGTAAATTAATTTTTCTAACTAGGGTTTTGGGGTTTTGAGATTTTTGTATATATTGGGATTTTGGGTATTTGTAAATTTATTTTTGCAGGTTTGCAGGTGAGATCAAGTGGAAAGTGTTGGAATAGAGTTAGATTAGGCCCTTGAGGGTAAGATCTAGCCTCTAAAAATTTTTGCAAAGCCAGCCATTGAAGAATTTGCAGTAAAATTCAAACCTGAGGCAAATTAATTTTTCTGAAGCAAGGGTTTCGAGTTTCAAGCCTCCTGGAGCCGGATTTAGCCCCTCCAAGGCCAGCGTCCTCCTCTCAAGCCTCTGCGTCATCCTTTTGACCCCCTACGTCATCCTTTTTAGCCCTTCTAGGGTTCGTCGTAGCCTCTAGGGGCCTCGACCTTTCCTTTGAGGCCCTGCGTTGAGGGTTTAAGGCCTTTTTAGGCCTGGTCGTGGGCCTAGAAGGCCTCGGCTCCCCTCCTAAGCCCTAGAGAGCTTGTCATGGACCTTTAAGGCCTTTAACTCCTGGACATAACCCTTTAAGGGCTTTCTCTCCCTCCTTTGCCCTTCGCTCTCCTCTTTTGGCCTCCTTTTTGCCCCTTTCAGCCCTTCCCTAGCCTCTAACCCTAGCTGCTAGCCTTTCTCCCCCCCCAACGCTAGCCCTATTTGGCCTAGCGTTGCCCTCTTTTGGCCATAGTTTGACCCCTGCCTATTTCTGAAATTTTTTGGGCTAAATACTTGGTGGGTTTTGCAAGAGAAAGTTGCTCAAAGTTGGTGTTTTCAGTTGTCAAGTACATTGGGGAAAATTTTGGCAAGATGGGCAGGTTTTCCACAAGGCCTTAGGCCTAAGGTTTGCTCTTTAAACCCTCATTTTATATCTATTTTGCTTCAATTGTAATTATCTCCTCATAATAGTGATATAAGTGCCCTAAAATCACATCTAAGTGATCTAAATACATCAAAAATTTCATAGAAAATTTTTCCTATTGTTTTGGCTGCTTGGGCATTGAATTTTTAGCCTAGATCTACTAGTTAGCTTGCTGGAATATTTTTGCATAACTGTATAATCAAATCTGATCATTTCTAAAATAACACATCTTAAAGGGGTTAAAAAATCATATTTTTCAATTTGGAAAGCTTGCTCTGACACTTGGCAATTCTTGGGCATATTTTGGCACTAGTAGTTCACTAGGTGCATACTTTTCTTGCTGCTGTAATAATAAATTTCAGATCTGATATTTTCTGAATATTGCATCATAAGTGGGCTAAAATTCATAAATTTACATGGGCAAGTCATTAGATTACTCCTTGGTCATCTTGTGATTCATATGTTTGGCAATTTCCTTGTTTTGAAGTGATATACTTGTTGTTGTCCTAACTTCATCATAAGTAGTTCTTTCATGATTTATTTGGTTCATAGTGGTTTATGTTGTTAAGCTCTAACAATTGTTTGTCTTGTGTTAGACTTGAGAATTTGTTAACTTGGCACTAAAATCACTCAAGCTCTAAATCTTCTAATCTTGTTAATGGTCTTTGGCATTAGGAATCTAATTGATATTGTGATTGAAGCATTGTTGAACAAGTGATCTAACTTAAGAAGCTTTGGTAATCCTATTGTTTATCTTGATTCTTAAGTAATTGGCATCTTAAGTTTCATAGCCCATTGGCACTAAATTTATTGACACTTTCTTGGTTGTAAGATTACATTCATGAGTACTCTTGTCCTTAAAAGATTCATCATAATTTAAAGTACTTGAGCAAATCTTAAACTAAGAATTTCACTCATAATTATTGCATACGCATTTTAGGCTTAACTTGCACTAATAATTTACCTCCAAGCATAAGCTTGGTTGATAGACTCTTAGGACAACCCTTTCTCATCTAACTTGAGGGATTCAGCCTTTTTTTTGGTGGTTAACACAGCGACCTTGCAGTCATCATTGCCACAGTCTCTGCAGCACCGGAGGCACTAGGTGGTTGGAACACAGGGGGAGGTATCATTAATGAAGCCTCTGCTTGCTCCCCGTTGGCTTCCATTCCACAACCTACTCTAAAGACTGGTCTCAAAACAGTTAAGGGGAAGATTCTATTTAGATTAGGCATATAACCTAAAATTAACCAAGATCCTTGCATCACACTTAGATCTTAGGACTTGCATCTCATATAGGTTAGCTAATCATCTAAGCAACGTTTTTCCATCCAGTTACTTGGTCCTAATTTATAATAAGCACGAATTTTGACTCCATAAGGCACTGGTCCCATTTTTAAATCTAATTGAATCCTTAAGTCTTGCTAAATTTAACCAAGTACCTAGGCCACTCAATTGTGTCTTTTTTCCATAGAGACTACCCCCCATAGCCTGCTATTGGGAGACAGCTAGAACGGAGTGGGCGGGGATCAGAGTGACAGCCCCCGCCCTGAGCCGTTGCCGCGATGCCTATACAATCTGAGCGACAACAAGTAGGATATGTACAAGTTAGCAAACCCATTGGCACTAATTACAACACCTAACCCAATAGAGCAACAAGCTTGTTAGTTTTTTAGTAGCTCGAACAAGTGTTCTAATCTCTATTGGTATCTAAGAGGCTAAGGAACACAGGAGGATAATTATCTCCACGACCCAAAAAAAGCTTCTATGGAAAATCCCTTGATTAGATTAATTGGCCAAATATTAAATATTTTCCTAAGTCTAACTGAGGAAAATTGATTAATTAAATCAAATTAATTGAGCTAAATCGATTTTGCTCTAGTGACTTGTAGAACAGTCATGAGAAGGGGTCAAGATGATTTTAGTAATTGATTGTGATTAGATCGTGGCCATTGGTTGCTCAGCGAGAGATTATAAGAGCAAATCGATGGGGCATTTGGAGACACACAAGGGAGTTCGAATTACCCAGTTGCAGTGAAAGCAAGGGCGCAGTTTGAGCAAGGAATACACCGACATAAGGGTTTCAGTAGAGAAGATTGGGGTGAAATTTTCCGGTTGAATTTTCTCGAAAGATTTCCATATTCCAGTGAAAGGAAGGAGGTTGAATTCGACAGCATAAGAAAGGTTGAATTCAAGAATGCAAGTACCCAATTTGCTAGTGCATGTGACAAAGGGGCTCGATTTACTTTCTAATTGTCAGATCAGTTTCTGGGAGGAAGTGCGAGTTGGTCAGACGAGTTGCTAGAGGCAGATTTGCTTGCAGGATCATTTCCCCGAAGGCAGTGCGAGTTGTTGGAGCAACCAGTGTGAGTTTGCAGGCAGTCGACAACCAGTGCAAATTGTTGGGAGGAATGTGAATAGCACAGAAAGGTCGTGATATTCTACAAAGGGAGACTTTGTGGTTTCCAGGTCGATTTGGCCAAGAGAAAAATAATTTGTTGGAGCTTTGCCAGTAGGAGGCAAGCAGATTGTAATTCTCAATTTTTGTTGAAGATTAATAATAAAACCCTAATCTGCAAAACTAGTTTTCACCACACTGGGGTTTTTCCAAGGACAATTTGTCCAGAAATATTGGTGTTCATTATTGTGTGTCTGGATTATTTCTTAGTTCCTGTTATTATTTGTGAAAACTACAGTAGTGATTTATTCGTTATTTGTCGGGATTAATTTCTAAAGACAAATAATCTGCATAAGATAGAAGAATAAATAATGGTAACTTCAATTAATGAAATTTCACATGGTATCACAACACATCTAAAGCGCGGAGGGTTTGCAAGAGTATATCAACGCAAGGCACAAGAAGAGAAAAGTCGAGGGTTTATAACCCAATTTGTATTTTTCATATTTATTTGGGCTTTGCTATATTTCCGTATTTTCAGAGACGGTCGCAATAGGTTTGGGAGATTAGGACAAATTGGATCGAGCCTCTAACTTTGGTGTTTGGAAAGCCAGAATATTTACTCTATTTGACGAGCATGGATTGAAGGAGTATGCAACTAATGTTATAATCGTACCGGCAGATCCACAACAACTGGCAGCTTATAGAAAGGAGAATGCCAAAGCGAAGAGGATTATCCTTGATGGAGTCAAGGACCATATAGTCCCTCATATTGCAAAGGACACAACGAAGGAGATGTGGGATGCAATTGTAAATTTCTACCAGAATCCTACGCCAAACAAAAAATTGATTCTCAGAGAAAAGCAAAGGATCATTCAAATGCTCAAGGATGAAGACGCAGTTTCCTATCTTACCAAAGTTTGACTTGTCAAGGACGAGTTGGTTGCAGTAGGAGATAAACCAAGTGATGACGAGCTGGTGCGAGTGGCCTTGAACGGGTTTTCTAGGCAGTGGGATGTCCTTGTCCAAGTTATTAATGGATGAGACCAGTTACCAAGTTGGGATCGCCAATGGAGTGATTTAACTCAGGAAGAGCTTAGGCTTAACTTAGTCAATGATAGTAGCAGCAGCAGTGGCAAGACTCCAAAGGGTGAGGAGAAACAAGAAAACATAGCCCTAGCAGGAAAAGGGAAGGCAAAAAAGGGTCCAACAAGGGATCAGGCCCAAAAGGAGAAAAGAAGAAGAAAGACGAGTAAAATCAAGTGCTTTGGTTGCAGTCAACTAGGACACTATGTCAACCAATGTCTAAACCGAAAGAAGGGAGAAAAGAAAGGGAAGCACACAACAAGCTTCAGTGGGCATTAGGGATTTGTCTTCAAGGCCAGACGACGAATTTGCTCTCATAGCTTGCCTCTCTAGCTCTACATCCACAGGCATTTGGTATATCGACAGTGGAGCATCAGCACATATGACAAGAGTTAGAGAATGTTTTCCCAGTTATAAGGAAAAAGATATGGACTTCCAGATCCATATGGAAAACAAGACTAAATGTACTCCAGTCGGGAGAGGGACCATCAACATTCAGAGGGAGTTTGGCAAAAGCACCAATGTTACAGATGTGTTGCATGGGCCAGGCTTAGAGATGAACCTGATTTCAGTTTTTGCTCTTCAGGACAAGGGTTATGATGTCTATTTTGTTGGGCAAAAGGTGTAGATCAAACACCAGAGTTGGAAGAAGGTCAAACAGATTGGAGTTAGGAGCAAAAAATTGTATAAATTGCAAATCGATACTCCAAAGGCACTAATTAGCACCACCAGTAGTAGAGACATGGAAGCACTATGGCATAGGAGGATGCGATATTTACATCATGGAGCACTTAGGTTGCTCGAGGAGACCGTAACAGGAGCTCCAAAAATCAACATGAAACATGATGATGTGTGCAGAGGGTGCGTGCTTGGGAAGTTTGCGAAAGCAACATTCCCAAGGAGTGACAATAGAGCCAAGGGTGTGCTTCAGTTGATATAGTCAAATATATGTGTCCCATTGTCCACAAAATCTCTCAGGGGTTATGAATAATTTGTAACCTTTATCGATGACTTCTCCAAGAAAACCTGGATCAATTTCTTGAAGAAAAAGGATGAAGTTTTCAGTCACTTCTAAGAGTTTGACGCTCTTGTGGAGAACATGACAGGAAGAAATATCAAGGTGCTTCGGACAGACAATGGAGGAGAGTACACAGATAAGGCCTTCACGGGGTTCTGTGTGAAGGAGGGCATCAGAAGAGAGTGGACAGCTCCATACAACCCACAGCAGAATGGGGTTGCAAAGAGGAAGAACAGGACGATAGTTGGGGCAGCAAGGGCAATGTTATATGACAAGGACATGCCTGTCTCTAGGCAAAGGCATGTAGCACAGTAGTGTACATTCATAACAGGGTTCCTCATAGAGCATTGAGGAAGATGTCACCAGAAAAGGCTTTTACAGGAAAGCATCCACAGGTCGGACACTTCAAAATCTTTAACAATATAGCTTATTGTCACGTGCCAGATGACAAACGCACCAAGTTGCATCACACTGTAGAGAAGGGTTATTTCATTGGATACAACGAAACGTCCAAGGAATATAGGATCTATATTCCTAGTAGCAAGAGGATTATCGTGAAACAAGATGTTAAATTTTAGGAGGAGAAAGCCTTCAAAAAATCTCATGAGTTACCAACAAATGATCAGAGTGGGCCAGCAAAAGCACCAAGGGTTGAGCAACAGTCGTAGGGGTAGCAAATCACAAGTACAGTTACCAATACGAGCACTAGCTCAGGTGTAGGTGCTCAAGTGAGTTCACAGCAGACAAAGCAGCAAGAGCAAGAAGAAGAGCTTGTAGCTCCACCTACCACCAGTGGAAGAAAAAATAGGGAGGTGCTACAGCCATTGCGAAATGCGCAAGAGTTCGTGCGCGCTGCTAAGGCAAGCACTAGAGAGCGCAAACAACCAGAAAGGTATAAGGCGTTGGTGACAAAGGGAGCCTTCCAACTATCAAGAGGTTGCATAGCATCAGGTGTGGCCGGATGCTATGGTGGAGTATAACTCCATCATGATCAATGATGTGTGGGAGGTCATGCCTAGACTAGTGGACAGGTCAGTAGTTGGCTCTTGTTGGATCTATAAGATCAAGTATGTTGCAAATGGCTTGCGTGGAGAAATATAATGCTAGGTTTGTGGCCAAGGGTTATGCGCAGAAGGAAGGCATATACTATGAGGAGACATTTTCTCCAATGGCTAAGTACAGTTCTATCAAGATCCTGATATCTCTAGCAGCATAGATGGGATGGCAAATTCACGAGATGGACATGAAGACAACTTTCTTGAACGAGGTGATAAAACAGGAGGCGTATATCGAGCAACCAAAAGGATTTGAGACACATCAGAGGGATACTCATGTATGTAGGTTGAAGAGGTCACTATACGGACTCAAGCAAGCTACCAAAGCATGGTCTAGTTGGATCGACAGCTACTTGCATTAGATGGGCATCGTGAAGAGCGAGGCAGATTCTAACCTCTACTATCTTATGGTAGGAGGAGAGTCGCTCATTCTTGTACTATATGTGGATGATCTATTCTTGACAGCATCATCAGGGATCAAAGAGAACTGCAATAGGGACTTGGCAGTTGAGTTCGAGATGAAGGATTTGGGACCGATGCCTTATTTCCTAAGACTGGAGGTATGGCAGGCAAATGGGGAGATCTTCCTTGGACAAGGGAGATACACTATGGAGATCTTGGAGAGATTCATGATGCAAGACTATAGACCCATGTCTACACCCATAATTACCAATTGGAGGGAAATAGATGCAGTAGTGGACCCAGCCTTGTATAGGAAACTCATCGGATCTATTATGTATATGGTCAACACAAGGCCAGACATTTGTTCCACGGTCAATACTATCAGCCAGTTCATGGTGGAACCTAAGAGAGTACATTGGACAGCAACGAGACATTTATTGTGGTATCTACGAGGTATAGTCATGTATGGTTTGAGATATGCTCGAGGTGATGGCGTCAGTTTGATGGGACACACAGATGCAGACTAGGAAAGCAGTTCGGTGGAATGAAAAAGCACCTCAAGGTGTTGCTTCAGTATTGGATCAGGAGTTGTCTCTTGGTGCAGCAGGAAGGAGAAGTTTGTGGCACTGAGTTCTGAAGAGGCAGAATACATGGTAGCAAGCATGGCCACATGTGAAGTTATTTGGCTTCGAAAGTTGCTAGTGGCACTATTTGGTCAGTGATTGGATTCGATCAGTATTTACTGTGATAATCATAGTTGCATCAAGCTCTCTGAGAATCCAGTGTTCCATGATAGGTCGAAACATATCGATATCAGATACCACTTCATCAGAGATTGTGTACAGCGTGGATCAATTCAGCTACAATATGTTCACATAGATCAAGAGGTTGCAGATATTCTCCTGAAGGCCTTGGGTAAGGCAAAGTATGTCTACTTCAGGGATAAGTTGGGAGTAGTGGAGAATACCTTCCTCGCTAAGAGGGAGTGTTAGTTTTTTAATAGCTAGGACATGTGTTCTAGTATCGATGTCTAAGAGGCTAAGGAACACAAGAGGATAATTATCTCCAAGAGCCAGAAAAAGCTTCCAAGGAAATGCCTTAATTAGATTAATTAGCCAATTATTAAATATTTTCCTAAGTCTAACTTAAGAGAACTGATTAATTAAATCAGATTAATTGAGGTAAATCGATTTTTCTCTAGTGACTTCTAGAAAAGTCATGAGAAGAGGTCAAGGTGATCATAGCCATCGAATGTGATTAGATCGTGGTCGTTGGTTGCTCAACGAGAGATTATAAGAGCAAATCGACAGGGCTTTTGGAGACACGCAAAGGAGTTTGAATTACCCAATTGCTTTGAGCAAGGAAGACACCAGCAGAAGGGTTTCAGCAAAGAAGATTCGGAAGAAAATTTCCGAAGGAATTTTCTCGAAATATTTCTAGATTCCACTAACAGGAAGGAGGTTGAATTCATCAGCAAAAGAGAAACCGAATTTAGAAGTGCAAGTAGTCAGTGTGTGTGACAGAGATGCTTGATTTACTTTCTAGTTGTCGAATCAGTTTCCTTGTCGAAGTGCAAGTTGGTTAGATGAGTTGTTGGAGGCAAATTTGATTGCAGGATCATTATTCGAGAGTTAGTGCGAGTTGTTGGAGCAGCCAAATCGAGTTTGCAGGTAGCCAATGCAAATTGTTTGGAGGAGTGTGAATAGCACAGAGAGGCCGTGATATTCTGCAAAGGGAGACTTTGTGGTTTCCAGGTCGATTTGTCCAAGAGAAAATTATTTGTCGAAGCTTTGCCAATAAGAGGCAAGCAGATTGTAATTCTCAATTTTTGTTGAAGATTAATAATAAAACCCTCATCTGCAGAACTGGTTTTCCCCACAATGGGGTTTTTCCAGGGACAATTTGTCCCGAAATATTGGTGTTCATTATTTTGTGTGAGTGGATTATTTCTCAGCTCCTATTATTATTTGTGAAAATTGCGGTAGTGAATTATTCATTATTTGTCGTGATTAATTTCTAAAGACAACTAATCTGCATAAGATAGAAAACAAAAACAAAAAAAATCGATAACTTCAGTTAAGGAAATTTCACATATATCTATATAGATATATACATATGTGTGTGTGTGTGTAGCCTAAGTGGGCCTAATGATTGAGAACATGGGTTTTCTCCTCGGAGGTCACGTGTTCAATTCTGAAGGGCGATAGGGTAGGCATATAGGAGCAAGTTGTTGTTTGTGGATATTGGCATGGGGTTGGCAAGGTGTGTGTGTGTAGCCTAAGTGGGCCTAATGATTGAGAACATGGGTTTTCTCCTCGGAGGTCACGTGTTCAATTCTGAAGGGCGATAGGGTAGGCATATAGGAGCAAGTTGTTGTTTGTGGATATTGGCATGGGGTTGGCAAGGTACCAACACTCTCATTCTTGCTTACATGCTAGAGAATTAGACAAATTGTATTTCTCAAGCAAACCCCAAACCTAGAATTTTGACAATTGGGTGTAGCTCAAGTGGTTGTGAGGAAAAGTTGCTACTCTCCCCACTTGAGTTCAAATCCCACTTTGTGACACATTTTCTCTAAGTGAGCCAATTGTTGATGAGCTTCTATACATTCTATTCATAAGTTGTTGAAGTGACATTTTTCCCTAAAGAATCTAGGGTTTAACTTGGGTACAATCCTTAGAATGAGGAGATATGCTAGGGTGATTTCCCCTAGGATATGTTACCTAGAAAAAATATGTGTATGTGTGTGTGTTCTGCGAAAAAACTCACAGGGAAACCAAAGGGATGGTTCCCACATTGATGAATAGCATCCCTAGTAAATGCTTTAGTGTAGACTAGAGTACCTAACCCCAGGAGATTTGAACTAGGCACCTGCTAACACCACTTGAGATTACATATGTATATATAAAGAGAGAGAGAGAACCTAACCCAAAGGTACTCAAACCAGGCACCTACTAACATGGAACTAGCCAAATGCCTAAGTACATTGAAGATGACCAATTGAGCTAACCCCTTGAGCTCAATTGAGAGAGAGAGAGAGAATATATATATATATATATATATATATATATATATATATAGAGAGAGAGAGAGAGAGAGAGAGAGAGAGAGAGAGGGTACTTGAGATCCATAGTGTTGGCTAACCATGGTTTTCTTTGACTGGTTTCTTGTGTGAGTTCATCTCTTTACAGACATCCTATCTAATACAATTGTGTATGAATTGTGTGTGTTACTATGTGACTTTATTGTGAATGCACTTTGTATCTGTTGTTCATTCACAATTTCTCACATTGTCTCCAAGCATGTTTGAAGCCTGAAGAAATGTGAAGCGTTGAGACAGAGTCTGAACACCTTTCCTCCATTAGGAAAGAAAAAAAAAAGATGCTGCTTCAAGAATCTCTTGCTGGTTAGGTGGTATGCTAGTGACTGTCAGGAATAATTGTCATCAATAGTTTTCCTCTTGTTTAGCGTTGAATGAGACCATAAAATGTATCTCGACATGTTTGAAGATAGGCTTCTTGATCCGATAAATTATTTATCATAACTAGTAATCATAACAATGTTGCAAACATCGGCATCGGGATAAAATCGGCAAGGGTCCGAAAAACCAAAAAATCGTAAAAATCAGGAAAATATCAGTAAAAAATCGGCAAACATCGGCAAATTTAAGATACCATAAAAATATCTTTAAAAATTGGCAAACATCGGCTCGGCCAAAAAATCGTGATTTCAAGATAAAATCGGGATGTTATCGAGATGTTCGCAACACTGAATCATAATGTACAGTTTCCATCGACTTTTTCTATTCAATGTAGATGCTATGCAGGCTGGTCATTTCAGGAGAGAGTCAGTTTCATCTTCAGCTATATTTCAATCACATAATTTGTACATTCTTCCATCCTCTGTAATCACAGTGAGCACATTAGCCACCTTTTTTGCAAAGGTTAGGTGAAATAGCTCTTATTTGGTCTACGAGTTTTTAAACAAGTTATTGTTTACTACTTATTATTTGTGTTCATTTTACTGAACCAAAACAAACCCTCTGCGCAAATTCACAAAAACATTATATCCATCATCTTTACCGCAATGCGGTCAGAAATTCACATTCTTAAAAACCAACGTTTAGCAAAACGAACCAATTCGATCGAGGTGATGGACTAGAGTCAATTAACGTCGACAATTTCAAATTTATTATTTTTGTTCTCTAACGCTGGCATGCCTCTTTTCACAGTTTGCATCTTGTCTTGAAAAGGAAAATTTATATTAAATAAAGGAATTCTAATAACAGAGACTTGCACCATGTCCTAGGACTTTTGAAAAAGAGGATTTCAAATTTTTCAAGATTCATGCGACAAAAAGGAAGGTTGCAGTGGAAACTTACATATTGCACTCCCTGATATCATCATTAGTGTGCTTGTAGATGCAGTCAGGCTCGCGGCACTCTCCACACTTAGCAAAAAACCTACATATGGGCATTCTTACCTTGTCAAGCTGATGAAGATACCCGCAATAATCACCCTTCATACACAAACCCCTCAGCCAGTGCCTGCACACTGTCTGCCTGAAATTCCTCTTGGAGATTTTTTGCCCGGCGTTTGAGTTTGGAACTGGATGAGGCCCCGCGGGGGTTTGAACAATCGACGTCCCATCCGGGCCTAGAGCCGAAGTACCGCCCGCGGCCGCGGCTCCCGTTTCCAACCCGCCCTCGAAATCAAAGTTCAGGGCGCCCTCTCCATCCTCCATTGCTACGCTTCGCTGCAAGGAATGAAACGAATGGTACAGCCAAGCCCTAAAATCTCAACACCCTGGCTTGTAGGGAGGAGCTCCTTCCATTGAATGATGAACAGCTTTCTTGACAGTCAGACACCCAGTGAATGATGTAAATCTAAGTAAAATTTTGCAGGAATTGCGAAAGCTTCAGAAGCTTTAATATTCCACCAATTATAACAAGTTTTAACTCTTTCGAAAATTATTGAAGAGGTCCGAATGATGCCAGAGCTCTGAGTTCTAATGGCTCCTCTGGAGAGGGAGTTGGACCGAAGCAGAGTAACCCTCTTCTGTGTAGAATTATTTTGTGTATGTATTTACTTTTCTCTGTGCATTGAATCACTGCAGTCACTCCGTCGGGTGCTCGGACGCCTCCGTGGCTGCGCTATTATATGCTTCTTCCCTCCGTCCGGCGCTCGTACGCTGTCGTGGCTGTGCTCTTATATATATATGCTTCGCAGCCTTGTTGACTGTGAAATCCACCCGGATTTGAGAGGGGCTGTTGGTGAGGTGTGTTCAAGTTTAGTGAATAATAAAGGACCAAAAGGATCAAGAAGCATTTGAAAACCAACCTCACACATTGAAGAAGGAAATCCGCAAGGTTAATTCATCATCTACATTTTATAAGCGTAAATAACCGTAGGTAGTACTTTATTTGTTCATTTATTGGTATTTTGATTTTTATGGTGAGAGACCATGATAAAGAAGTGCCCATGTACTCTACAATGATTGAGTAATGGTGACGTTTATTTTTTATTTTTATTACATGAGTATTTAATGATTTTGAAGTAATAACGAAATGAAATTACATTTTAATATGAGATTCACATTAGGAATTTTCTTCATTATTCTTGTTAATTTATCTATGTTTGAATTATTACTTTGGGCATTCATAGTTTGTATTCATATTTTCATTATTATATAATATTATTATATGATATCAAAATCTTCAATTGTTGCATTGGTTTTTCCGAGTTGGGTTTTTTTCGAGGACTTTGTCCAAAAATAATGGTGTTATGAACAACATTAGATGGTTCGAAACGTCGACCAAATCCTAATGATGTGATTAATCCGAAAGATTTTCTATCTACAATAATGGTGTTATTTTGTGTGTGTGCATATATTTCTTCTAGCGTTTATTTTCTTACACATATGAGACTAAAAATAGTTTATGGGACTATCAGTTATATGTTTTTTGCTTTTTCCAATTCAGTCTTTTTCTTATTCAAATTGATGATAAGCAGGTCCAACCTTCCAACAATCTCCTCGCTGAAAAGACAATGCCAAGAAACCGATGCTAACATATTCTCATAACTTTCTCTGATGTCTTTGAATGCATCACATTCCAAAATGAAATGTTTTTCTGATTCCACTGCCCCAAACGTGCAAAACGTACATGCCCGTTCTTCCCAAGCTTCTTTAGGCCTTTTCCATCGTCCTGTTTCACACCGAAGTTGATGCGAATCGGTTTTTAATTTAGCAATAAGAACCTTTGCCCTCCACGAAATGTTAGCTCCAATGAACTCTTTAGTAAAAAAAAATATATTAAGTTTTGTAATATGATTTAAAGTTATTTTTGTTTGGTTAAGAGCTTGTTTTTTATTTAATATAAGGAAATAAATGAATAGCTCAAGATTTAGAGGTATCTGGCAAGAGTGAAAGCATGCTCCATTATGGACCACCAACGAGTCATTCTAGGTGGTGTGGTTTTCCTTGAGTGACAGTGATGAATCAGCCTGCATTTGCGAATAACAGTTGACGATGATTATCCCCACTATTGGTTTGACAAACTAAGTTATGATAGGTTTTTCCACTGTGTAAACAAATAATGAAGTACATTAAAACCCACATGGTAGTAATCTCTTTGTGGAGTTTAAAATGGAAGAAAATGAATTAATAGATTCCTCGTAGGATCCTTTGGAAAGATTTTATGAGGGTCGCGTTTTTCTATTTAATAAGAATTACTTAGTGCATGGAATATCAAAAGGATAGCCTAATATGTTCTAATTTCTTTTTAGAATAGATAGCTTGATATGTTAATTGAGCATTCATTGGTTTGATAGAGGAATCTAAGGTTTTATTTTTTAACTGGATAAAGGGGGAGACTATATTAATCCTAGGGGCAATGGTTATGGAGATGATTTCACGAGGAATGAAGTGAGTGGACCTATGGTGAAAATGCTCTATAAGATACTTGGTAAAACCAAATCATGAAGACAATATAGGACGTGATGGGGAAGATTCAACAAGAAGGTATCCTCAATCCAGATGATGGTTCATCCTTGGGGTATCCCACCACTGTAATCAAATCATCAAGAATCATCGTGATAGAGAATGGTCACCATCAAAGTAACATCACCCAATAAATGGTAGTCGTGAAATGGAAAACCCTATGTCAAATAATGTTGGACTTTAGTCTCTCTTTGGAAGTGTGGCCAAATGTGAGTCTCCAAAGGATTAATAAATTGAGGATTTAATAGGATTGGGACTTCATTCAAAGTTCATGATGTTGATCAATTGATGTGGGGAGGATTTATATATAAAGAGAACATTCTTGTGTGGGTAATCTTTTCGGGGTGGGTAAATTTGATTTACAAAACTCTCTAAAGCATTAGCCTTTGAAAGTTTGGTAGCTTGAATTTTGATGAATATCACATTGCAAAAGAAAACATAACTATACTTGCGAGCAATAGAACATGAGACAATATTTTCAACTTTTTCCAAAGATAATTATTGGGTTTCTGGGTTTTAGTTGAAATTTTCACATTTTTTCAAACATTTTTGTGTATTAAATAATTTCACCTCAATTATAAAATTACACAAGTCAAAATATGGGTTGATATATTGGTCGAAAAGTAAGTCTGGAAGATGGTTGAGTTATGGTATTCTAACTGTTGAAACAAGGGTAGAGATGGTGGTCGTTAGGAAAGTTGAAAGTGATGTAATATAGGTCAAAAAATTTAATTGGCAATAATTTAGCAAAATAAATATCTCTAATGGGGAGGCAAATGCAAGGGAGGGGTGAGTTGTTGGGGGTTGTAATCTTTCCCCAAATGAATAATTGAAGGACAATATACATGACAACTAAGAGTTAATTCCATCAATTTAGCAAGAGGCATGTGCTTTTCTACAAGTCATTGTCCTAGCTCATACATTTCATTCACGACTTCTTCTTGTTCCAAGGGACTTATTTATCATCATAAGACGCATGCGATTTGGAACAAAAGGCCATAGATCTCATATTATTAGAAGTCATTCTTAACATAATTAGAACTTTGGTTTAAAAATGAAATATAATACTGACTGGTTCCATGTGTGATGACATAACAACAAATTGGCTAACCCTAAAGCCAATTTGGCTCCCCAATTAGGAAAAAAAAAATATATATTTTTAGTTAATAGTCAACTCACCAATTCCCTGATTCCAAGGGTCTCAATCCTCTTGTACCTAGTAAGTCTCTCATTGAATGTTATTTTGGGTGGTTTTGAAAGTGTGAATCATGAATAAAAAATTATTGCTTGGCACTACAAGGATTATTATAACACACCCAACCCTCTAATTTGTATTAGGGATGTGGGGTGTAAATAGACCCAACCTTTAAGGTTTATTATGAATATGGGGTTATCAAATTTCCCTCTTCCTATATCACCTCAAAACATATTTCTAATACCACCATCATCTTCTAGTCATGAGTAGCTTTATAAATATATAAATTCCATCTCGTTCTAAGCTCCAATCACAATGTTATGTACATTTGAATTTTTACCCCTTTTGAGGCCACATCTGCGTCAAACAAGCCAAGTGGCTAACAAGTGGTGGCCCTTTTCCATGCGTCGCAGTCTACATTCGTTGATAGCTTATCATATCAATGCCTCGCCATATCTGTGATTCTATAAAATATGCATTGTCCAAATCCTCGGGGATTTTGGTGTTCTGATAAGCTAGTAATCCCCAAAATGTTGATATGCCAATATGGTTAAGTTCCTATGATGTTCCAGTATGTGATATCCTCCTATACGAAATATTGAGATATTGATGAATCCCTTATAATTGCAAACCTTTGCAATTTCTATATAGGGCAATGACTCGTAGGATAGCTCATCACGCCACCTCATTTCTCCAACGCCCAATCATTGTCTAATATGTGGTAGATGTTAATGTGCCTAACATGTGGCATTGTCGATGTGTATACCGAGATGTTGAGATGTCTAATATTTTCCAAGGAACAACCCTCACAAAGTGTTAATTTGTCGATATGGTAGATTAGCATGCGACATCATTCTCCTACATCCAATTGCCACCTGACATGCGGTAGATGTTATCATGTCCCCTGCCACATGGTATTGTTGATGTGTGCCATGTGTCGCTCTTATTTGCCTGGTTGGCATGCAAAAAACACCAAATATAGGTGACTCATGTCCTCCACCTTGTGCTTCCACGTCACCCTTTCTAGCATCATCATCCTTCGAAGGTCTTGGGTCTTGATACTCTTGTGCCTTATCTTGACGTGCTCAGTTAACATGGATTTTTTCGTCGATAATTGGTTTGTCTACTAGAGTCGTATCATACCGAAAAACTCCCATAGGCATTTCTTTTTATTCTTTTGGGGTTTGGTATTCCAATAAGCCCCCTTCTCATTGGCTCTCAGTAATGGCTCCTATCGACCCATGTGGCTAGGGGCTAGAGTCGAGACTTGTCGAACTCCAACTTTCATATAAAGCCTAGAAATTTTTCCCAAGTTACTTCTAAGCTTTTCATCCCTTTCCAAAGTTAAAACAATTATCTCCACTTAACAGGGAAAGCTTCAAACTTCCTCATCTCCATCACTTATACAACAAAGAGGTCGCATGTTGCCTTACCTCTAGCAACCCATAGAGCCTTGAGCTCCTACCAACATACAAGTCTCGCTTTACCATTATAGTATACACGATGATTTAGCTTGACAACATTTATGAATAGGAAATATATGTATATTTGGATATAACCATTATAGCCAAAGCTAACCTTTCCATTTATAATCATACAACACACATATGTCACAATTAACATATGTGAGAGGCTCCCATTGCATGTAATTTTCAAATTTAAAAGAATGCATACAAACATTCAAGCAAGTCATTTTAGCTACTTAACACACTAACCATACATATTCAATATGACAACACAACAATTTTCAGCTCACCATTGTAACGTTCCACCCCCTTAGACTAATCCAAGCTAAATTGGAGGTGTCACTTTTAAATAACCAAACCTCCATGATCTCATTATGAAAATGGAATTACTTAATTGCTTCCCACCCAAGGTATATGGAACACACTTTGGATAACACCATCACATTTATCTTGTCATGAGTTTTCCGACAGTACAACTTTTACCTCAGTCTGACCTATATATTAAAAGTTATGCCCATTTGAAATTTTGCCCCTTAATCCTTACAACGTCAGCAAGTACTGCCACATGGTAACCCGAGTGTCCATGTGACACTGCCACACCACTTACAATCCTACGTCCTCTCAAAAACCCACATGGCAACTATGTAGCCTTACTTAACCTACGTGCCATTTTCCACCTCACCCTAGATCGTGGGTCCCATCGAGTCTCGATCCTTTGTGCAAAACAACACTTCTCGTTATATGATAATCATGGTTAATTATAGTTTTTCCACATTATCCCACACTCCACCTTTCCATCCCCCAAAACAAACTTATCTTTGTTCCCCCCCCCCCCGCCTTAGAGACAGACTTATCTTCTTCACCAAGGATAGACTAAACTTCGCTCCCCACACCCTTTGTTAACATTGTGCCCCCTTTCTGTTATCACTCCTCCATGGTGTGACGAGAAAGGTTGTGTCAAGTAATGGGAATTTTCCCATCTTGTGGCTTTCATCTACCGAAACTTCTATAAACTCCATGCATCATTTATAAAAAAACATCGTGAAGCATCACCAGGGAGACAAGCTCTGCAGTAGCGTACCCCTAGCCACATAGACTCCATGTGCCATTCCCAAGCCTCGTGGCACCACTAATCCACTGCCACATATCAAGTAGATTTGTTCGATTCAAACTTCAAAAGTGTGCATTTTGGTTGCCACATGTCAAATTGGAAACATGCCATGTCATCTGATACACATCAGCAATTGTATAGGCTTGAGTTCCTCCTCTAACATGTGACTTACCAATTACTTATAGAATGGATTTTATGTCACGCCCCCATGCCTTCTATCAGTAGTTCCCATTTCCGTAAAGTGCTCACATAACACTTTGTGCGACCCGTGAGATGCTAATTACCATTAAATAAAGTCACTAAGTAGCAAATTAACCTAGTGATTAGTGGTGATTTATGCGAGTTAAAAAAAAAAAAAAAAAAAAAAAAAAAAAAAAAAAAAAAAAAAAAAAAACTAACTAACCTGTTACTCTGCAATGCTCAGGCTTAAAGTCCTGAGGATTTAAACGAACTAACCAAACCTTTTTCAGAGTCAAGCATCATTTTGTACCTCAAAAATCTCACAGGGATGAATCCCCTATCCAACACAAGTCATTCCAGATATTATGCACAACTAAGCACATGAAATGGATTAATCAATCAAGTCGCAATCATGCAGTGCAACAAGATCATCCACATTGTTATTTCATTGCAATTTAAGTAACATCATATTAAACCACACAATGAATTCCAATAGGTTCCATCAAACCATGAAAATGACACATTGCCACAGTCTAGGTAAGCGCACCAAAAAGACATTCGCGACTATGAAAACAACTAAGTTCGTCATAAACATATTAGCAAACACATAAGCCTCCAAGCCACTCACCACCCATAATAGGTTAGTTGAAGCATATCAAGCAACCATGTATATGTGTGTCTGTGTGAACACACACACACACACACATATAGTAGCCCATAGATCCATAACTTTATCATGACCATGAATACATATGAAGAAAATCACACACTATGATGATACAGAGATATCGACAACCTTTCTAACACATAGCAATACATACACACAACACAAAAATTTTAACTACTAACGATATCAATCACAAACATGGTCACGATAGTGGGCTTCCCAAAGTTATAAAGATATAAAGATGGTTGAGACATGTGATGTCACAATTAGTCTTGATTGGTCACAAATCACCAATTATAGACATATTAGACAACCTGCAAATGACTAAGAGTGTTGCAACAACATAACTCAAACAATTGATAATTACCATGGATACACAAATTAACTGGTCAACCATGACAAATCAAGTCTTCTTACATAAATGATACAGGATCAATCATTAGTCATAAGCATAGTAAGGCAGATTGTAGCCTGTAGTCTAACATGCATAACCAGGAATACTTATTTGAATATATTGATTCCACTCACAATTGAAGGAGGGACTTCCACTCTCCACCCAACCGCAAACTACCTACACTACAATCTTCCTTATTTTTGACCACCCTTGAGCCAGATTTAGAGTTTGAGGAGTTCAGTGCTCAAGGGTATTCACATTGATAATCATCCAGGCAAGTAGTTAAGAGGAGTCTTCTATTTAGGTGGTTTATTAACTACTCCCATGAAGTAAACACCATAGTGACTCACTATATCTCTTAGAAAACAATCCTAGGGTCTCAACCAAGATTCAAGGAAGGTTATCTCAATCCCGGAACCTGATCTCACTCTAAAGGGTGTTTTCTAAACCTCAAGGAAAGCAATGAGTGAATCAGTATTTTCATAAGCCCTCTTAGTCAAATTAACATCAATACACAAATAAGGTCTTGCCAGAATGCATGGAGCGATGTCCCAATCTCACCACCCTGGGTATTTTACAGCCACTCCTCCTAAATACTCCCACTCCTACACATATACTCTCCTTTCACTACTTTTCTTTGTTGTGAGATGACCTAGCTTCCCTCCACTCATGTCATGGGGGGGAAAAGCAATCATGGGAAGTATTCCTAGCCAATCCTTCCCCTTCCCATATTTTAAAGTGTCGAGTGTTTTTTGTTATGCCAACAACTCCCTTCCACCACTTCTTTAGCTCCTTCTTCTTGACATCCCTTTTCTTCTATGTTGACTTCCTTAACATGTCCCATGAGAATAGGGACAACATGGGCTTGTCCTTTGCTGCAGGATACTCATAAACAACTTCAATGTCTCCACCAACAAACCATTTCATTTTCTAGGGAGCTAGGTGGGGAATAAATGAAGTGGCTTGGGTTTACACTTAGCACAAGCAACTCCTCCTCCTTGGTCTTTGAATATGTGTTCACTCCTCCAGCTCAACCATATTTTCATTTTCACATATTTTCTTAAACAAATATGCATAGTGGCATTTACATGGGGGTAGCAAAAAGGGTTGTCAGAGACCCCACCCGCTTAAAGGAACATCGTCCTCGGTGGCATTATACCCAAAACAAAAAATTTCAACAACGACATTTATACACACAACTCCTTTTACATCTAATTATATTGTAAACATAAATGGGTGAGACACCCTCACTCAATTGACCATTTTCCAAGAGGATTCATTTGGTCCAATGTGCTTCTATTGCACCTTTACATGCTCACTCACTTGATTCGAAAGCATGATTTGCCTCCAATCCATAATGCATTGTGGCTCGGCCTCCTTCAGGGAACAAATTTAGCTCATTGCTTCATGGGACACATCTAATGCATCTATGATCCCAATGGGAATGCATGTGATTCTCTAAAAACCAACTCACTTTTCAAGTTTGGGCAACTCCTTCATTACTTCATCAATCCCTCGAGCAATTCATTTTCTCTTTCGTGTAGTCACTCACTTTCCAAGTTCAGGCATCCCCTTCCCTACTTCCTCAGTCCCTCGAGTGATCCATCCATTAGCAAGGCTTCCTTGTATAGAAATATTCTTCACAGTTAAGGCATCCCTCTGCCTTGCTTTAATAACAGATCACATGTATCATGGAATACCTCAAGGAAATAAATGCATATCACATGGTTCGAGTGTCACCACAATGGCCCAGTTCCTAAAGTCTTTAACTCCATCATGCTACTACTACACATTATGATATTATTAGGTTGATATCGTTCACTTTGCAATCGACCTCACATAATTGTGCTAACTAGTTCAGTAGTTTTGCTACATCATAAGCATATGAGCCTTATGAGTTTCATCATAATAATTTCAAATAAAAAACATACCTTCATCAACAAATTTATTTTGTGAGATTAACCATAAGATTTTAAATCAATTAAAATCATAAATTTAATAAACAAATCCTTCAAACCGATAATTAATACTTCTCTCTTTGGTTACTATTTGCTTCATTGACCTTGTAGGCACCGAGTAGTTTGTCAAACTTGCAAGCCCTTAGTGGTGTGTATGCCCCATAGCTCCATGCAATCTTTAGCTCTCTCTTTAAGTCCAACTCATTGGGTGTTTCTTAGCCCCAAGGAAAGCACTCAGTGGCAATTATACAGCTCCATAGATCCACACAATCTTCAATCAACTCTGCCTTAGAATATAACTTAGTGGGTGGTTCTCAGCCCCAAGGTAAGCACTTTGTGGTAGTTACACTGCTCCAAGCAGTATTTTCGGATAACTCCATCGTCAAATCCAGCTCACTTATTGGTTCTCAGCCGAAGCAAGCACTCAGTGGTGGTCACATTCTCCACGCAGTCTTTACGTATAACTCCAAATAGGATTCATCACACTCTCACCCTAATGAGTATGGCCATATTTATTCTCCCACCAGTTATTCACCTATCAAGGCCTAGGTAACCCCCATTCTAGGCATTCTACCTATTATGCGGAATTTTCACTGTTGTGGACAAAGCTAAATTCCCTAGATCTAGTGGTTTGATATAGAAAAACATAAGACAAAAGTATTTGAGTTTCCCTTAGAGAAATTAGAAAATGGGAAAGACCCACTAGCGAAGGTTATAAAGGAGGTTTTTAGTGTTATAAAATTGGCCAAAATTGTAAAAAAAAACATTTGCTACAACATCCGCTTTTGGTAACGAAGGTTTTGATAGAGCTTCTGATGGAACTTCAACAAAACTAAAAAAGACTGGGCGACCAGAGGTTTTTACGGATGTATATCTTATCGACGCGCTTCATGTGTGAACGCACCGGTGCGTTTTAACCTGTATGACTGGTACTATAAACATACCAAGCACCGATATGGAAAACAAATTTCGGAAGCCCCGGGGTGTTTAGCAGCGTCCCGGTGTGTGTCACCCACAAATACGCATCGGCTCGATAGAAGGTGCATGCACTGGCGCCATTAAGGTGTAAAAACGCACCAAGCCGTTAAGTTATAAAAATGCACTGACACGTTAAAGGCAAACAATACCGGTGCATGCAACGCCTATTCGCCTGGGTCGTAGTCGTCAATAAAGCGCACTAAGCGTTCTAATTGGTATTGGTAATTGGTGCAGTGCTCATAGGTCGTAGAAATGCACCGGTGCGCAATATCATGCAAACACACTGGTGCACAATATCATACACATGCATCAATGTTCATTCTTTATTTTTAGAAACATCGACCTGTGACAATGCAATTATTATGATATTTTTAAATTCATTATTCATATAAAATCGACACATATATTATAACAATAATTATATTAAAAAAAAATTATTAGTGCATTTGAATGTGATGATTGGATGAATTTGTTATATCATATCATCAGATTTAGCATCTCTTCATTATAATATTTAATCATCCATATATTTAATCAGTTGTGTAACATTTCATAGTGACAATGGAGAACACAATAGAATAAATTAAAACGTATTTTATTATATATATGAATAAGACACTCTTTGCCATACAAAATGGGACAATTATTGGTATCCCTTTGTCTTTCAATTGGGACACTATGTCCATAACATTAAACAAAAAGTTTGATTTCATAGACAAATATTTCAAAAAATAAAACACCTTGCTTTGATATCCAAACATATTAATCATCATTATTCGCTGGAAATGTTGTCACTACTCGAGCTACTTCCATGACTTGGGTTATTTGGAGGAATTTTTTGTTCATTATCCTTATTGTTTTCTTCTTCATCAAACTCCATCTACGAACATAAAAATAAAGTGTAATGAATGTATATGCATTGGTGAGAATAAAATATTAAATAAAATATTAAATATACATCAATGTAAATCGAAAAGAAATGTACCATAGCAAGAATTGACTTGTGAACTATACACATTATTTCAAAACCAAATTTCATACCATCTTTCAACAATTGATTTGTTGGCGCAGTTCCATACTTTGTTTCCTGCAAGTTTTATACTCCATAACAAATCGTAGATTTAATATAAAAGATTTTTTTGTTTTGTTAATTATATACGGAGCTAAGTCAAACAAGATAGATATTTACAAATTCCACAATTATGCCAACATATACTAACAACCCATATTTAACCCAATGTCAATCAATTCTTATGATGGTTCTTCTTTTTATGTTAGCACATGTTCAAAGACATTCAAAAATGATTGTTGTAAAACAACTTAAAATATACAAAAATGAAATATAGTTAAGTTGTTATAAGGAAGTAACAATTACTCACAAACATAGATATCAACCATTTTCTTCCTTGTCGTCCTGTTTTATGTGTTGAATGGGTTCCATTTTCTTTCTTTTTTTCTGCAAGAAAATACTTGAAAATTAATATTTAATGCTAAATTATTTATTTATTTTACCTAATCAAAAAATTCAATGATTACATATTACATTTGAAGCACGTTGTTGTTGAGATGGCTCATTGTGTGATGCAATTATGTCCATTTCTTTTACCATCTCCTTGTACACCTTTTTGGAGATTCCTACTAGCATATTTATGATATCAGCTCCTTCATCCTTTGAGATTTTCATAATATTTTCCTGAAAAAGTAACATGACAATAAACTATTTAATTTTTATATTGATATGTGAAAACTAAATATAACAAAAGTGATATTTATAAATGATTGCTTTGTAGTAATATATACATATAATTCTAGAAAAACATTTAAAGGAATATTACTTTTTCAATCCTTCTTTTATGTTGTTGTATGTCTTTGTTATTAAAAGTCTAACACGTCTCATTGACCAATTCTCTGAAAAATCTTCCTATAGTTTAAATAAAATTTGGTTCTTGGAATCATTGGATTGATTTTTGTTTTGTAAGTGGAAAGAATGTTTATACATTTGTTCCACTAGATCCCTCAAAGTTTTGTAAAAGGTTTTCCCCCTTTCGTTAACCTCTAGCACCACTCTAGATGAGATAAGGAGCAATTCATTTTCATTTGCGTGTTCTATTTGTTTTATTTTCTTAGAACAACGTTCATTTTCTTCGTTGCTAGTCCCTGTAGAACACTAAACATATTTGAATTAATAGATTGTTTGAAACATGTTATCTAATATTCTTAAGTATATTATTAATGAAAATTCAAAAAAGAAACTCATTTGGATAGATAGTATTTTTTCATTCACCTGATTCATCCTTTGGCAATTTTTCCATCAAGCTTTTACGCTCTTCTCGTCTTAGATTAGAAATAATCTTATTGAACTTCGTCATTTTGTGGCTTTGCATGATACACACTGAACAATACATATTAGTTAAACTTACATATAGTTCAAAAATAATAATTTTTGTAAATAATTTACAAATAATTTTCCTTTTTTGCTTTTCTGGATGTACTATCAGTATTTTTGTTACTTGAACACTTGTCAGCCATTTCTTTATCAATATAAAACATGTATCATTCATTAATATATTTTATAAATAAATCACATACTTTTGAGGTAAAAAAAAAAAACAAGAAAACGGTATGTCTATCTAAATTAGACGTCTGGTGCGACTTTCGCAACTTACGCACCGAAAATGCTGTGGTAGGTTCTTATAAACGCACCACCAATACAATAGAAACATTGTATGGTGCTCTTCGTCGATAAGAGACCCAATGTGTTATATTAATACCAGAGCACCGATTAACATAACATAAATTAATAAAAAATTATTTTATCAAACAGTGTTTTTTTCAATATGCGCTCAGTGTGCTATACTACAATCCCGCACCGATGTGCTATTTTAAATAGTGCATATCAATTAACAACAGTTGTTTTTTTTTTTTAAATCGTGCAAAGGCCATCAGGGATTGAGATCCGACTCTGCAAGTGGTCCCGCGGGTTAGATGTCATGCGCATATATATATATATATATATATGTATGTATGTATGTATGTATACGAACCCTATAAATCTAAAATGAAAAGCCCTAATTGTGAATTCACATAAACAAGAAGAAGCAAGGGTTTAACATAAGATGGCTTTTTTGTATTTTTTTTTTTTGTTTATGAATTTTAATTAAATGTAAAAAGGAATGAAGAATGTAAATGCTTTTATTACTAAAATGCACCGTAAAATTTAATTTTTTTACTATCCATGTATTAAATCTAACATAAACTGTAAAAAAACAATTATTACAATAAAATTTAACAATTTTACTATACTACAGGGTTTTTGTGTGAACCACCAGATGTTTCAAATTATGATTCTCTGAATAGTGTTGTTGTTTGAAAGTATTTTGTTGCTCCACATTGCTCTTGTGCTCTCTTGCTCCAAGTATGTCTCTCGTGCAAATCCCTCCCTGAAAATTTTGCAAAAATAATGAAATAATGAATAGATTTTACTATTTAAAGATATTTTTTTATGAAATTAGATTTTCGAAAATCATTTTCCGCTCATTTTTCAACTTACCATTTTTTTTTTTTGCACTTCAAAAAAATAAAGTTGTGCTTGTTTTTTTTCCCGATATTCGGTGTGTTTTTTAATTAACAACACTAGTGCGTCTAGTAATAAAACCGCACTAGTGCGGTTAACAGTACATTAGCACCGAAAACAATAACTCCTTTTTTAAGGCACCGAAATTACTTTTAGGTATGTACACCAAAATTTATTGTTGATTTTACTCACATGCAGGGAGAAAAGCTCATAATTATATCAAATGGACAATTCTTCAAAATATAACTTGTTCCATAATATTTCTCAAAGTCCATCATGGAGTTACCCCTATCCATCTCCACAAGTAATTACTTCAGATTTTATTTATAGTTTCATTATCTAATTAATTTTATTTTATTTTATTTTTATTTTTATTTATTTTTATTTTTATCTATGTCAATCAGTTGAATAAAATTAATGTATACAAATTTGCAGGTTCGTGCAGATTCAGAATCGAGTTCAGATGCACAAAATATTCAAACAGTTCCAAAACGTCGGAAGCTCTTATCAGGAGCAGCATACTGCAAGGCGTGGTTGGTAGATTAAAATGGACAGTCGCTTCACCCTGCCAATTGTAACATGCCATATTCTAGCCACAATCTGGGACAATAATGGTACTAATTGTTTGGTATAATGAAATTATTTCAATGTAAAACCAATTAATCATGCATTGATGTGATTACTAATTGATATCATTGATTTTGTACTAATCATGTTCAAATATATTTCTTGAAATTATTAGAATTCTAGTGATGATGAGCGACCTACCTACCATCATCCGTTGCACCCCACCACAATGTCAAATCGAAAGAACGTTGAATTAAGAGAAAAATTCGAAGAGGAATGATATCAAGAATGGTTGAATCAACCACCTATTCAATTCCCACTACGTCCAGATTCACCAATTGGAATGACTACAACAATAGTAGTTCTTCAAAAGCTGGCAATGGAGGTAATAAAATAGAGGTTGGTATGGATGATTACTTAAGGGATACGACTACCATGGTGACAATGTTGTTACATGCATTCGAGAACGATGATCAGCTAAGGGATGATGCTCATATCGTTGATACATTTTTCGAAAGCCTTAAATTTGCTTCTACCACCCTCTCTTTGGACCTGGCGGTCAGTCAAATTCTACCCAATTAGGGACAATGATGTTACTGTACAACTTGAAAGCAAGGTTTGGCTTGTTGAATGCATGTTTCTCAGAAATTTCGAGGTAATTGACCATCAAGTCCCTTATGTTTTGAGAAATCTTGTCACACAATCAACATTACAAATGGTCAATTTTAGGAACGTTAATAGTTATTGGCATTGTACATTTAATATTGTCCATGACCAACTACAAGTTATTTAAAGATAAGGTTCTTCTGAGTGATAATGTCTTGCCTGGTAGTTGCGAAGAGGCAAATATATTATTAAAAATGTAAGGTGTTGAGTACATATCATATCATGCATGTCCAAATGATTGTATTATATATAGAGGAGAATATGTAGACAAAGAGATATGTCCAAAATGTGGGCATGATAGGTATGATAAATAAAAAAAAGAAGGGTAAATCACGTGGTCCTCCTATTAAGATATTGAGGCACATGCCTATAGTCCCAAGGATTCAAAGGCTCTTTCGTTGCAAAGAATTAGCTATGTTGCAGGGATGGCATGCCTCATACAGAAGTGAGTTGGGAGTTATGTGAATCCCAATAGATTCAATAGCCATGAAGAATATAGAGGATACATGGCCCGAAAAATTCAAGGATGAAGTACAAAGTCTATGACTTAGCATAACCATGGATGGCGTCAACCCATATTCCCTCTAGAACACCAACTATTCTGTTTGGCCTGTAGTAGTGATCAATAACAATATCCCCCCATGGTTGTCCGTGAATAATGAACATCTTATGTTGGCTCTCATAGTCTCTGGTAGAAGACAAGTGAAGTATATGGATGTCTTCTTACAACTACTGGTAGATGAATTGAAGGAATTATGGGATGGGATAAATGTATACGATGTATAAAGACCCATCACAGCATAGAGGAGTTTTATGTTGTATGGCATATGTGCTTACATGACACATGATTATCCCTGTTTAGGAGTTTGCTATAGCAAATTACATGTTTATTGATTTGTTTATATACATAACAATATTCTTTCACATATTAATTTAATTCGTTGTAAATGTTCTGGTCTTCACGATATTCTTTAACATGCCATGCATATTGTATATAATAATTTCGTAGGTCTTGTAACAAAAGGGTATTATGGATGCAAATGTTGTGGACCTTCTCTGAAAGCTAGATGGTCCAACGACCTACGGAAGCCAATGTATGACTACTCTAGGGTATTCCTCCCAAAAGAACACCCTTACAGAAGAGCAACATCTGCTTTCAATGGTAAACGAGAGAGAACCCAAAGGCCAGCAATAACAACATCAACTGAATGGCTTAGAGCACATGAGAGAGAGAAGGAGAAGGAATTCATAGGAATGTTTGATTCAAATGGGGAGCCTATGTTCAATGATCCAGAATTATTCGACACCTATGTTGAGAAATTTCCCATTGGGATGAAAAGGAAATCTAACTTTTATAACCTCCCATATTAGGAGCATTTTAAGAATACCCACTTATTAGATCCCATGCATATATTTAAAAATGTTTCATCTTGTTTATGGAGGCACATAATCGAAACAAAGTGACACATTGGTTGTTAGGAAAGATCTTATTACTTCAAAAACTAAAAAGAAACATTGGCCAAGACAAATTGAAAGTACAAGATCAGAGGCTGGTCCCTCTAATTGGTATTTCAAAGAAGGTGATGTCCCATGGATTTTAAAAAAATATGATCTTTTTTTGGAAAAAGAAGTTATAATGGGTGTGAGGGTGCCATCTTCATATGGGTCTTCACTACAGTGTTGCTTCACCGTGGAAGACCATTTGTTGGGGTTGAAATTGCATGACCATTTGAATATTCTAAGAGTACGTATAATGTCAAAAACATGATTTTATTATTTGTTATATTAATAAATTTTATCCCATGGGATCCTAAAACATAACTAATTTTGTATATTATTGCATGTGTTTATAACTTTGCAGTGTCATAATCCTTTGTTCATGCGTGGGTGTGTGAAACATGACTTCCCCCAAGACCTAGGATGTGCCATATCTAAATTATCTACATTTGATGTTGGATCACGTCAAAGGAGATTCATGTGGCTAGCATTCCATGGTGGCATCAAGAGATAGTTGAGGTTGTTTGTATGTTTGAGAAGGAATTGCCGCCGAGTTTCATGGAATTACAAGTTTATCTTCTAATCCACATAGTAGATGAGTTTGAATTAGTTGGGGTGGTTTCTTGTCGTTGGATGTTCTTCCTAGAGAGGTACATGAAGAAATTGAAAGGTTTTGTTCGACAAAGGGAAAAACCTGAGGGGTCTGTGGCAGAGGGGTACATATAGTATGAGTCTTTATATTATGCCAGTGAGTACATCAAGCAGATTGAAAACACACCAGGTGTGGTGATTTGGGAGGATGAAAGGGATGAAGACAAAAGAGAAAGGTAGCATCTCCAAATGAATGGAAAAAGACGCTTGTTAAAGAGTAAGCGACTTATAATTTGTCAAATTTACACAAAGTAAATATTCACGTTGAACTTCAATATAATGTATATTTTGATCTCATATGTATTATATGTCAGTTTGATTTCATCAGCTAATGCAGAAATTGAAGCAATCAATAAATTTGTTATTTACAATTCCGAAGTGACACAACCGTGGGTCGCATTGTACGAACAAAAGAGGATGGAATGGGATAGTGACAGGAAATAATTCATACGGTTGAACGGTAGAAGTGTGCCATATCGTGATCATTTGAAAGAAAATATGTCAATTATATGCCCCAACAGTTGGGTTGCTGACCAAGTCCGAGAGAAATATGGTGCAATCGGTCGTTACCCGCGTGTTGAAGAGGATGTGCTAAATGTAGGGATTGGGTGCAACAACTCAATAATAATCAATTTATGTACATTTTAAACTTAATAAAGCACCTTTGAAATGTAACATCTATATTTTATAATTTAATACTTGGGTTATTAGACACATGACACTATGATTTTTTAATTTTTTTATAGGTTCATTTGTCCCCATCTATGTGGGCATGTGGACACCATTTTCGCACAGAAAATTTCGATGATGGACACATGACACAAGATTGTGGAGTGGAAGTCAAGTTCAATCAATCAAGTGGAGCTAGCCACCGTGATCAAAACCTAGTACAAGGGACATTAGGTTACATTGGAAGGATAGAAGAGATCATTGAAGTGGACTTCTCTTCTTTCCAATGTGTTATTTTTAGGTGCAAGTGGTGGGACACCTTTGATCGAAATAATGTAAAGGAAGATCGCGATAGTAGACTGATATGTATCAACTCTAGAAAGATGTGGGATGAAGCTAAGGAGCCTTATGTTTTCCTAAAACACTACAACCAAGTGTTTTTTTTACCTAGATGTGTTGGATAGGGAATGGTGGTTCGTATTGAGACACGACCCTAGATCAAAACATATTTTTGAGAACAATAGTGTTATCATGCCAAGCGAGCTGGAAGATAATGAGGGTGATCATGAGAACAGAGAGTGATATGGTACATGTGTTATTTCATCATTTATATTATTTAAGATGGGTTTTTAAAAAGAAGAGGACTTAACCTTATAACTAAGGGTCTTTTTTTTCCAAACATTATAATATGTATTTTGAATTAATTGGTTTGCATTGTGTTGATGTTAAAATCATTTCACTTGATAATTTGCACTTACGTTGATCTCGAAAGCAATGCACTGTATCAAGTTCTTTTTTTTATGTCAATTCCTAAAATAATACAACTACTTGATTTCTTTAAATGGTTTTTCACTATATCATTAATTAAATAAATGCGCCCTATATATCTATATGTGTGTATGTGTGATATCTTTAAAATTTTAAAAAATGTATTAATGTATACTATTATTTTTGGTATGTAAGATCATAATAAAATAATGATAATTCTAAACATGAATTTATTTGCATTATTTTATAAACTTTATTATGTTACAAAAATTCATATTATTCTAGATTTATTATTTTGCAATTATTTATATTCATACATATTTACAATTTTATAATTATGGTAATCTAACAATATGCACGGCATACATTTTACTTACGGTAGTTATGGTTCAAAATTGACAATTAATTTACAATTTTACAATTTTACAAATTCACAAATTTTACAAATTTAATAAAATTGAATCATGACAATACATAAAATTACAATTACAATTACAGTTTTGCATACAGTTACAATTACAATTTTACAATTTTACATACGATTACAATTAAAATTAAAATTACAATCATGATACATAGAACTACAATTACAATTACACAATTTTACAATTATCAACACATAATACTTAATAAATATCATGATTTAATATTAAAAATAAACATCACGATCATGATAACCATCGTACAAACATCATATTCTAAAATACACATTCAAATTCACTAACATCATCCAATCATCGTGATCATGATCATCTAACAAAACACAAGCATTGTATAACATCATCACAACACAAACATCAAATATACATCTCATGTCAAATAACTGCTATCACATACACATCTATCTGCAAGCACATTAAATCAACATATCTAACATGACCTAACAATATACACATCATGTTTTTTTACTGCTGCTAGCCCACGCTCTGCGACTGCGGCGCCCTAGCTGCTTGCTGCACACATGGCCCCTCCGGAGTCCTCCCCGGAGGTGGCCTCTCCTCTGGATCAGGCCTAGGCATTTTCAGCCCTGATCATCTCCTTAGCTCCTCCTCGCCCCAGGATGGCGATCTCTAATTTCGTAAAGAAGCTTGATGGCATTCAAGAAGTCGCCCTTCCTCCTTCTATTCCATGCATGGCTACCCTCTCTCTAGCCGAGAAGGGTCTCATAGGTCAATTTACCGGATTATGGCCCTCTCCGAAGACTATTAAAAAATGGGTTGAGCGTAACTGGTCAGACAAAATCAATGGCAAAATCTCTATTCGGTTCTACAGTAAAGGCTACTTCACTTTTCATTTTGAAACGAAAGAGGACAAGGATCTAATCTTCAGGAACAGACCTTACTTTATGGACACCAGAGGTCTGTATCTCAACAAATAGACGCCAAACTTTGACCCTAAACTTGATGTGCCAAGCGTCGTCCCAGTGTGGGTGTGCTTTCCTCATCTTCCCTTGCACTACTGGGGGGATGACTCTGTTCGAGCTATTGGAAACGTTGTAGGCAAGTTCATAGATTGGAACGAACCAAAAGACAACATGCAAGCCTATGCCAGGATCTGCGTCGAGGTGGATCTGGGTAAAGGCCTCCCTGAGGCGATCAAGCTAAAAGTTGATGAATGGACACACATCCAACAGCTTGAATACAATCAAATCCCATTTAAATGCAAGGTATGTCACGAATATGGCCATTTTACTAACAGGTGTTCTAAAATTATTGATATTGAAAGCCCGGAGTCAGACACGCAATGGGAAATTTTCAAAAAGAAGAAGACCTCTTCTAACCCCAAAAGCACCATCATCTCTATGCCCCCTCCCTAATCTAACCCCTGCCTCCTCATCTCCTCCTCTTCACAACTCCTTGACTCTTCCCATCAACTTGTTGATCCTCCTATACCTCCGTCCAATGCCTCTCTAGCCTCCTCCATTCCCTTTTCCTCCCTTGCCCCTACAGAAGATAATCCTCCTCTTCTTTCTTTTCCCTCTCATCCTGCCTCTCCTTGCTCCTCCCCCATCAATCTTGATCCCCCATCCTCCTCTTCTGACCCCTCCTCAGCTTGAATCACAAGGAACTCATTGAAAGAACACGGTGCAACTTTGGAAAACTCAAAGAAAACTGGCCCTGGAAGGAAATCATTAAATCAACATAGATATGAAACTACTCAAAAGGATATAGCCCTTGGAACTCAGAATCCCATTGAAACCTATATCTAAGGGAAAAATAGTAAAGACTTAAGACAAAAGGAGCAAGGAGGGAAGGTAGGTTCTCGCTCTACTTTTCTGAAATGATGAAAGCCCTTTCATGGAACTACAGGGGTTTAGGGCACCCCTCCAAAACTTCAGCCCTAAGAGATCTAATAAATCAGGAAAAGCCGGACATTATTCTTCTGCAGGAAACTAAGCAGGGAGATCTTGACATGGAATCAATAATAGATAGAATGAATAATCATGCGGGTACCCAAACTGAATCTAGGGGTGCCTCAGGTGGACTGGTTACCATTTGGAATCAAATTATTTTGAAGCAAAAGATCTCAACAAAATGCAGAATTGGATAAAAGTGGTGCTGCAAAACACTAAAGAGAACAAGGAAATCATCATATACAATGTATATGGTCCCAATCATTATAGGGATAAAGAGATCTGTCAGAACACTCTTAAAACAAACATAGATAATGAAGACACCAACAACATCGTCATCAAAGGTGACTTCAACTTAATCCTCCACGCAAATGAAAAAAGGGGTGGATTTTTTAATTCAGATCCCTCTATAAATCAACTAGAAACCATCATGCAAGACCATTATCTGGTCGATATTGTCCCAAAAAATCGCAGATATACTTGGAGCAATAGAAGCATAGGAAAAGGGAATATCATGGAGCGTCTTGACAGATTTCTTATTGTTGTCCCTCTCCTTTTTTATTATTCCATCGCCTCTTCCAACGTTCTCTCCTTCTCTGCCTCTAACCATTACCCCATCACCCTCTCTCTCGATGATCATCACTATCTCGGCCCCATCCCTTTCAAATACAGTCCTCTATGGAATGATATTCCGGAAGTAAGGCAATTGGTTCATAATATTTGGTTGCAACACATAGAGGGATCCCCTTCCTTCATTTGGGAAACCAAACTAAAGAAGACCAAAATGGCCTTAAAGGATTGGGCCAAACTGCACTATAAGGAACCAGACAAGGTCAAAATTGAAATCAAAACTAAGTTGGACGTTGTCCATAATAACATTGTCACTTAAGGGGCTAATCAAGAGACCTCCAAACATGAAAATACACTTATTGACAATTATACAGAATCAATAGGAAAGAAGAGAAGAAGTGGAGAATGAAATCCAGAAATTTGTGGCTTCAAGCAGGTGACAAGAACACCTCCTTCTTCCACAAACAAGCTACTGTCCGCAAGTCTAGAAACAATATTCCAATCGAAACAAAGTGCCTAAGCATTTACTTTGATCTCTTAAAATATCTACCAAATATGATCACATAGGAGATGAACAATACTTTAAATAAAGAGATAGATGAGGCAAAAATTCAGTGGGCAATTTGGTCCTTGCACCCTGACAAAGCACCGGGTCCAGACGACTTCTCTATCAGTTTTTACAGGACTTATTGGGACTTAATAAAAAAGGATTTGGTCAAAATGATACAATGGGCTCAAAGAAAGAATAAAATTGGGGGTTACACCAATTCAACCTTCCTCGCCCTTAGCCCCAAAGAAAAATGTCCCTCCTCCTCTAGGTTTAGACCGATCTCCCTCTGCAACGCCTCTTACAAAATTATCACCAAAATCCTTGCCATGCGCCTCAAGCCCTTCCTACACAACCTCATCTTGAAAAATCAAGGAGGCTTTATCTCCCAAAGGTAATTTTCTGACTCGATCCTCCTTGTTCAAGAAGCTATCCACTCTAGTATGACTCGCAAAGAGAAAGGTTTTATCCTCAAACTTGACTTATCCAATGCCTTTGATAGCGTCAGACACTCCTTTCTTATTTCTGTCCTTCAAAAATTGGGCTTCGATTCAAATTTCATCGCCCTCATTAATTCTTGTATTTCAAACCCATGGGTATCCCCCTCATTAATGTTGGGCCAACCCCCTTCTTTCAGTCTTCCTGTGGCCTTAGACAGGGTTTCCCTCTCTCTCCCTACCTCTTTATCCTCATGGTCGAATCCTTGAGTAGGGCCTTGGATCATATGTGACAAGAAGGCCTTATCACTGGAATTAAATTTGGCATCAATGTCAAAAATATGAATCATTCGCAATTTGTAGATGACACTCTCTTGACGGGTAGAGAAACCAGCATAATCGCTCAAAGGTTTAAAACCATCCTTGACAAATTCATGCTTTACTCCAGAGGGCTGATCAATCTTCAAAAAAGTTGCATTTATGGTTGGAATACAACCAGCCAAACCATTCACAGCATTGCACAAATATTTGGAGTTTCCTACAAACTGAACTGGGATCAATTCAATTATTTAGGCATGCCTGTCAGTGCTGGCCCCTTAAAGTCAGAAGTTTGGAACATTACCATAGAAAAAATGAAGAGAAAAGTGCAGCAGTGGGGTTCTTCTTGGTTAAACCTTGCAGGGCGCATTGTCTTACTCAAATATGCCCTCTAATCTCTGCCCCTGTACCAATTCACTCTCCTTCAAGCCCCTGCCAACATTCATCACAAATTTGAAGCAATCCTAACGCACTTTCTCTGGTACGGTGGCAAAAATGAGAAGAAAAAATATAATCTTGTTAAGTGGAGGTAGGTCACTCAAGATTATGAACATGGAGGGCTTGGAATTCGCTCACCTAAGCTTTTGAACAATTCTTTTGGTGGGAAGATCATGTGGAGGTTAATCAACGGACAACAAGCATGGTGGAAAAGAGTTTTGGAATCTAAGTATCTCAACTCTCCCCGTCAACATCTTCTTGATCAAGACATCCCAAACAGGCCTTGTTCTAAAATCTGGGCCCTCTACAAGAAATCCATCCTTTTTCTAATTCATAATCTATCCAAAGTCCCAATTGGGGGCAGCTGCATCAATATTGGGAAAGATAAAATCATGGGGCAAAAACCTCTCTCGGATAGGCCTGGCACCCAGCGCATTCTTTCCCATTTTCAAAGTCTTCGCCCAAATCTCTTAAGTCATTTTTCTAGGTGGGATGATCAAACCCAAAATTGTATTGGATGGCTCTTTCCCACAGTCCCTACTTATTTGGAAGTAGATCTATCCAATCTCAAAATTCTGCTTCATGGCACTGCTCCCATGCGAAAAGACAGTATGGACAGCTTACGTTGGGATCCCTCTGGCGCTGCACACTCCATTATAGTTGCTTATTGTCAACTCTGCCATGATCACTACTGCTCTCCTTCTTGGCCAACTTGGAAAATGGTGTGGAAATCGGAATCCATCCCAAAGATAAAGATCTTCATATGGACGTTGCTCAAAGGAAAAATCCTCACTTTAGGAAATCTTAAAAAAAAGGGGAGTGAATGGTCCATCCAGGTGCCCCAACTGCCAAGGGGTCGAAGAGACTGTGCATCACCTTTTCATCATGTGCCCATTTGCTGCTCGATGTTGGACATATCTTACCTCTTCCTATCAGCCTCACTGGGAGCATAACAACACCATTTCGGAAGTGATTAAAACCTGGAGGAACAATTACCGATGGGGGAAAAAGAAAAGCAGTCTAGCAAGAAGGGTCTGGGACACCTTGCCTTATGTGCTTATGTGGAACATTTGGCTCTCTAGAAGCAGAAATATCTTCAACGACAAAGAGCCCTCCTGTAGGAAGGTTTGTAGCAAAACATGGAGCCTCACTCTCGAAACAATAACCTCCAAAAACAACAACAAATTCAATATTAGTGATCTTAAAGTGGAAGAAAGGAACTTCCTTGGTAATCTACTGGACATCTCTGGCTTTCACAAGCCTCTAGTTAATCAACCTCTCCAAAATTCCTCCAGTTGGAATATTTTTCTAAAATACAAGGAATTTACAGAATGGTTGGGTAGTTGCTCAAGGCCCCCTCTCTTCTTTGACAATGCATCTAAATCAAACCCAGGCATTGTTGGTGCTAGAGGAATTATAAAAAATGAAAGTGGCAAAAATATTCTCTCCTTTGAATGGGGTCTCAGCTCCCTCTCCAATAATAAAGTGGAAGCTTACACCCTCCTTCAAGGCCTTCAACAGTTAAAAAAAAAAACATCTCAAATGCAATGGTTTTTGGGGATTCCTCTATCATCGTCAACATGATGATCATGATCAACCGGTCAACAACATAGACCTCCACAGAATAGTCAGCAGATGTTGCAGCATTTCAAAAGATACGGAAGACATGTCCTTTCACCATATCCTCCGAAGGAACAACAAGGCCGTAGCCTCTCTTGCTAACAAGGCTTGTGCCCGAACTTCTAGGCAAATATTTTGCAATGATGAACTATATATGATTTCCCTGCCATGATCTTATGTTAGGTGGATTATAGATTTCCTTAGATTCTCCCCTCTGAAATTTATAAACTTCGCAGGCCCCGTCGTACCCCCTCCCTCCTCTCTCCCGTGATCTTATCCTCTCGGGCCTACTCCCATGTTGTCTCCCTTCCTCCACGCTGCATTATTTATTCCCTCACCCGCCATGCATTTATGCACCCCTACGCTGATATCCTCCCTACAACGCTTTCTTACTTCATTGTTGCACTCTCATTCCATACATCCCCCTCCCTTTGCTGGCCTCCTGCATTGCGCTTTGACCTCCCCCTCATCCTACGCCCACCCTTCTGTTCCATTTCAATTTCAGCCTTCCACTCCTTTAGTATGGCTCGCAGCGAGGAATTCTTTCATTGTTCGAATCTATAGGCAGAGTTGGAGCAGATCCGTTCTCATCAAAAAATTATTGACGAAAAACAACAAGCGATGTGAAAATCCTTGACGAAAAGCATCAAGCAGATGTGAAAGTCTTTCTTCATAGGGTTACTTCTCTCCAGCAACAGTACAATGATCTCTCCAACCATTGTGTCCATGCAGAAGAATCAATCCAAATCCTCAAATATATACTTGAGAAACGCTTAGCTTCAAGCTCCAATTCCAACAATGTGAGAAATGTTGGCAATGAGGACAACACAAATGCTTCTACTGGGCACCCAATAAGCATCGGCTGATTTCTCATCATCTCTTCTTAGCATGGCTTTTAATTTTGTCTTTCTTCTTTCTCAGTTTGTTCGAATCTACTCATTATCTATATTTCAGTATCTTCTGAACAACAGAAGCAAAGAAGGTGTAGCATTTTGTTGTGGCTACTTTCTCTGTTGCTCCTCAAGAACTCTTGCATGTAAAAAAGGAATTTCTCCTCTTCTTTTTTAGAATACAAACTAGCACCCGACACTATTAAAAAAAAAAACAATATACACATCATGAAGAACACCAACATGTAAATTAATACATAACCATGAACATAAAATACATGCATTATATATATATATATATATATATATATATAAAATTTAAAAAATATACAACCGTAATAGAACTACATATAAATGTCAAATATCTTATGGTACTGCATCAATACTATAACTAGTACTCGAGGCCTGCTTAGTCGATGGTGCCTCATGCTCAAATGGATGTGCTTGCTCAATCGATGGTGCCTACTGATCAGATGGATGTGCTTGCTCAGGAGGTGCCTGCTGAGATGGTGTAGCCTGCTCAGTGGATGGTGCTTGCTAAAATGGACGTGCCTGCTTACGATCAAGTGACTGCTTAGTCGATGGTGTTTTCTCTAGACTACGTGCTTGCTGAGATGTTGCCTACTTAGGACTAGATGCTAGTTGCTCATCTTCAGCACGAGGTGAAGGAGGAGGAGGTGGAGTACTAGAATGATCACTCCCCTCATGATCATGATCATCCGATGAGATGCTCAGTCGCGCATCTCCATGGTGCCTATCCCTCCTAGCCGCTAGTAGCCTGGAAGCTCCGACGATATGACACATAAGGCTCATTATATTGTGGGGTATGTCCCTCCAGGACCTCTGTGAGCATACAAACAACCTGGATCTCTTTGATTGTCGCAGGGAAGACTCCCTCGTCAACCAAGAGTCTACACAGCCGGTCACCCATCTTCGTCCTGAATCGGATGTCCACCCTACACTGCATGCCCATGGGTATCTGCACCTGAGGAGTTCTGTCACCCTAATCTGCGACCTCCGCCGTCTCCTCGTCATCTACAAGATCATCCGATGGGGGTAGAATCATGTCCCCAATAAATGTGTCGTTATCTACAAAATATATAGTACACAATAATAATTAGACAATTTCATTAAACAATTTAATAAAACAAGTTAAAGAACGTGTTAGAATAAATTTTATTCTAATTGATTAAGACAATAAAATGAAACTATATTAATTTAAATAAAACACTAATATTACCTCTAGCATCTGGTGGCTCATCTTGTGTGAAGAGGATGTTGGTACACCCTCGCCAATCCAAACCCACATAAGGACACGACACCATCAAGAACATGTGATCATCAACATTGGCAAGCAGCTCCAGGTGCATCACTTGATATCCTGGCTACATACTCGAACATGCCCCTCTTGGGCATCATCTCGACCCACATCTGCATATGTACATGTAACATTTCCCTACGAGGTTGGCAGACGAAAGTAGGCCTCGTCTTTGGAAACCTCTCAACAAATAAACAAAATAACTCTGAAGAAAAAAGGGAAGGTCAACCTCCCACGTGCCTGAGAATGACATCTATCTAATGCTATACAAAACTACTGCAAAAAAATGGCAGACCATCTCACAAGTCATGGCATCTGGAATAAAGAATCAACATAAAATAAAAGAGGGCAACTAATGTGCTGCCCGTCACTAGTATAATGTGAAATGGTCGTCAGTAGTAGTGAGAGGTAACTCACCTCCTCTGGACCAAATGAAGCAATGCGTAAATGACCACCAGACACTTGAAAATCTGCAGGAGAAAGTATATCGTCCCTAATGTATCTCTAGGAGTATGTCAATTGAATCCATGTTTCATAGCTAATAGGGACATCTAGGAAGTGGGGAAAATCCTGCTCTCTCTTAGATAGGTCAGTAATAAAATAAATGTCCTCCTCAGCTGGCTGGTACCACTAGCCAAGACCGACCCGGAAAGCCTGTCAGTGGGAATCCCACCTGTAGATCAACTGTCCTAATAACCCACTGTGCCCCTTCAGGGATGTAGCTTCCTCGTAGAACTCAAGGAGGCCTAGCTCCCTTAAGAGCAACTGGGTGGGTGGCGTAATAGGGCGATGGTACAAAATTCTCTCCCTTTCCCATGCCTCCCACTATTGTATCATGTTATAATTGTCCTCCCTCAACTCTTGTTGTTGCCTTTCCTCTCTCTGTTGACGTCGCTGAATGGTTCACATATTAAATACATCAGCCTCCCTCATACATTTTTTTTTATTTATTTTTATTTATTTTTTTTTATTTTTTTATTTTTTTAATAACTGAAAATTTTATTTACAAATATATAAACATAACTTTTATCGAAAAAGAACATTCGGTGCGCCCAAAAAAACAGTCACGCACTGCCATCGATGCGTACCTGTCTATTGTGCACTACCCACGGTGCGCATGAAAAAACTTCACGCACAGCGAAAATAACAAATATTTTTTTCTGCAGTGCATTAATTAAACTATTCACCCCGAGGCGGTTGTTAAAGAACACGCACCGCCATACATAATGGTTGGTGTGTTCCGGTAAACGACTGCACCACCATACAGTGTTATTTAAAAAAAATTGAATTGTCAGTTTAGCCGTAAACCGACATGCACCGTACTATTTTATTGTTCTTGGTGCGCTTTTTCTCAGTACCACACCAAACCGCCCGGTGCAGTTTTCGTTAACACTGTTCATGGTGCGGCTTGTAAATTTACAGGGAGCACCGCGAACGGTGCGAGCCGAACGGCTCGAATGCACCACTCAATTTTTTTATTTTTTATTTTGAATGGTGAATTTTAAGTCAATTTAAGAAATTATCCGCTAAAAGCTTATGTTGGTGAAAAAAAAAAAAGGAAAAAAAGAAAAGAAAAAGAAAAGAAAGGTAGATTACTTTCACATGTCGATGAGGCATCTTTGCAATGGAATACTAAAAATCAAATTTGCCCATTGTTTTGCAAAATTCAAACTCCACACAGTGAATAATGGATGGTAGCAGTGTGGGCAATGGGAGCATCGATGGCAGGGCACCTCAGAGAAGGAAAACTCACACCGGTGCTAGAGAGCTCTAGAGCACTGTAACAAGTAAAAATGAAGTTTTTTTACGGTTAGTAATTACAAAAAAAAAAAAATTAACCCTTTGTCAGTGTACTTGATTATGAGACGCACCGGGCAGTTGTATCTGGCACATCGCAATTCTTTACGATGCGTTGGAATACTGAGACGCACTAGGTCGGTTTGTACGGAGAACACGATGTCTCAGTGTGCCATTTGATAGTATGCACCGATGCGCTTTATATAAAATGCATTGATGTGTGTTATGATTAGAAACGCACTGCAAAAAAAATCCACAAAAACCTCCACCCGCCAACCTTCTTGAGTGACCTCCGCTACAAACGAATATCTGGGCACTAATTTTATAAGGGTTTCCTCAAAAAAATCCGCTAGAGGGTCTTTTCCTTGTAGTGTATAATGCTCCATAGAACCACACGAAATTCAATCAACTTTGTCTTTAAATCTAGCTCAGTGAGTGGTTCTCATCCCTAAGGTAAGCACTTAGTGGTAGTTACACTGCTCCAAGTAGTATTTTCGCACAACTTTATCATCAAATCCAGCTCACTGAGTGGTTCTCAGTCAAAGAAAGCACTCAGTGGTGGTCACACTTCTCCATGTAGTCTTTACGTTTAGCTCCAAATAGGATTCATCACGCTCACATCCCAGTGAGCATGGGCATATTTCTTCTCCCACCAGTTATTCACCTATCCAGGCCTAGGTAACCTCCAGTTTAGGCATTCTACCTATTATGCAGAATTTTCACTATTGTGGACAAAGTTGAATTCCCTAGATCTAGTGGTATGATATAGAACAACATAAAACAAAAATATTTGAGTTTCCCTTAGAGAAATTAGAAAAAGGGAAAGAAGCCTACCTAGAATTTGGAGTAAGAGTTCCTCTCCTCCTTGCTTGTAAGCTCCAATTCTATCTCCAAGTGTTATAATTAGAACCAACACACACGACTAAAACAAGAAAAGGATCCACAATATCCACGTAGAATTATCTAAAATCTCTATTCAATGAATCAACGTGGCATTGAAATACATGAGAGCAAACACAACACAACAAATATAGGAAACCAAGATTCTTTTCGTATTGAAAAATATAGGAGAGAGTTAACAACCATAAATAGAATATGACTTCGTAAATGTCTCCTCAAGTTGACTTGTAATTCCTTATCACAAAGCACACCTCAACATAAACTCTAATGCATGAATGTAATGACTCCTTTAGGTTCAAAGCAGTAGCATGAGGGCACTAGAAATATTCAAAATCCAACTCTGATGCTATGGAAGGCAGTAAATATACAGGGTAAAAGTGGTAGTTTAGGTTTTACTATCTTAGGCTTGAGATCCACATATGGTGGGAGGATGAGCTCAAGTGATAAGAGACAAGGTCTCCAAGATAGGACCAGATAGGAGTTTGAGCTCTCTACCTGTGGTAAATAGTTAAAAATGCCTTGGAATATTATGGAAGAGGAAGCTTTGGAGATATTTTTATTTTCTCGAATTTCTGGAATCAACACACCTGCACAAGGGAGAAATGCGTTCTGGGGCTAAAAACAATGTTTTTGAGTAATTTGTCCCATAAACTCATACTTTTTGGAGAATTGATGCTTAGGTATTTGTGAAGGGATTATGACAAAATGTTCAAGGATGTTGATCGATCTGGTTCGCATGCATTTTGGGCTAATGTGACAAAATGGCGTGTAACAAATTCCCCCCTAAAGTATAATGTTAGAAGCAACAACTAATGATTGAAGTGCTTTACCTTGTGAAAAGTGTGGATCAAGAACAATTGGTCGAGATCATCATATATTACAATACATTTCATCATGATATCATTGTTGAGGGAGGCATACCCATGCTCATCATATGATCCAATATTACATGTATAATGATAAAGTAGTCTCATCCACTAACGACAGAGTGTGAACCCATGCTTGGATGATTGTTTGAATGATCATAGCCATCATACTTTCTAATCTTGTATTAATCATGAAATCTTAGCCTGGATGGATGAAACTAGATATGAGATATTCTATCTCGTTCAGTCGATTGCTTAACGTACAAGTCTAACCATGCGAATAAACGAGCTGAAGTTGAACATGGTAGGCACCATCTGATTATCGCCCAATGATGTAAGTCATTAACAAATGCGAGATAAACCATCAATGATGATAATGGATCTCAAGGTACCATAGTACAATATATGCGGTGTGAATGGATGAGTTGAAGTCGAACGCCACACAACACCTTCTAGTCGAAGGCTAGTGATGAAGACCTGTCATTAAGAGTGATGAAACTTTCCATTGTTGTATGCAAGCTCCAAGGTACCAAAGGGAGTTTCTAAGTCAACTTCCTGATAATAAGATGATGTCAACAGGAAGTGACTCGTTGCAAGAGGGCCTCAGTGTATCCCCCATCAACAAGATGAAACAGGTATTAAGTTTGGAGACCAAATGATGTTTATGTGGAACTGGTTAAGGAGCGACAACCATGAATGAAGGCTTAAGTGTATTGTAGCAGATATCAACTAAAGGACTTCTCTCGAACATACCAACAACACTTTATGGAGTTTATAGCATTGACCCAAAACCGATTATGGAGGCTTTTGATATGGTATGACGAACCAAAGAGGCAAGCAGATTTCCCAACCCAACAATCATAGAGATGAAGTGAAACAGTGTCATGTTCAAGAGTGACTCACTGCCATTAATAGGTGAAGTACCTTGTTTTCCCAATTTCCCCAACCATTTGACATCAATACCTCTTTATTTTTAACAAGATTGAGGAGGATAACATATGCTTGATTTATAAGTTCATCCTTTGGATGAATCCCTCCGATTATTTTTAACCAACCCTGAGAAGGAGCGGTTTGGTCTCGTAATGTTTGGCGAGTCCAATATTGTTTGATTCTTTTACAAGTCTAGCAGGGGTGTAACTCAAATTCTCCTTCATGTTTATAGAGTTGAAAAATAGATGAAAAAGAAAACTTCAAAGGTTCCTTTTCATAAAATTGTCTCTTGAGTCTGAAAAGTAAGAAAACAATACTCACGAGAACGTCTTATCCGTGTTAGACTAAGGTATTCCTTTTTTGTAAATATTCTATCTCGGTCAGGAAGAGGGTTAAACTTATACTGAGTAGACATTTTTTCATTTACTTTAATGAGTTCGAAAATACAAGTGCTCAGTAATATTTTCATGTTTAGGGAGTGTGAAAATAGTTGAAAGAGGACTCCTCTTGGAGGAACAAGTGGTATAAAGGGTAGAAATCAATTCCAGTCATGATGGAATTGATCAAAACACGTAGAGGTCAATAGGTAGGCTAATAGGACCACTCATTGCATCAGTTGCACACACAAGGGTAAAAATGTTGAAAATGGCAACAATAAAATCCTAATTTAATTTTCCCTTCAATTAAATTAGAAGAAAATTGTAATTCCACATCATAAGACAACTTGTACAATTTAACTAAGTTAATTTGAATTAGTTGGATCAGTTAATTCGAGTCTAGGGCCTAACTTGAGTCATGTAGAGTGTCTCCTAAATTTTAGGAGCATAGGTTAAGTTTAATTTGAGTTGATAATTTAATTCAGTTAAATTGAGTTAAATTCAGTTAAACTGAGTTAAAGTCAGTTAAACTGAGTTAAAGTCATTTAAATTAGTTCCAACTATTTGAGGAACTAGTGGGAGGTATAGTAGTGGGGTGTGTACTCAGTGATCAACTAGTTAACTGATAAATCAACTGTAATTAAATCATGCATGCATGACCTACGAGTTACCTAGTTCATATTGAGGTTTAAGGGCAGTGTGCTATCAGTTGTATAATTATCCAAGTTGTATAGGTGGTGTATGCAGTCAAAGAAGGGCCTGTAGGGATTATGCAGTTATGGATGAGTAATTTCCCTATTATGGGCTAATTCCCATGGAAACAACACAAGGAAATAGGGAATTGGGCAAGTAGAAATTTGGTTATGTATTGACCAGAGGGGGCTTGTGAAGCAGTGAGATAGATTATACTTTGTGCAAAGATTGTTCAGGCTTGAACAAGAATTGTATTTCTTCTCTATTTTCTGACTAATGAAATACATATAGGAATGGGCTTTGAGCAATGGATTTCCCATAGATGTATCCTCGTGTATGTGTGTTAATTGATTCATGTCGCATGTTTTTGATATTGCTTCTCAATCATGAATTTATTTCCGCATATGAGTAGAGTAGATTTGAATGTTATGTTTTAGAACATTAGATGAGAAATATTGAATCTACAATTAATTTATACATGGCATTAGAGCTAGATTCACAGCAGAGAACAGAATTCAAAGTTGTCTTTGTAGGAGGAACGAGTTTTCATATCTATTCTTCATAGCCAGCAAGATGGCGTTCTATGGTCTAAGGCTCGAGTATGCCCTCGAGGGTAGCTCGAATTACATTTCTTGGAAGGATTGCATGGAAGTAGTCATGGAAGATAATGGGCTGAAGGAATTCATTGATAATAATGTCCCGAAACCAGCACCAATTGATGGACATGATCTAGCAGATTGGAAGAAGAGTATTTCCAAGGCGAGGAAGATCATATTGGAGGGAGTATGAGACCATATTGTCTCTAATATCCATGGGAAATAAACTCCATATGCAATGTGGTGGGAATTTACATATTTTTTCTAGAACAAAAGTGACCACATGAAGATGGAATTGAAAGATAAGCTTCAAAATATCAAAAGCCAAAAGGGAGACACAATACCACAATAATTGAGCAGGTTCACACAACGTCACGATGAAATTGGGAGTGTTGGTGTTATGGTTGTATAAGATGATCTGGTAAGCCTATCACTTTTAGGCCTTCCCAAGAGCTGGAAAAACTACCAAGATTTAGTCAATGGGAGGGAGAAGCTACCAAAATTGGAAATATTATGGTCATATTTGGTATAGGAAGAGTTCAAGCAGAACACTAGATATGGGACCTCATCCAAGGTTGAATATGAGGAGAACTGTGCCTTGGCTTGAAAGGAAAAGAAAGGGAAAGGGAAGAAATCCCATTGAAAATGATATTCTGGTCAGGAAGGAAAGAAGAAAGCCAGGTCGAAAATTAAGTGTTTTCACTATCATGAGCTAGAAAATTATGCCACGAAGTTTCCACACAAGAAGGTCGACAAGAATCCCTCAGGAGGAGCGGTAGGTGAATATCTAACTCCACAATTCGAGTTGGATTTCACCCTCATTTCATGCACGGTGACATTAGTGATGGGTAATGTGTGGTATCTTGATAATGGAGCCTCATTCCATACGATGGGAGAAAAATATTTATTTTTTTGTGACTTGGAGGAGAAGGACCTCAAGATGCACATCGATATGGGAGATGATGGTAAGTATAGCCCAAAGGGTATTATTAAAATTAGTTTTCAGAGGGAGTCTGGTTCTCCTCTCACCTTAAAGGATGTCATGTATGTTCCAAGTTTGAAGAAGAATTTAGTTTTAGTTGCTATGTTGGAATACTGTGGCTACGATGTGATATTTAGCAAAGGAAAATATTTCCTCCATTACATCCCGACGGGAAAAAGGAAGTGGATTGGGATTCGGGTGAAAAACCCCTACAAATTGGATGTAGAAGATTATGCTGCTTTGAACACAAAAGTAGAGAAGGTGCATAGTCGAGACATCGGTGAATTATGGCATAGGATACTTAGCCATTTGCACCATGGAGCTTTGAAGATCATGCAACAGATTTCTACAATATTTCCCTAGGGTGCACTAGAGCAGAGAGATACATGCAAAGGGTGTACACTAGGGAAGCACACCAAATATGCCTTTCATGATAAGGGAAATAGAGCGTAAACGGTCCTCGAAAGAGTTCACTCAGATATGTGTGGACCCTTCTTGACATCCTCCACGACCGAGAATAGGTATTATGTTATATTTGTAAATGATTTATCACATAATTGTTGGATTTTCTTCATGCGGAAGAAAAGCAAACATTCTCAAAATTTTGTGAGTTTAAAGCACTTGTTGAGAAAGAAACTAGCAGCAAAGTGAAGGTTCTCAGGAGCGATAACTGTGGTGAATATGTGTCGAATGAGTTCAAGAAATTTTGTGAAAAAGAAGGCATTCGATGGGAGTTAATGGCACCCCATAACCCACAACATAATGGAGTTCTTGAGAGGAAGAACAAAATTATTGTGGGAGCTGCACAAGCAATGTTGCATGATCAAGGCCTATTGTTGCACTTATGGGTTGAAGCATGAAACACAGTGGTATATGTGCAGAACAAGAGTCCTCGTCAGATTCTCGGGATGAGTACACAAGAAGAAGATTTTTCAGGGAAGAAACCAGATGTGTCACACTTCAATATCTTTGGTTCATTAGTTTACTATCATGTTTCCAAGGATGCAAGGAAAAATATAGAACTAACAATAGAGTTGGGCATATTTGTGGGGTACACTGATACACCTCACAACTATTAGGTGTACCTTCCATATCACATGATGGAAAAAATTCGTATAAATGTGAAGTTATATGAAGATAAGGCCATGATATGTTCCCTTGAGAGGGAGCTTCAGTTGCATGCAGATGAGGAGCTCTTAGCTCCAAAGGAATAACCTCGGGATGTTGTGGAGCAGCCACAAGCATAGGAGCAAAGAGTGGAAACACCCACTCATGTAGAGACATCCAGGGAAGGAAGGAAGCGCACCAGGGAAGCTGAAAAATTATTGCATTACGCTAGAGAGAATGTGGGAGCACCCGCTTCACAACATAGGCAGAGGAATTCACCAAATCAGTACACTGGGTACATGGCTCTGATGAGTGAGCTAGTTGAAATAGAACCATCCTCATTCAAGGAAGCATTGCAGAAGCCAGTATGGGTTGATGCCATGGTAGATGAATATGATTAAATAGTTAGAAACAAGGTTTGGGAAGTGGTCCCAAGACTAGAGAACAAGTTAGTGGTAGGTTCAAGGTCGATCGACAAGGTGAAGAAAGTAGCAGATGGAAGCATCGAGAAACACAAGGCCAGATTTGTGGCCAAGGTTTTCTCTGAGGTGGAGGGAATTGATTGCGAGGAGAATTCATGTGAGGAGGTGGAGGCCACTATTTACAGGCAGCTTGTGGGTTCACTCGTGTATTTGGTGAATACATGACCAAAAATTTGTTATGCAGTTAACCAATTTAGTCAAGCAATGGTTAAGCCAACCAAACTGTATTAGAAGGCGACCAAACATGTGTTGAGATACCTCAGAGGCATTACTTAGTATGTTATTTGGTACAAATAGACAAAGGGAGTGAAGCTTCAAGGCTTCACAGATGCAGATTGGGCAGGTAGTCCATTAGATCAGAAGAGAACTTTAGGAGGAGTATTCATTATTGGGTCAGTAGCAGTTTCTTAGTACAACATGAAGCATAGATTAGTTGCACTCAATTCACTAGAAGCAAAGTACATGGTTGCTAGTCAAGCAACTTGTGAAGTTATCTGGATGAGGAAGATTCTTGTTGGGTTATTTGGTCAGATGATGGATCCCACTGTGATTTATTGTGACAATCAGAGTTGTATCAAACTATCTGAGAATCCATTTTTTCAGGATCGATCCAAGCATATCGACATTCGGTACCACCATCTATGAGACTGTGTGCAAAGGCAGATCATGTTGTTGGAATACATTCCTACAAAGGAACAAGGTGCAAATATTTTGACGAATGCATTGTCAAGAGGAAAATTCGAGTTCCATAGAGACAAGATTAGGGTATACGATAATCCCTTTATTTTTGAGAGGGAGTGTTGAAAATGGAAACAAGAAAATCCTGATTTAATTTTCCCTTGAATTAAATTAGGAGAAAATTGTAATTCCACTTCGCAAGACAACTTGTATGAGTTAACTAAGTTAGTTTGACTTAGTTGGCTCAGGTAATTCGAGTCGAAGGCCTAACTTGTGTTGTGTAGAGTGTCTCCTAAATTTTAGGAGCCCAGGTTGAGCTTATTTTGAGTTGTAATAATTTAATTAAGTTAAATTGAGTTAAAGTCAGTTAAATTAGTTCCAACTGTTGGAGGAACTAGTGGGAGGTCTAGTAGTGGGGTGTGTACTCAGTGATTAACTAGTTAACTAATAAATCAACCATAATTAACTTATGCATGCATGATGTACGGGTTACCCAGTTGATATTGGAGTTCAAGGGCAGTGTACTATGAGTTGTATAATTATCCAAGTTGTATAGGTGGTGCATGTAGTCAGAGAAGGGCCTATAGGGATTGTGCAGTTATGGATCAGGGATTTCCCTAAATAATAGGAGCTAATTCCCACAGAAACAACGTAATGAAATAGTGACTTGGGAAAGCAGAAATTTGGTTAAGTAATGACCAGAGTAGGCTTGTGAAGCAGTGAGATAGATTATACTTGTGCAGAGATTGCTCAGGCTTGAACAAGCATTGCATTTCTTCGCTATGTTATGACTAATGCAATACAGATAGGAAGGGGTTTTGAGCAGTGGATTTCCCCTAGATATATAATTGTGTATGTGTGTTAATTGATTCATATCATGTATTTTTTATATTGCTTCTCAATCGTGAATTTCTTTTCGCATCTGAGTAGAGTAGATTTGAGTCTTATGTTTTAGAAAATTACATGAGAAGTATTGAATCTACAATTAATTTCTACCAAAAAAAAGTGAAACATGTGATCGCCCAAGTAGATGGGGATGATGGAATGAGAAAACCAAGGCTCATATGGAAGAAACAATCTAATAAAAATGGCAATCATGAGAATAGGTTTCATTTTTATACAATATTGAAACAGAGAAAAACTATGTATGATATTGCTTGAAAGTAGTTTCATTGTTACACAAGCTTGAAACGAGGAAAAAATATGCTTGAGAATACTTGAAAGTAGTTTCATTTTTACACAAGCGTGAAACAAGGAAAAACTATGCTTGGAATTGGTTGAAAGTAGTTACATTTTTACACTAGCTTGAAACACGAAAAGATCATGCTTGGAATTGGTTTCATTTTTACACGAGCTTGAAACATGTGGAAACTATGCTTGGAATTGCTTTTCATGCCCCCAACATAATAATGCAATTCTAGGCGCATGCCCCCCAAGCTTCATTTCATTCACCTAAGTAGACTATTGGTTACTAATAGGTGGATGGAATGAAGGTTCCATTACGAGATCAAGTGAAAGACTCAAATTCAAGGGGAATCTATTTCATCTTTTAACGAGCTTGACACAAGAAAATAACTATGGTCATGACACCTTGTTTCAATTTTTAACGAGTTTGACACAAGAAAATTAACTCTACTCTAGGACCTTGTTTCATTTTTTAACGATCTTGAAATAAGAAAAGGAACTCTGCTTTAGCACCTTGTTTCATTTTTTAACGAGCTTGACATAAGAAAAGTAACTTTACTCCAAGATATTTAATTATATTAATCATGGATCCCCAGAGACCATGGCTTCTAAGAAGATCTCATTATATGGGATAACAATGCTTTGGAAGGGATACATATCAAAGGATCCAGAGGAAAGATCAGGTGCCAATGCTCCTAGTACATGATGCACTACATCACCTACTAGATCATTAGTAGATGCATGCATGAAACATGTATGGAAAGTCATGTAAGGCGGAAGACGATATCTTTCTAATTGATTCTAATAAAAGGAAACGACCATAATACTTGGAGGAGGTATCGTGGGAACGAGAGAATTACCCCCTTGTTCTATGGGAAGGAGAGAATTGCTCCCATGTACTGTGGGAATGGGATGATTTCCCCATTGTGTTGCAGGAATAGGAGAAATGACCCCTTGTGCTATGGGAACAAGAGAATTTCTCCCCTATGTGGTGGGTGTTACACAGTAATTTTTCACCCTGTTCACTTCTCGTCCGTAATCGTGAAGTGCCATGTGATGAATAATGTTCAGTATATCCACCTTGGAAAAATACATCAAGATATCCTTTAAAGACTAAATGAAAGTTGCCTTGAATAATTTCTGAAGAAGCTTAGCTCAAACCCTAAATTTATGGGTCAAATATTTTCTCCAATTATCTGCCCGTGCTGATGGCAGGTTGCACAAACAATAAATTTTCACCCTGTTCACTTCCCATCCATGTTGTTGAGAACTTCCACAATTACATTATTTTGCGCAAGATTACAATGATTTTCGTATGTAACCCCATGAATTACATTCTTACTTGTCAGTTACTTGGGGGCAAGTACTCCAAATGGATTTTCATTCTCCACGAGTTCGACCTAGAGTTTGCAATGGCTAAGTCTAAGCAATCACTGGTCTTCGCTGAATTGATCTGTGATCTTCCAGCTGCAGTTGATCCTACCCCTTTTGACGAATCGATTCCCGATGAATCGCTCTTTCTCTTCAGTACTCTCGATCCATGGTATGGAGACATCATTATTTATCTCCAGACCCAAACATTTTGCCCGAGGCTATCTCCCTCTAAGAGGCGACGGATTCGTTACGAGTCCCAACCATACCGAATCATTGGAGATACTTTGTATCGCACTGATGTCGATTCCGTCCTCCGCCATTGCTTAACTCTTGAGGAAGCTGAGAAAGTCCTTAATGTCTTCCACTCTAGGGCTTGTGGTGGTCATATGCCTGGTTATGCTACTACTAAGAAAATCCTTCGCACAAGATATTTTTGGCCATCTATTTTTAAAAATTTCATTCTTGTCGTCCGCAATGTCATTATTGCCAAATATATTCTCGAAAAGAGGGTGCCCCACCCACATCCTTGCACCCAGTTGTGACGGCTGGGCCATTCGCAAAATGGGGCATAGATTTCATCACCTATAACCCTCGCCCGGGCGAGGGGCATGGTTATATTATCATTTTCATCGATTATTTTACAAAATGGGCCAAGGCAATGCCTACATATGGTAATGAAGGTCAGACTGCGGCACAATTTCTTTTCAACCACGTCATAGCTCAGTTCGATGTCCGGAAAACCACTTTCACTAACCATGGTGCCCACTTTCGCCATGATATGATGATAGAGCTTACTTCTCAGTTGGGGCTACGCCACGATAGCTCCACCCTGTATTATCCACAGGCCAATGTCCAAGTCGAAGTTGTTAACAAATTTTTGGTAACTATGCTTCAACAAAGCACTAGGAGACACAAAAGAGACTGACACATCATGTTATTCTCAGCTTTGTGGGCTTACCGAACTTCTACTAAGACGGCTACTAGATTTACACCGTTTCGACTGGTGTATGGTTTGGAAGCTATGCTCTCGACTGAGTGTGAAATCCCTTCTTTGAGGCTAGCTATCGAACTACTTCCCGATACTTTGCCAGAAGAGGAATGTTTGCTTTATGTCGAGCGTCTCAATGAAACTCGATGAATTGATTCTTTAGTCATTGAAGCACAAAAGAAAGGAGTTAAAGCTAAATATGATAAGTTTATCACTCCTCGTGTTTTATCTAAAGGTGACTTGGTCTTGCTTTATGATCAAGCCCATGATAAACTAGGGGTCGAGAAGCTCAAGCCAATGTGGCATGGGCCCTACATTATTCAACGTGTATTAGAAAAATGCACCTATGAGCTAGTCGACTATGAGGGTATTCAATTGGTTGAGCCTTGAAACGAGATCTATCTGAAGGAGTATTATGATTAATTGTAATTATGGTACTTTTTACATTAGTGTGTGATTCATTAGCGTGATTTTTGATTTTTTGGTGTGATTGTTTGCTTTGCATACATGTTTCCTCTGCTTACCTTGTGTTACACTTTGTTTGTAGATGTCATCAAACCATTATGTTAGTTTTGCTGATAGTGCTTGTCGTAGCACACAGAACTTATCTTCCACAACATGGGTACTCTTTTTCCCTTATGAAGAGTTGGTCAATTTACAAGGTATTTGTATGGGCCAAACAAATAATAATATTTTCGAATATAGTGTGGTCATCGAACTATTATTGGATGCAATTGCTCTCGGTATCAGAGACTTGGTTTTCAAGCCAGAATCACAACTTGTTGTGTCACATTTAAATGGTCATTATTCAATAAGAAACCATCATATTTTGTGCATGTATTTATGTATTCGATTACTAGAAAGAAATTTTGATTACATTACATATCAACACATTCCATGCAATTTGAATACATTAGCCAATTATGTTTTAGATCGACATTTGCGTCATATGTAAACATCAAACACGTCATCATGCTATAAAAATACTTTTCTCTAAACGAGTCTCTAAACGTCTGTTGCATCAAAATATCAAAAAATATGTGTTCCATGACAGAATGGCTCTACAAGCCTACATCAGTGCAAAAAATAAACTAAAGTTTCTATTCGCCCACATGGTGCTCATGATAGCATGTGAATGCTCAAATAACTCGCTAGAGTAAATGATGCAGTCGGCTTGGGACTCCCACGATGTGCCTATGAAAACGAAGTGGGATATCGTCAACATTTGCGTATTTGGGTATGCCTCTGGTCAAGCCTGCCAGGTTATGCTCCATCTCTTCTAGTGGGTATGCTCCCTCCTTATAAGGAGCATCCTCGATTTGGCATGCCACCCTCCTCCCAATTTGAGACATACTTGTTGGTCTGTATGGCCCAATATCTACAAAAATATCATATGTTTAGAATCTCGTAACACATAGAAAAAACATTAAAAAGTAAAAAATTCCAATTTTTTTTTTTACCTGAATCACACCACTATGCATCTGGCGGAAGAGGTAGATCTGGGTTTCCTTTGAAATGGGTGATGATATATGCATAGTCCTCCAACGCGATCAGTTGAAGTCGTAGCCAACTGAAAAATGATGTCGGGAAGTGCATCTGCTGACCCCCTCCCTGGTGGGGCATAATATCGCACCATCTAAGTAGCCTTGGATCTCTCAGGGCTGGATCGTATGCCTCAAGCCACTGGTACTAAAACAAGGGCACATACTCCAAGAAGAAAGTGACCAGGATGGATCCATATCCGAATTGTTTCAAGCATCCTGTTTTGCACTTGGTTAGTTGGCTTTTTATGTTAGCCAACAACCCCTCACACCAATTGAACATTGTGGGAGAAAGGAAATCTACAACATATTGGAATGGGGAATTCGTTGCCTCATGCAATGCCTGTGCCCCAGCTAAAAGGCCATACAATGCAAAATTGTCCACAAAGTTATATTGGTGATGGTTTTGATACCCACCTTTCCGCTGGTAGTCTTTTTGGAAATTTGAAAATGTCTCTGGATGAGCATGTGAGTGCTCTCTCCCCCAGTATGAGCTCCGAAGAGTTGGATCCTCTCCCCTCCCTTGGAAAATCCTGTTATGAAGTAGATGTCCAAAATTTATAGTTCGAGCTCTTGATCCCCAATAATGAAAATTTGGAGATCGACATCCCATATCTTGATGAGATATTCTAACAGCTCCAGTTGAGCTCTAAGTCCTGAGGTTTGGAAAAACTTGAGAAATTTGAAATTCTTCAACCCATTTATGCAATTTTGGTCTTGGAGTGGTTTTTGTTCTTCTACATCTTTCCCTTCAATCACCATATTCACTGAAGACACCTGCAAAACATTCCCAAATGGTATTTTAAGCGTCTTAATCGTAGTAAAAATGGAGGTTTTTTCATGTTTTATTTTCTTCTTTGCGCTCAGTGGGCCTGTCAGAATTAAAAAGGAATTGCCTAATGGGCTAGGGTTGATCGGCACAGGTCTGATAGCTCCAACCCGCGATTATCACCCATGATATTAAACTTTGAAAATACTCCCTTAACATCAAAATTTCTAAGTTAAATGGCTTGAAAATGGAATCAAATTGAAGAGAAAAGATAAGGCTTTTACCTGCAGCTGACATATTCCTGAATGGTGTCTTGGACCAGCCGCACCACTAGTATGAAGATTGGGAGAAAATGGGGAAAAATGTGCTTCTCCAATTTACTCCAAATAGAATGGTAAAAATGATTTACTTTTTGTCTATTTATAGGTTTTTGAAGATGTTTTTACCAATAGTTTATTATTTTTCTCGATATCGGTGATATTTGTTGTTCTTTGTGCATCAATATAATCTTTTATGGTGATGGTAATCATTGTTCACTGATGCAATGAATTTTATTTTATCTCTTTTTTCGGACTCATTAAAAATAAACGAAAAAGGAACCCCCTAGACTAATCTTCAGCTCTTTTCTGACTCTCGAAAGATGAAAAGATTGTCGAGTACTTATCATTTCGAACTCGTTAAGGTAAATGAATTGACGTGGTCTCATTATACGTTTACCCATTTTTCAGGCTGATATTAACTATTTACGAAAAGGAATACCTTGATCAAACATGGTCAAGAGGTTCTTTCGAATATTGTTTTCTACCTTTTCGGATTTGAGGGATGATTTACAAAAGGGACATGATGGAGTTTTCTTTTTTTGTTTCTTTTTTAAACTCCCTAAACATGAAAAAGACACTAAGTTATTTTTCCGTCGGACTTGTAAAAAATTAAAAACGACGGAAGACTTATCACCATGACGAGATCGAGTTCCTCCTTCGTAGGGCTCGTTAAAATTACTAGTATGGATTCATTCAAAGAATGAACTTACACACTTAGCATATGCTACCCTCTTCACACTGGCTATAAAAAATAAGGAGGTACTCGTTAGCAATAACAAGGGAAAATTGGAAGTGAAACGTCCTATGTATTAGGTAGCATGTCACTTTTGAACATGATACTCATCTACATTTCGTGTCAGGTTGGAGATATCCTTCGTTCGTCACTTGCCTTCCTGGGTTGGGGAAATCCATTTTCCTGTTATTCAATCGCCATTTTTTTGATCATGACCTATGATCCCATTTTGAGTCAAATGGTGCCATGCTCTGGAGTTGTGTCGCTGATATGTTCAAGAGAAGTCATTTTTGTCAAAGTCAAATGTCCTCTGCTTATTTGACCCTCTCAGGAACAGTCCTGAATCACTCCTATTTCGATGAGAGATACTTTGTTTCATGTCGATGACGAGGGAAACAACATGGCCCTTCTTTGATGAACCACTTCCTATTGACTTCATCTCATTATCTGGGAAGATGATTTGGAAACTCCTTTTCAGTACCTTGGAGCTTGCATGCCTCAATGGAAAGTTCTTCACGTTTGACGACAGGTTCACCTCATTGACCTTTGATCGAATGATTCTACAAGTGTTCGACTTCAAGAAATTTATTCACATTTTTAGATTGTGTTATTGTAGCTTGAGGGCCATCGTCATTATTGATGGTCTCTCTTGTACATGTTAATGATTTTCATCATTGACCGGTAATCAGGTGGTTTCTACCATGTTCGACATCAGCACATCTATTCGCATGGTTAGATTCATACATTGGGTCAATCGAGATTGTGACGAAGACCTTGGAACCCATATGTTATTATCTAGGCTACGTGCAATTATTGAGTATTCATGATTGTACATGCGATCCTTTCTATACATATGGCTGCGACCATACTATGGATCCATTTCCATGATCTCTTTCAGATGGATGGCCGCGACCATGTCGTGGGTTCATGTGTTATTTGATGCCTATTCAGTGATATATTATTAGGCATACTCATATCAAAGATATCATTTATTGTATCGTGTTTGATTTGGCAGGTTTCTTGATGGTTTTCTGAGTCCTTGCCTTGGTTGGTAAAGCATTTTACCCATCACTCCATGTTCTTCCTTCATGCTTTAGGGGGCATTTGTTGCATAGTAATTTGTCACACTATTCACTTCATCTCCCCAATCCTGAAGTGCCCGGTGATGAATATTGTGTAGTATATCCACCTTGGAAAAATACATCAAGATATCCTTTAAAGACTAAAATAAAGCTGCCTTGAAAAATTTCTGAAGAAGCTTAGCTCAAACCCTAAATTTTTGTTTCAACGCTTTTCTATAGTTATATGCCCGTGCTGATGGCAGGTTTCACATTCTAGCCTAGCGCTGACATCACTCTTTTGATTGGTAAAACCACGTTGAACGCTTTCTGGAAATGTTTGCTCAAATGGAGGAGAATCTTTGAGCTCTAGAAGTTTCCAGGATGACGAGCTGGATATTGTTCGGTCAAGATATGATCGAGCTCTCTCATTTGGAGCTCTTAATTTTATCAATAGGGGATTATCCCTTGAGAATTGGACCTTCCTTCTTCTTTCATGGGATCTTAACTCCCTCTGCCTTCCTATAAATTTATCCCCGTCCCTCCTCTACTGGTTGGTCATTGTTGGGCTGGTTTATCATTAATCCTTTGTATCCCTATGATGTGTTCATGCTTAAATTTCCATTTAGGATAAGGATCACTTGAAGAGCCTTGGTTTGGACTTGGACTACACCAAAGGGAGGCCTCCACATCAAGGCCACGGTTTTGAGATTCCTCTTTTATATTATCAATAATACTTCTGGTGTTTCAATTTCTATATTTGTTTGGATATATGTACAAGTAGCCTAATGCTCCTTGATCTGTTAGGTAGTTGATGTTCAATGTATGTTTTGTATTGGATCATGTTTATTTTTGTCTCTTGATATCCTACAAGTATTTGAACACCACAAATAGCAAGGATCGACCCTGAATGATTGTGGATCGAGGCCTTCATCAAGGGGTTGAGCATAGCATTAGGAAGAGGTAGGTATTTTTCCCTTTCTCATCCTACTTTGAATATTTACTAATAAAGTGTCCATTAGATAGTTCATACGTTGCTAGACACACTTTAGGGCTAGAGAGATCACCTCTGTCCGCAGAGGGGATTGTCTTCAAAAAATCGAGGACAAGAGGATTTCCCCCTTGTGCTGTGGGAATGGGAGGATCGTCCCTTTGTGCTGCTAGAACAGGATGATTTCCCCCCCAGTTCATTGGAACTTGAAGAAATGAGAAGAACCTGAGCGATATGAGATTCTCTCTCTATGGGAAAAGTGCGATCAACGGAAGGTGGAATCAAGTCAATTGTTTTGTCAACCAATGGTTGGTCGAGAATGGACTCATGGGATTCACGTTTAGAGAAGAGTGGGATTCATTGGATTTAAATTCTAATCAATCAGATCATCAACTATTGGAGGATTAGGAGAAAGCTTTCGATAACCAACCGGAAGACGAGACTGAGAAGCTGTAAGGTTTTCCAATACTTTTGAGGCTTCATCCATATAATTACAAAGGTGAATATGATAATTTCTTTCAAATAACCTATAGGGAAACTTAACTTTACCCTTTTTCCTGTGGATCTTACTATCACTAGTTGATGGTTTGTCACCAGCATGATCTCCACAGGTTGATGACCAGGGCTTATGTGAGCCCGTGGACCACACTTCTAATACCCATGGAATACCAATGAAATCTCTAAGAAGGTGGTCACCCTTACATAACTCTCAAGGGATTTTAAATTTGCAAGGCTGATAGGAAGGTTTCTCCATAGTAGTTGAATTTTTAGAACTGGTTGTTTGGTTTCCCCCCTGCTTATTTTTCTTCTTCTTCTTAACTTCCTAGTTACTAGAATAAAGACTTTCATTGGGCAAGGAGGAATAAAGGGATGAAGAAACAACATGCGAAGAAGGTAAAGGGTCAACTTTAGGATCAACTTGAGGTTTATTTTTTTTCATGTGGAGGACTACTTGGCTGAGAAGCAGTTTGGACATAGAACCATAGGGGTCGAAAACAACCAAACTAGAAAAACAATGGTAAATCCGGGAAGGGACAACGTTTCCATACAAGAAGCATGAATATTTCCAAAAGAAGGAAAATGACCAGGATTCCCGTCAGAGGGGTTTCCTTGACTGGTAGACTCTATAACTGTTGTCATTATTCTCAACCTAAGATCCACTAAGGAGTTCTTCCATGGTGAGGATGTTGTTCCATAGTCAATTAATCAATTTTAGAAATTGAAGACACAAAATAAAACAAAGGGGTAACAAGCATAAGGGTTTGAAAATTAACTATGAAATACAATATACCACCTTGGTGAACCAAGGATTTACACATAGGCAGGAAATCTCCCTAAATGTTGTGTTCGGTGTATCACAATTTACAAGGTGGTCAACTCGGTTACCTATGGCGGGATAACAACCTATAGTGTACTTCCAAAATATACCCGAAGGTATGTGGAAGCGTAGTCTATAATAGTGTTGTCTAATGCATAATCGTTCGATGAGAGTATTCCCATATACTTATCATGCATGGAGCGCCATCCAATATACCCGAAGGTACGTGCATAACAATCTTATAAACTTACATACGTGGAACGTGATATCACCTCTGAAATGCAATGCTGGAAAAGAATGGAAAATCCTACATTTAAAGATGCCAGGACACGTCTCTAGCCTATGCCTATAGATGTTTGCGTTAATGTTCCAAATTCTCCTTAGGTTGACTAAATAAATTTTAGAGTTGATATTTGATTATGCTTCAGTTTTGAAGGCTCACCATGAGATCACCCGAATTCCCTATAATGCAATCTTGTATGATAATAAGAAATTATTTCTTTTTCCTTTTAATAATGAACGACCTAAATAAGTAGGTGAAGAAGAAATCAATCAACAATGCAACAAAAAAGTGATGCAACAATCAATGTCCTCAACTTCACTATTCCAATCAAAATGAAAGCCCTATATGCAATTCAAATAATTGCTTTTCTTGACATCTAAAGAGGAAATCACTCACTTGACATCTGTTTTCATAGGTATAGGTTATAAAGGGAATGAGATCAAGAAAGCCATAAAAAGAGCTGAAAGTTCGGTCATGTCCAAGAAGCACCAGGGACCTCAAGAGAGTGGGAGTAGGGTTTTTCTACCATACATTAAAGGTGTTATAGATAAGATCGCTAAAGTTTTGAGAAGAAATGATATTTTCGCACAATTTTCAACAACAGGAACAATAAGGCAGAAAATGAGGTTAGTGAAGGATAATATTAGTCAGGAGCACCTTAAAGGTGTTTACAAGATTGACTGTTTGTGTAGAAGAGTTACATTGGTGAAACCGGGTGCTCCCTTCAAAAACGTCTCGAGGAGCATGGTGGCGATATTAAGCATGAACGTTGTCGCACATCTGCCCTTGCTGATCACTCCTCAAAAAATAAACATCACATGTGCCTTGAGGATGCTAAAATCATTTCCAGGGAGGAACACTATTGAAGGAGAAAAATTAGAGAAGCGGTCGAGATTATAAAACACCCGCATAACATCAACATGGATGGAGGATTCGAGATCAGTGACAGTTGGCGACCGCTAATTCAACAGATGTGCCCCTAAGGTTCGTCCTTTTCCAAGATACTATATCTGAGGTTTGCTTCTCCCCCGAAATATTTAAGGTTTTCTCTTTGTGTACAACTAGCAAAAATTTGTAGAGTTAAGCTAATTATATTATTTAATTTTAATAATTATCCTATTAATTAATTTGTTTTTGTATTAATAAAAATTACTTAATTAATAATTATTATTAGTCTCTAAAGTTTTTAATATAAATAAAAATAAAAATAATTATAATTAATAATGATCATTAACATTAGATTAATTGTGATTGAAATTAGTAAAATTAATTGAACCATTAATTATTATTAGAATTAATTTAGATATTAAAAATAAATAAAAATAAAAATAAAAATAAAATTTTTATTTTGTTAGTTTAAGAACTTTTAATAAAACAATTAATAAAAATTCCGAATTTTGAATACAAAAATTAAAATTTATAAAAGTAACCCTTATGTTATTTTAATTAAGCAATTAATATAAAAATTAACCCCTTTTTTAATTATAATTATAATCAGATAATAATTAACCCTTACATTATTTTTAGGTTAGATTAAGTTAATTTGACAAATTAAGTTAGCCCTTATATTATATTTTTAAAGTTAGACAATTTTGGATAATTTTAGTTAGTTATAATTATTATATTTAATTTAATTAGATAATTTAAGTTAGTTTTAATTATTAATGTAGTTTAAAAATTTAGTAACTTACTATTAAGCAATTAATATAAAAACTAAAATTGAAATTCATTAAAAATTAATAATTGTTATTAAATTAAAAGTAATGAAATAATTTAAAATTTAGAAAATTAATTATTAAATTAATAAAAAGATAATGTTATTTTATTATTTATCTATAAATATTTTATTAGAATATTTTTTTTTTATAAATTTATTTAATAAACTAAAGATAATAATATTAATTAATTAATCAGTCGGCTTTTCCTCTCTTTTCACTTCACTATTTTTACCTTGTCCTTTGCGTCCTTCTTTCACTCTTCATTCTTCATCATGTCTTGAAAATGGATTTCCGTTGGGATTCAAAACGTCGACCATTGTTTTATCACACTGTGGAAAATCCAGATGTTTTTCCTTTCTTTTCTCTTAAAATTCAAATGCAACAAAAACTAAGATGCAACAAGATCATTGATAAGAGAAATCACAGAGAATACGATCTTAATATAAAAAATTTCAATTCAATCAACAAGCAAGTTGAATGTTTACAAAACACCTAATTGATAAGAAAAAACAAGAAAAAAAAATTCTTACCAAAGGCAAATTGTAACACCCTCCTCCCACATTTACCCAAGTTAACTAGTCCATTGGGGTAACATGTGACGAGAGGCTACTTTGAACTGATTCAACTCCCCATGTATAGTTAAGGAAGTGGAACCGACACAACACAATCAATCTGACCTTCTACACATGCTTCAGAACCCTTCCGAGCCATCCAACCCTTCTAGGTGATCAACCCCTGAGACAACCTAGCATTTTACTAACCTACAGCCTCAGTCACTCCCATGAAATGGGCATGCATGCGACTGGGACCCTCCTATCGCTCTCACAACAAGGGCATGCAAGTGAGGGGGTCTTTTTCAGCTAGTTCTGAGCCTGCGATCCCAGATTCTATACCCCTTTTTTAGGGCCAGGACTGAGGCCACTACCCATAACTCCATCAAACTTCCAGAAATGAAAAGTAACATCGAAACAATGATACAAATGCATACTTGACTGGACCCCTACTATCCATGACAAACCTTTCATCAAACATGTCACATATATGCATTCAATAGGCTAAAACAACAAATCTGAGCATAAAGGTCCCATACTTATCTGAGAATCGGTATGAAACATTGTTGCCCAATCACAGTAGATGCATTATCATCAATTAGGTCATATTTTGACTGTCCATTCATTTATAAATAAAAAAATTATGAGAGCCATACATCATTACTGTCATGAAACTTACTCATAACCAACATATAAACAACAAAAATAACAAGGATACAACAACCATAAAATGCTACATATGAACCAGTACATTTAGACATAAAATACCAAGGAGAAGAAACTCTTATTAATGAATGAATAGTATAACTAGGTTCGAGACTTCCATGTTCCACTCGACCATAGATTATGGTAGCGCTGGAATCAACCCTTGGATTGTGACAAGCAACTGACCAGACACATCTTAAGCTCAAGGGCTTTCCTTATAATTTGATTAAGTTTTTTGGAAAGTGGTTGAAACTCACACGCACTGAAAATGATTTTGAGCAAATAAGAATCTCTCACACATATGAGGGCACTGGTGTATGATGTGGTAGCAAAATTGAGTTTGTAGCTTGATGGTTAGAAGAATGGAAGATAAACGATGGATATGTAAAACATAAGCCCACTGCTAAGAGGAAAGGGTGACACAAATTCCAGATCTGAAATGTATAGTGAAAGAATGCTTTTAAAAGACTTACAAGAGTCTCACTTTACGTTTAAAGAATCCCATTACAAGGAATGCTTCTGACTAACATGAACTCATGAATCATGAATGCTTGGTGAATCAAGATTGGAAAAAATAGATTAACATGCATACTAGATCAAAAGACTTATAAAAACATGAAACAGGGTTTAATTCCATCTCAAGGAATGCTTATGAACAATCTTCAATTCATACCAAATCAGGAAAGCTTGGAACAAGACTTACAAAAACAGAACCATATGTCTTGGAGGTTCACAAGACTTATAAAAGCATAAGATAGAACTTTTATGATAAATATGAAAAAACAGATAAAGTATGTAAAAACATAATGGAAAAAAATACACACACCACAGTTCGTGAGTCCTCAAGAGTGCATCTGGATATATTATTAACTCAGAAACATTCAACACAGTATACAATAAGCTGAACAACCAACCCCCTTTTCTTCCTCTGTCTTCTGTCTATTTATAGTTTTACAATAGATCTGCCAACAAGGCTTAGACCTTCGGATTCCTTTCATAACAACTTAACAAAAAACAGATAAGAAGGAGAAAAATTAGACTATCTGCTATTTTTAGCCATTTACAATCCTAACATAACTCTGATGGAATTAATCATAATAACAAACTGTCTTTGAGCTTTAAGAATATATTATTATTTGCTGATAGGTGTCGAATCTTTAAAGCCTTTGCTGTCGGATTTTCTGTAAACCTGTGACTGTTTCTTGAATGCTGCTTGGTGCCTTGTGGAAACATGCTGGTGCTCAGAGTAATGGTAGAAATTTGTTTCAGAGAAACTCTGTTGTTGTTCCTTTACTTTGGTTTCTTGTTTGTCGTGATAGGGTTTCGAAATAAACACGGAAAGAGTGTTGGAGTGGAAAAACACATACAGATGGGTTTTAAACAAAAGGATCGGGCATGTGAAAGATATGTGAATTGTGGCGCAGTGGGAGAAATAAAAGAGGAGCGGGAAATATGGAGGTTAAACAGGTTATGGAGGTGGATTGAAAGAGATAGTGTTGTTTCATTTTATTAGCGGGAGATATTATTAAATAAATGATGAGTGGGAGGAGAAAACCTTTTATACATATATCGCAATCGCAGATTAGGGTCGGAAGCATTTAAGCATAAGAAACAAGCGGGAGGGAATGCGATTTGCAATGGGGATGATGATGTGGCAAGGAGGTTTGGACCAAGGGGGGTGCGAAATGCAGAGAGGAGGACACGTGTCCGGAGGAGCGATGGAGGAACAAATTTTTGGACCCCCCCTAAGTGTTAAAAGAAAAATGGAGAAGGGGGGCTGAAAAGGCATGAGAACCGTGGATCAAAGGGCGAGGAAGATCACGAGGTGCAACAGTCGGTGGAAATCACAATCAAATTTCAACGTTTATAATGGATTCCTGAGCACCTATCCTTCAGAGCTTGCGAATTGTGATATGCGATTGGGTCCCACCAATATTGCACATTGCCCTTCGACGTTTATAACATGATCTCGAGTGCCTATCCTCCAGAGCTTGTGATGTGCGATGGGGAAAGAGTGACGTGGCAAGGAAAGGTGGGTCCCTTTAGTATCACATTAGAATATTTGTGGAGTGGCAAAGGAATGTGGCAAGGATTGTTGCGATATGCGATTAGCGACGATGACGTGGCAGGAAGGGGCCCCATTCAATATTGCAATCAGGGAAATGAGGAAGCAAAAGTGAATGTGGTAAGTGAACTTTGCGAAAATGCGATGCGAAAAGGTAGGTGGGGCCCATTAAATGGATTTTAACAGAGGATAAGTGAGAACTTCGTTAAGTCAATGAATATGGTAAAATTTGTCTGAATCATAATATAAAGGATTTTTCTAAAACATTTCGAATGTTATGAAACAGATAAAAAAGAAATGATGGGTCCCAACAATATCGCATATCAGAAAATTTGTAGGATTTGGCAATGGTTACATGTATAAGGTTTGAATATGTGAAAGAAAGTAAGGTAAAAATGGTATAATATGATATGGCTGTTAGTGGTTGTGCGGAGCTACTTTTTAACTACAAAAAATGAATTTTAATAGTTAAAAAGGGGTTTTGAAAGAAATGAAACGTTGGAATTTGGGTTTTTTTGGAAAAATGAAAGGTAAAAGAGGGAAAATGAAATGAATGAAGGTAGAAATGAAATTTTCTCACCACTACACTTTGACAACGACACTTTCATCTTACAACCGAACTGAAAAGGCAGATTGATTCCTTAGAGAATGATGACCATACTTTGAAAATCTTTAAAAAATTGCAGTGCTAACAGTGGCTCCTATTGGGGATGAAGTCCTCCCTGTGAGGCTTCAAGGATCGTAGGTCCAGTGCCTTTTCCAACCCATATTTCTCCAATCAACAATTCTGCTCATTAACTCAAAATGTCCAGCATGCCTAGCCATTGGGTAATGGAGTCATAAGCTAGATTTCAATCTTCTACAACTTATTTCAACATGACTAGAATACGTAAATCAAACTACAATCTAAAACTGAAAATAAATGCTCGAGTGGTGAGCTCATTCATCTTCCTACTTCTAATCTGCTGAAATTCACTTGATCAAGTGTACAGAAACTTTCGAAAGAAAATTTTTAGCAACTCATTTATTGACATTTCTTCGCATCCATTGCTGAAAGGCTGAAAAGTATGGAGTATAATCTCTAAATGTGACTCATATTTGCTGCTATGGACGAGAATCACTCCAAGACTAATGACAAGAGATACTTTCAGAAAACTAAAATCCATATAATCAGCAATAGGATCAACAAATGGAGAAGGAGACTTACTCAAAACAACTTTGAGTTTAAGGATAAGCTGACCCATACTTTCCTCTGATAGAACAATGCTTTAATGAAGAGCTTGTTCTTCCTTTTTTTCCCAAATTTCTTCTTTGACGCTGTATACCTGCAACTCAGATATTTATACATTTCAAACATCGGCTCATAGCTGTTTTTCTTATCACCAATTCTCAACAAGGGTGATAATTCCTCGGCAATTTGTATGATATGAGCATTATCTTCTTCCTCAGACTCAGATTCATAAATGTCATAGATTGGATCATCACTGTAAACTTCCAATATAACCATATTTTCTTTACATTTATGTTGTTCACCATCACTTTCAACTTGCTTATCAAACTGATAACAATATTCTGGAGCGAAACATTCGACTGGATACCTATCTTTATAAAAGGAATTAAAAGCATCACGAAACTCTTTCAAACAAGTGATGCTATTTTTAGGAAGATCTCTGCACCAATCAAGGGTTGCACCCTCCAAAGAATATCTAGATAAATTGATCTTTATGTCTTCATGAACAAAATGCAGCCTATGAATCCAGTCATCAAAATACCATAAAAACTCAGCTGGTACTTCCCAATCATGTCTACTAAACCTTGGAAGAGAAAATTCCCATTCACTTCTATCTGGCAAAGTATTAGGAAAATCATCTATCTTTGAAAATTTTCAAAAGGCATATCTTTTAGCGAGGATCGCTTCCATCAGAGTGCTAGATCTGAAAACAGTGGAGTCGCCTCTGGATTCTTTGTCATGGAGTCGCCAGGTGAAAGATCACAATCTTCTTCAAGTCGCCAATTCTTATTCACCATCAAGAATTGATCATCAACAATTTAAAACAAGAGACTCAGGAGAATACTTTTTTTCAAGGCCTTCGTCTCTCGGTAGACGCACCAAAAGATGTTAGCACTGGAATCAACACTTGGATTGTGACAAGCATCTGACCAGACACATCTTAAGCTCAAGGGATTTTATTATAAATTGATTTTTTTTTTTTTTGAAAGTGGTTGAAACCCACACGCACTGAAAAGGATTTTGAGAAAATAAGGATCTCTCACACATATGAGGGCACTAGTGTATGACATGGTAGCAAAATTGAGTTTTTAGCCTGATGGTTAGAATAATGGAAGATAAACAATGGATATGTAAAACATAAGCCCACTTCTAAGAGGAAAGGGTGACACAAATTCCATATCTGAAATGTATAGTGAAAGAATGCTTTTAAAAGACTTACAAGAGTCTCACTTTACATTTAAAAATCCCATTACAAGGAATGCTTTTGACTAACATGACCTCATGAATCAGGAATGCTTAGTGAATCAAGACTGACAAAAATAGATTAAAATGCATGCTAGATCAAAAGACTTATGAAAACATGAAACAGGGTTTAATTCCACCTCAAGGAATGCTTATGAACAATCTTCAATTCATACTAAATCAGGAAAGCTTGGAACAAGACTTTACAAAAACAGATCCATATGTCTTGGAGGTTCACAAGACTTATAAAAGCATAAGATAGAACTTTTATGATAAATTTGGAAAGACAGATAAAGTATGTAAAAACATAAGGGAAAACAATACACACACCACACAATTCGTGAGTCCTCAAGAGTGCATATGGATATATTATTAACTCATAAATATTCAACACAATATACAATAAGATAAACAACCAACCCCCTTTTCTTCCTCTGTCTTCTATATATTTATAGTTTTACAATAGATCTTCCAGCAAGGCTTAGAACTTCAGATTCCTTTCATAACAACTTAACAGAAAACAGATAAGAAGGAGAAAAAGTAGGTTGTCTGCTATTTTTAGCCATTTGAAATCCTAACAGAACTCTGTTGGAATTAATCATATGGACAAACTGTCTTTTAGCTTTAAGAAGATATTGTTATTTGTTGATAGGTGTCGAAACTTTAAAGCCTTTGCTGCCGGATTTTCTATAAACCTGTGACTATTTCTTGAATGCTCCCTGGTGCCTTGTGGAAACGTGATGGTGCTGAGAGTAATGGTAGAAATCTGTTTCAGAGAAACTCTGCTACTGTTCATTTCCTTTGGTTTCTTGTTTGTTGTGACAGGGTTTCGAAATAAACGAGGACAGAGTGTTGGAGGGCAAAAAACCGTATAGATAGGTTTCAAACAAAAGGACTGGGAATGTGAAAGATATGAGAAGGAGACACGTTGAATTCTGGGCCAGCAGGAGAAATAAAAGAGGAGTAGGAAATATGGAGGTTAAACAGGTTATAGAGGTGGATTGAAAGAGATATCGGGGTTTCATTTTATTAGCGGGAGAGATTATTAAATAAATGATGAGTGGGAGGAGAAAACCTTTTATACATATATTGCAATCACAGATTGGGGTTGGAAGCGTTTAAGCATAAGACACAAGCGGGAGGGAATGTGATTTGCGATGGGGGGTGATGACGTGGCAAGGAGGTTTGGTATGAGGGGGGTGCGAAATGAGGAGAGGAGGACACGTAGCAGGAGAAGTGATGGAGAAAACAAATTTTCGAACGCCCCCCCCCTCGCAGTGTTAAAAGCAGAATGGAGAAGGGGGGACGAAAAGGCATGAGGGTCATGGATCAAAGGGCGGGGAAGATCACGAGGTGTAACGACCGGTGGAGATCGCAATCACATTTCGGCGTTTATAATGGATTCCTGAGTGCCTATCCTCCAGAGCTTGCGATGTGTGATGGGGAAAGGGTGACATGGTAGCGAAAGGTGGGTCCCTTTAGTATCACATCGAAAGATTTATGGAGTGGAAAATGAATGTGGCGAGGATTGTTGCGATATGCGATTAGTGACGCGTGGCAAGAAAGGGTCCCACTCAATATCGCAATTGGGGAAATGAGGAAGCCGAAGTGAATGCGGTAAGTGAACTTTGCGAAAATGCGATGCGAAAAGGTAGGTGGGGCCCATTAAACGGATTTTAAAAGAAGATAAGTGAAAAATTCGTTAAGTCAAAGAATATGGTAAAATACGTCCAAATCATAATATAAAGGATTTTTCTAAAACATTTCGAATGTTATGAAACAGATCAAAAAGAAATGATGGGTCCCAGCAATATCACATATCAGAAAGTTTGTAGGATTCGAAAATGGTTACATGTATAAGGTTTGAATATGCGATAAAAGGTAAGGTAAAAAGGGAATAATATGATATGGTTATTAGTGGGTCTGCGAGCTACTTTTTGACTATACAAATTAAATTTTAATAGTTAAAAAGGGGTTTTGAAAGAAATGAAATGCTGGACTTTGTTTTTTTTTGGAAAAATGAAAGGTAAAAGAGGGAAAATGAAATGAATGAAGATAGAAATGAAATTTTCTCACCACTACACTTTGACAGTGACACTTTCATCTTACAACTGAACTGAAAAGGCAGATTGATTCCTTGGAGAATGATGACTAGACTTTGAAAATCTTTAAAAAATTGCAGTGATAACAGATTGGTTGAACCAAATCTCTCTTCAGCTAATCACCCCCTTGCCATATTCCAAGCATGAATGTGGGACTCATAACAAACCAAAAAAAAACCAAATAAGCATGGATGCCACCAGATTTCTCCACCTACATCGTGAGGAATTTTACTACTTCCTAGTCTCTAGTATCTACCGCAATCTACAGTCTGATACAGGGATCACTAGGCCATAATCGAGACACCACCCTCCAAGATTTACCGTATATCCTACCATTCACCGACCAAGGATTCCTATAAGGCTTGATCAAGGGCACCCACCTCTAGGATTTACTGTATATCCCGACATTCATAGTTTGAGGATTCCTAGGCTCACCGAGGCACACAACACTGGCTTTAACACAACCCGTAGTGCGGTTCAGGAGTTGCTAGGCCAATGGATTTACCGCAATCCACAGTCCGATTTAGTGATTACTAGGCCATGTGTTCTTTCATTCAGAGATCCACCTCACTCAGTTTCGAATCCATCCGACAATCCATCTCAACCAAAACATGAGAACCCCATAACAACATGGCTATTTGAAAATGGCAAGGCTAGGTTGAAAAAAATTGTCATACTTAGGAAAAACACACACCAATGACAAAAATAGAACCAAGAACACACATGCATGACCACGCACACCAAAACTATCAAGGAAATCACAGATGAAAATCGATACCTGCAAATAATGTCGTTGTAGTTGCTAGATCCCGCTCTTCCTTGCTTGATCCTTTCTTTCCTTTGCCTTCTTTTCTCTTCTTGATCCAATGTTGAAGTGCTCCAAGAAAACTTTAAGTTTCCAAGGGCGAGAGAGAGAGAGAGAATAGAGAGAGAGCTCCAAAAATGAATTGACAAAAAGGTCTATGAATTGATCCTCATAAACCTTTTATTAATGAGGCCTCTATTTTCTTCAATTTTCATTTTTTTCTTCATTTTACTCCTCACATGCAGCCTGTGATCTTTCACCTTCCTTTTCTCCTATTTTACATTATTTTAATAAATAGAATTCTAATAAATGCCACATGCCTTTCCAAAGCCTTTTCTGTTGCCTTTGCTAACTTTATTTAGCCATAATAATTGACATGAACACCCACTAGGATGTTTTTGCCCGCCATTAAACTTGGAATATGTGTCTCATGACCATGGTCATGTTTTTTCCTTTATTAACTTTTACATGGAATTTTGACCAGGGCTGTTACAGAAGCCTCCCCCTTGGGGGAACACTGTCCTCGATGTTCAATGACACCTACGACCAACAAGACCACTGAAAACCAAAACGTACTGCATATGGAGCTTTATAACATAGCTCGTTGCAGTATTTACAATGACCACTATTGAAACATAACAAATATAATGTTTACTAGAGCTTTATAACATAACTCATTACAGTATTTGCAATAGCAACCACATATATACATACACATTTGATTCAACCAACCAATAACCATACTCTCTATGGAGATTTATAAATCTAGCTTGATACAGTATTTACAATAATATACACATATACACATATACACTTTTGTTTCTTTAACCAACAAATAAAAAGATACAATTCTTGTATCATCAACAAGGGAGTCCAAAGGATCACACCTCCACTCTTAAAGTAGTACCAAGTTTCACCTTGTTCCGAGGAAGTCCAAAATCCACTGCCAAAATCAAAATCCACATCCAATGTCCAACGTTACAATCCTGCACCACATGTCCTCTCAGTGAACAATTACCGGCTCATTGTTCCAAGGCACACTCCCAATTGGCATTTGATTCCTTCTGGCAATTCTAATGACCAAAATAATCTATCCCCGACCTTCCCTTCTCTGCTACACAGTTCCTCGGGAAATCCGGTCACCCCCTTTCGTGCAGTTACACACCTTCCAAGTTCCGTGGGCACCCCCTTCTCTTCTTCACGGTCCCTCGGGTGACCCCTCCCTTGGAAAGGTTTCTTCGCATCAGATGATCCAATAACCAAGGCATATCACTGCCTCAAAACCATCATATCAGTCATAAAATGCTCATGGAAATCAATGGAAACTATTGGGTACTAGTGTCCCACATGGTCCTGCTCCCAGATGCTTTACCAGCACACTGCTGCCTATTCCAATTTCTTTTGTTGTTGTTGCTAATTCTTGCAGTCCATTTCAACCACCCAACAAGGCATTTTCATGCTTTCATTTACCAAGCACATAAATTCCATTGGACTCAAAACAAATTGAAATAAATTCACATCATACCTCATCAATGGCCCGTCAATAAGGTACACTTGAAATCTTGTTTACTTTCTGTCACAACAAGTCAAACTAGCATATTTGACCAAATCATCATGTATAAACATATCACATTTGGTTAGCTCAAAACACAACCATCATAATCAAAATCATAGATCACATGTAACCATCATAAACCATAATCATAGATCACATATAATCACCATAAATCAGAGTCATAAATCACATGCATAATAAAACTAAAGTAAAATATTGATACTTATCCTTTAATCGATCCTTAGCTTCTACGTTTGTCCTTTTTCTTTTTTCATACACACACCAAACTAGTTGCCCACCCAACAACACCCAATGCCTTCTCTTGAACCACGTACACATACACATAGTGTGCATCACGCACATACAACCACACATGGCATACAACACCATACAATACATGCACGTACACCCGACATACAACACATACACCTACACCTGGCATACAACACAACACATACATCTGGTGTACTACACAAAACATACACCTACACCCAGTGTATGACAGAACACATCACATACAGCTACACCCAGTGTACAACACAATAGATATACATACACAAAGTAAAACACAATGAATACACATGTCACGATACCATGACTACACGATGCACATTCACAATATCACACATACACAAAACACTATGCACACAATGCCACATATGCATAACACAACATGTATGACATGCACACAATACCACATGTACAACATGTACACATTACCATCTGTACACAACACCACATGTATAACATGTACACAACACCACCTGCACAACGTATACACAACACCACTTGCACAACGTGTACACAACACCATATGCATGACATCTACACAACACCACCTGCACACAAAACACCATGTACAACATGTACACGATACCACATGCACACAACACCACATGTACAATGATACACACAACACCACATGTACATAACACCATATGTACAACATGCACACCATGCCATATGTGCAAAACACCACATATGCATCATGCTCAAAGCACCATATGTACACAACACCACATATCCAACATGTACATAACACCATCTATACCCGACACTGGATAAATAACATGTAAACAACACCATATTTATATAACATTGCATGTACACAACACCATATTTTCATAACAATGCATAAACAACATGTACACAACGCCATCTGTACATAGCATTACATGTATGCAACACCATCTATACATAGCACTACATAAACAACACATACACAATATCATATGTACATAACATTGCATGTACGCAACACCATATGTACATAACACCGCATTAACGACATGTACACAATATCATATATGCACAAAACCGCATGTACACAACATCACAAGTACAACATTTACAACATAAACACAACAATAGTACCGCACATCCATAAGCCACACATTGAATCTACTAGGCAACCTTGCCTATAGTGTCTTTCCACCATCAATGCTTGCCCCAACATGCCACAAGTCCCATTGAATTCATTCTGTTGATGTATCCCTCAACATTACCTATCCATAAGATAAACATAGGCATAGTACAAGCATATAATATCAATTCATATCCACAGGATATTGAACTTGTAGATATGTCAGGGTTACTCTTCTCACTTGATTCCTCATAAGTCAGGAACCTCTTCATACTATTCACCTGCATAAGAAATCATTCCTCCACAAGAATGATCCCAAGGACCCTGTCAGACAATGTACATACATACATACATACATATATACATATAAAAATTAGCATAAAAGAATCATGATCCCTGACGATCCTATCAGTAAACGACATACACACATATATGCATATATAGACATAAACATAATCATAGTCACAACACAATTACCAGATATCATAAGATCTTGCTTAAAATAAATCCCTTTATCAATGCACAACATGCACAACATTGAGAACAAAAGTTCCCAACATAGTAAAGGCATCTGATACCTCAGATCCATTTACTTTACCTTTCTCATGACTGTCCTATCACCTTTCTTACACCAATGGACCCAACCAATCCAGTTCACTGTCATACTCTTGCCTTCAACTACCCTTGCTCATGCATCGAGCTTTATCTAAGTATTGCATTATCTGCTGGGTTTCATTCCTCTCTCCCTGAGATCCATTAAATTTCTTCCTTCCCAACCAATTCTCATGACCCTCAAAACCTAAAAGATAAGAACAAGAAAAAAACGAGAATAAAACCATGAAAAACAAATAGCAATATGACAACACAAAAAAAGTGGGAATGCCTTGCACCAAACATAAACAAAGCCGCAAATCAAGCGCAACAAATCACAAAATACCAAAAGCACAAGACTGGAAACAAAGACCATGACTCAATCCCCATGGTTCCCAGTGCTTCCAAAAGAAATATCAACTTGCCTTCTCCAATATTTCATGGCAGCCTCTTTTCCATGCAATTCCCTGTATCATACTGTCGCAAACACATAATTTTTAGCGCATAAATAAATATATAATATACTAGATATCTTACCTTGTTGTTCCAAGCATGTTTCCTTTTAACTGAACACATATGTCAACCACATGTGCCAAAGATCAAGACAACATATCTATCAATTTGAAATAAACTTTTACCAAGTCTAAAAACCATGTCATAATCAACAATTAACTCACATTCTTAATTCATAATACATAATGCTACAACTATCACCTACTTACACTCAAGTACATATCAATTGTTTCAACACATATGTGTTAGTACAACCATCTTAAACAAGATCATTCCTTCATGCGGTATTACAGACACATACTCATGTCATGCAATTAATAAAACTTTCAAACAACTTGCAAACATACCATGTTAAATAAATCAACTAGATGACATAATCAAACAATTAAACACTAAACAAACGACATAATCATACTCATACCTTGATGTATCTCAGGGAGGATATCTTATCTGCACAATCAATCTAGTTTAGCATCATATAAATTCACGACACATCAGATCAAACATAAATAAGGTCATGATATCCATAATAGTAACTAGCTAACATGTTCACCTTGTAGGTTCATAAACAATTGTCATTCATGCATAAAAATCACATATGCAAATCGGTCTAGATTAGTTTGACATAATATCACAAATAGGTCGACTCATATCTGAATATCATAATACTAACCATCCACATAGTCCAATCCAAATTAAAATGATACATATAACATCAATATCTTAAATGCAATAACCCTAATCATCAAGTTAACTAACATATAACAACAACAAGTTAATCATATAACATAATCATCAACAACATATAACATAGTCATCAAGTTAATACCATGCATGAATAACCAACACATGTACATATTATCACACTAATTAACTAGCATCTATCATACATGTAACCACAATATTAATAGAATGGCAATCATGTACATAACCCTAATGTTTATAACAAACATTAGCCACATACTTGCATACCAACCATACACACCTGTATGAGGATCTTCTCTTACCCTGAAGTCTAGTGTTGCAACCTCGCTTTGATGATCTGCATTTACTGCTCTATCTCAGCCAACACATTATCATCATAATGACCAATAACATCACAGTGACCTAAAATGCATACAATAACCTCACGATGCACAACAACCTTCACCATGAAATTGCATGCATAACATCATATAGACACTGACATACATAACAAATGCATACACAACTGCCATGCATTCATGAATAATGCATCCCAACAACAACATCATCAACTCCTACACGAAAACACAACGACAAAAATGACCCTCACCATGCATACAAAAAAGGCACATAAACCACAAGCATAAAGAAGACATATGCAATTGACATGTATGAATGACAAACACATTCCACCCATCTAGTCCAAGTGTTGAACCATGCTCTGATACCACTCTGTAACACCCTCCTCCCACATTTACCCAAGTTAATTGGTCCCCTGGGGTAAACATGTGATTAGAGGCTACTATGATTTGATTCAAATCCCCATGTATAGTTAAGGAAGTGGAACTGACACAACGCAACGAATTTGACCTTTTACACATGCTTTAGAACTCTCAGGAGCTATCCAACCCTTCCAGGTGATCAACCCCTGAGACAACCTAGCATTTTACTGACCTAGAGCCTCAATCACTCCCATGACATGGGCATGCATGCGACTGGGACCCTCAATTTTCTCTCATAGCAAGGGCATGCAAGTGACTGGGGTCTTTTTTAGCTAGTTCTGAGCCTGCAACCCCGGATTCAGTGGCACATTTTTAGGGCCAGAACTTAGGCCACTGCCCAGATCTCTATAAGCTTCCAGAAATTAAAAGTAACATCGAAACAATGATACAAATGAAAATACTTGAACAAATACTTAACTGGACCCCTACTAGCCATGACAAACATTTCGTCAAACATGTCACAAATATGCATTCTACAGGTTAAAAAAACATATCTATGCATAGAGGTCCCATACTTATCCGAGAATCGCTAAGAAGCATTGTTGCCCTATCACACTAGTTTCATTATCATCTATTAGGTCATATATTCATTTATAAATCAAAACATGACGAGACCCATACATCATTACTGTCATGAAACATACTCATAACCAAAATATAAACAATAGAAATAACAAGGATACAACAACCATAAATGCTACATATGGACTAGTACATTTACACATAAAATACCAAGGAGAAGAAACTCTTATTAATTAATGAATAGGCTAACCAGGTTTGGTACTTCCATGTTCCACCCAACCACAGATTGGATGAACCAAATATATCTTCAGCCAATCACCCCCATGCCATATTCCAAGCATGAATGTGTGACCCATAACCAACCAAAAAAATAACCAAATAAGAATGGATGCCACCGGATTTCTCCACCTTCACCGTGAGTAATTTCCCTGCCTCCTAGTCTCTAGGATTTACCGTAATCCACAATATGATCTAGGGATCATTAGGCCATAATTGAGACACCACCCTCCATGCTTTACCATATATCCCTCCATTCACCGGCCAAGGATTCCTAGGCCTGATCAAGGGCACCCACCTCTATGATTTACCGTATATCCCACCATTCACCAGTCGAGGATTCCTAGGGCCATCGAGGCACATAATACCTCAATTTACCGCAATCCACATTCTGGTTCAGGAGTTACTAGGCCAGTCTATTTATCATAATCCACAGTCTGGTTCAAGGATTACTAGGCCATGTGCTCTTTCATTCAGAGATCCACCTCACTTAATTTCGAATCCATCCGATAATCCAACTCAACCAAAACCTGAGAACCCCATCACACCATGGCTATCTAGAAAGTGAAAGGCTAGGCTGAGAAATAATGTCACACCTGGAAAAACCCATGCCAATGACAACAATAGAACCAAGAACGCACATGCATAACCATGCATGCCAAAACTAACAAAAAAATCACACATGCAAATTGATACCTGCAAATAATCCCATTGTAGTTGTTAGATCCTGGTCTTCCTTGCTTGATCCTTGTTTTTCTTTGCCTTATTTTATCTTCTTGATCCAATGCTGAAATGTTCCAAGAAAAATCTACGTGTCCAAGAGTGTGTGAGGGAGAGAATAAAGAGAGCGCTCCAAAACCAAACTGACGAAAAGGTCTATGCACTCATCCTCATAAGCCTTTTTTTATCAATGAGGCCTCTATTTTCTTCAATTTCCATTATTTTTCCTTCATTTTCCTCCTCACATGCAACCTGTGACCTTTCACCTTCTTTTTCCCCTATTTTCCATTATTTTCATACATAAAATGCTAATTAATGCCACATGTCTTTCCAAATCCTTTGCTTGCCTTTACCAATTTCCTTTAGCCATAATAACTGAAATGAACACCCACTAGGATGTTTTTTCCCACCATTCAGCTTGGAATACGTGTCCCATGACCATGGTCTTTATTTTTCATTTATTAAAATTTTCATGGAATTTTGACCAAAGTTGTTACAAAAATAAAACCAAATGCAAACATTAAGATGGATTTTAAGAGATACTCACAAATTCAGAAAACTCAAGAAAATAATTTGGACCAAAGATAATCAAAGAGAAAGGAAAGGAATGCATTTTGTTGACATCCTATTGGATGAAAACAAGTGCATAACAGGAGCAAGTGCATTGCAGCGTAGGTGAAACACAGGAGAAAGTGCACCGCAGTGCAGGTACGGAGAAGACATAGGTGCACTGGGGCGCTCTGTCTTAGAAAAAATAATGTGTTGGGGCTACTTTAGTCAAAATAAAACACAAGAAACCCAACCAAGCTCAAACATATGTTTTCTTAAGATTAATCAATGTTTGAATAAGTAATTTAAGGTCTCTTCGAGAGGTGAAAAGGTGAAAATGTCAAGGAAATTGCTAAGGGAAAATATCATTTCTCCAGCGGAGTCACCAATTTGTTATGGGGAATTTTCACTACTACGAACAAAGATGAATTCCCTAGACCTAGTGGTATGATCTAGAAAAAAAAATATAAAAATATTTGAGTTTCCCTTAGATAAATTAGAAAATGGGAAAGAAGACTACCTGGAATACGGAGTAAGGCTTCCTCTCCTCCTTGCTTGTAAGCTCCAATTCTAGCTCCAAGTGATATAATTAGAACTAGCACACACAACAAGCAAAGGATCCACAACTTCCAAGTAGCATAATCTAAAATCTCTATTCAATGAATCTTAATGGCATTGAAATACATGAGTGCAAACATAACACAACAAATATAGGAAAACAATATACTTTTCCTATTGACTAATATAGGAGAGAGTTTACAAACATAAATAGAATCTGAATTTCTAGATGTCTCCCCAAGTTGAATTGTTCTTTCTTGTCATAGAGCACACCTCAACATCAACCCTAATGCATGAATGTGATGACTCCTTTAGGTTCAAAGCAACAACATGAGGGTACTAATAATCTCCAAAAGCGGACCATGATGCTATGGAAGGTAGCAAATATATAGGGTAAGAGTGGTAGTTTAGGTTTTACCATCTTAGGATTGAGATCCACATATGATGAGAGGATGAGCTCAAGGGATAAGAGATAAGGTCTCCAAGATAATATCAAATAGGAATTCAAGTTCTCTATCTGTGGTAAATAGTTAAAACTACCTTGGAAGCTTCGAAGATATTTTTTATTTTGCTGAATTTCTAGAATCAACGCACTTGTAGGAGGGAGCAATATGTGCTGACCCACACTGGTGAACAAGCATGAAACATATTTTGAACGCTGGAGGCCAAGAACGAATCATGCGTTGGGGCTAAAAGCATTGTTTTTTAGCAATTTGTCCTAGAAACTCAAACTTTTTGGGGAACTGATGCTTAGGGATTTGTGAAGGGATTATGAAATTTTTTTCAAGGATGTTGATTGATTTGGTTCGAAGGCCTTTTGGGATGACGTGACAAAATGGCCTCTAACACTACCTATCCCGAGGCTTTCTTGTATGGGCCCTCATAAACTACTCACTTATCTAGGCCCAAGAAACCATCATTATGGGTATTTTACATGTCCTAAGGCATTGGGTATTCATTAGAGTTTTACAACCCAATAGCCATTTGGAATGCTCTAATGACATGTGTGGAGTATTATAGTCAAGTAACCATATGGAATGCTCCACTCCACTAGTATTGGAGTCTCATAGTCAAGGTATCAGTTATGACTTGCTCCCATGAGATAAAAAAAAGCGACACAAGCTGCAATGCCCTCATGACCATCTTCTTCCTAAGCTGCCAACTCCATAATTTCACTTGTGTCACAACATTTATTTATCCCATGAAATATACTCAAAAATTTCAAACCAAAATTTTTAATTTCCCAAACTTTACTTCACCCAAAATCTTTATCTCATAGGCATGAGATCTGTAGTCATGTCGTTGTGCTCCTTTGCAAGTGTTATTGATATGTCATGGTAGATTTTGTCTCACATACCATTCCAACACTTTTCCTTCAACCTGATCTTTCAATCAGCCAACACTTGTCAGTGTTCACACACACACACACACACACAGACACACACACACACACATAAAGAATCTATTTATTGCAAACAATAATAATAGCCTAAAGCGACTTCAGAATTATTGCACCCATAATAATTCTATCACTCCAACTAATTTCAAATAAATTGAAATGATAACGTCTATAAGTTTTAAGCTAATGAAAAATCAATCTAGTAGCCATACAAAAATTACTCGCAAACAAATTCTTAAATTAGAAAAATAAACAATGGCAAGAACATAAAACAAATATATATAGAGATTTTCCCTTAGATCACAAAATCGGGACTACTAGATTGATTTTTCATTAGATTCCTTTCAATGCTATAATATATATATATATATATATATATATATATATGCTGAAGCATTCATAAACCCCAATCCACTAACCCTGAATTTGAACATAATCGTAGTTCTCTTGACTAGATCTACAAAATACCATGGGCGGAAAACCGTCATTCCCAAAACCATGTGCAAAACCAATGCACAAAACCATGGGTAGGTCCACCCACCATATTTGGGTACGCATAATTTTTTTTCCTAGGGCATTGCTCCAGACTCTGTGTAGGGGGGATACTGCCCCCCTGCAAACCCCTTGACAAAGGGGGCTACCACCATCCTATGATCCCCTCGCTGTGCCCGACGCAATGTATAGAATGTGGAACTAGTTGTGGAAAGAATATAAAATACACCCAACAATGTCATTGCACTATACATGTGCATCAAATTTATTCCAAGCATTTCACAATGCAATTACACATTTATTTCAACAGACCAATGAGTAAAAAATAAGAAATGGATATCTCTAGATTCACTTGCATTTTAGTTCTTCATTTCACTCATCATGCATTGCAAATTGCAAGGCTTCATACGAAAGACACCCCACCTTCACCATACCACTTCCTTGTATCCGTGCAAAGCATGCATTAATTTGAAACAATGGTATTCAAATGCATCTAAAGGAATTCTTAATGAATTCCTTTCCTTTACCCGCTTTCCTTGTCTGCCAAACACCACACCTCGAGTTAGTATGCTAGTTAGAAAACAACTAACATATCAAAATATGCCATTCCTTTCATTTCACATTCTTGATATCAACACATGCATACAACACACAATCATCCAGTCAAATTCTATAGTCAACATACATTTTCACATAACAAATAGTCTTCCTTTATATACCGCACTCTGTAGCAGAGTTCCAACTTTCATCTCAAAGGTCTAGTGTCAAACCTTTGCTTTGATATTACCATGTAATAAAAATTTAAAATTACCCCCCTAAGCCCATTCAGTGTGAGTGTTAAACCTAGCTCATACCACTTTGTAACGCTCCCTCGCACCCTCTTAGATTAATCCAGGTTAAATGGGAGATGTTACTCTTAACTAGCCCAACTTCCATAGTCTCATTCTGGAAATGGAGTTAATAAATTCCTTCCCACCCAAGGTGTGTGGAACACAATTTGGATAACACCATTGCATCCAGCTCGTCATGAGTTTCCGATGATATAAATTTTACCTCAATCTGACCTCCACATTGAAAGTTATGCCCATTTGAAATTTGGCCCCTTAACCCTTGCCACATCAACAAGCATTGTCACATGGTAACCTGAGTGTCCACATGACACTAGCACATCACTTGTAATCCAATGTCCTCTCGAAAAAGCACATGGTAGACATGTAGCCTTACCTAGCCTATGTTTAATCTACCACCTCACCCTAGATCGTGGGTCCCACTGGGTCCCAATCCTTTATGCAAATCATTGTTTCCCATTATATGATAATCATTGTTATTTGTGGTTTTTCCACGTTATCCTATGCTCCACCTTTTTGTCCCCTGGAAAAAAATTATCTCCATACCCTGAAACAAACTTACCTCTGCACCCTACACCCTCTGTTAATGTCGTTCCCCCTTCTTATATCATTCCTTGATGGTTCGATGGGAAAGTCTGTGTCAAGCAACAATAATTTTCCTGTCCTACGACTTTTGTTTGTTGTAAATTCTGTCAAATCCACACTGAATTTATGAAGAAGCATTATAAAACATCGTTGGGGGGCTGAGTTCTGTCGTGACGTGGCCTTTGCCACATAGACTCCATGATAGCTCCACGTGGTGTCACTAATCCACTGCCACGCGTTAGTAAAATTTGCTTGATTCAACCTTTTAAAGTATTCATTATATTTGCCACGTGTCACACTAGCAGCGTGCCACATCAACTACCATGCCACATCATTCATTCCACAAGGCCAATCGTATAGGCTTGAGTTCCTCCACTAATATGTGTTACCATTTGCTGATGGAATGGATTTCAAGTTGCACCTCCTCGCCTTCCATCAATAACACCCATCTACGTAGAGGGCTCACATAGCTCTTAGTGTGGCCCGCGTGGCAATAATTATCATTAAGTGAAATCACTAAGTAGTGGATTACCCAAAAATTGGTTGTGATTCTAGTGGGTTAATAAAGCCCTATTCTCTTTGTAAATTTTCAAACTCCTTTAGAAATTTAACGAAGCTTATTGGACCCGACTGCACCCTTGTTATTATGCAACACTCAAGCTTGAAGTCCTGGGGAGTTTGATGAACTAACAGAACCTTTCTCATAGTTAAGAATTGTTCAATACCTCAAGACTCTCATAGGGATAAATATCATATATAACATAAATCAGTCAAGATATTATGCAAAAATAAGCACATGAAAGAGATTCATTAATCAAGCTGCAATCATGCAGTGCAACAAGCTCATCCACATTTTTATTTCATTGAAATTTTAGTAGCATCATATTTAAACACACAATGAATTCCAATAGGCTCCATAATACCATAAGAACCACACACTACCACAATTTATCTAAGTGCATCAATAAGTCGTTCATGACCATGAAAAAAACTCTGCTCTTCAAAAACATATTATCAAACACATCGACCTCCAAACCACTCACCACCCATAACAGGTTAGCCGAAGCATATCAAGAAACCATGCTTATTCACGAATACATTTAACTCTATCAACCATTAGGATAATAAAAACCCATGGATCCATCACTTTATCATGACCATGAAGGCATATGGAGTAAAGTAGTAACTATGATTATACAAAGATATAAAAAACCTTTCAGAGGTAGAACAATTCATACACACAACACACATATTTAAACTACCAATGAGATCACCCACAAACATGGTCATGATAGTGGGCCACCTAAACTTATAAAGATATAAAGATGACTAAGACTTATGATTCCATAGTTATTCTTGATTGGTCTTAGGTCACCAACCAGAGACATATCATACGACCTACAAATGACCAAGAGTGTTGCAACCACACAACACAAACAATTCATATTTACCTTTTATATACAAACTAGTTAGTCAACCATGAAAAATCATGCCTTCATACATAAATGAAACATGATCAATCATTAGCCATAAGCATAGTAAGGTAGAGCTTAAACTATCATCTAGCATTTATAACCAAGAATACTTATTTGAATATAATGATTCAACTGACAACTGAAGAAGGGACTTCCACTCTCCATCCAACCACATGGAAGCTACACTGTAATCTTTCTTGCAGTTGACCACCCACGAGATGGATTTAGAGTATGAGGAGTGAAGTTCTTAAGGGTATTCACACTGATAATCATCCATACAAGTAACAAATATGAGTCTACTATTCAAGTGGTTTATTAACTGCTCCCAGGAAGTAAACGCCATAGTGACTCACTCTATCTCTTAGAAAATAATCATAGGGTCTAAACCATGATTTAGGGAAGGTTATCTCAATACAAGAACTTGATATCACTTTAAATGGTGTTTTCTTAGCCCCAAGGCAAGCACTAAGTGAATCAGTATTTCTCTGAGCCCTCTCAGTCAAGTTAATACCAATACATTGACAAGGTCTCACTATAATACAAGGAGCGATGTCCCAATCTCACAACCTCAGGTATTTTGTGTAGAAATTTATTAATACTGATGTATTACCAGATTCTCTTGATCTAAAAAATTAATCTTATGTTAAATACAGGTTTCTTCCACTATTAATTTTGCGGAATTTAAATCGCCAATTGCAAACACATGTGAATAAAATCAATCGCACATAAACACAGTTGTTTAACGGGAAAGCTTAAAGATAAATACCCCAACTATCATATATTATGTATATCAATGGATCATGTAATAATCTCATACAAATCTTAGTACATCAAGCTCTCAGTACAATCAACAATCATTACACACTGTCATGCAGAAATTTGCATATCTATGCACCAATTTCTTGCCTCCTGACAGCCTGCCTCCACTGCGCAATCGTTGCTGAAGAAGACCCCAGAATGAATTCGAATTGGCCTTGCATTGACTGCGCAATCCTCATTGGCATCTCCAATGTCTGTCAGATGCATTGAATGCATCACTATAGTCACAACAGATATTCCAACTCACCCTTTCACCTATCTCTCCACTGGGTCTCCACTAGAACTGACATGCAAGTAGTTAACTGCTGTATTTGTTCAGTTGCAACTGAGTCTCTAGTTATGAATTAATGAAATAATTAATTCACTATAACTCTCACTAGTGTATCTTTCAGTTAGACTAGATACAACTAGCTCAACTGAGTTTAACTCACTTAACTAAGTTAAACTAAATAACAACTCCCATAACTGCTCTTCCAACTCTGTCATAACTTTGCCACTTCAGTTCTAACTGAGTCCTCCATGCATGAGCCACCAATAACCCTAGGAATTGCGTAATTCCTTTAGCCAACTGATTTTCCAAATCTGTTCACTGAAATAAAGTGCTCCAAGAGAATAAGTTGATATTTATTGTTGGATTATTATTAATGGCTAATAATAATCGACATGCATCTATATTTAGATTGACAATCTATAAATAGAATTCGCCCAATATTCTAAAAATAGAATTTCATCTATTTTTCACATTTGACCAACCATCTACAAATAGCATCCTGAAACTTATAGAATATGCTCACCATGTCTAAAAATAGACATACACCTAAAAATATCCTGCGGGCCCCACTTAGTGAAGGTGCTTACTTTTCACTAAGCTCATCATCTTGCTGAATCTCAACACTCCCTCTCAACAAGATAGGGATTATCTTTCACCCCGATCCTGCCTCTATAGTATTCAAATTTTCTCCTGTTGAGTGCCTTCTTCAGAATATCTCCATCCTGATCTTCTGTAGGAATGTACTGAAGACACATGATCTTCCTCTGCACACAATCTATGATATGATGATACCTGATCTCAATATGTTTAGATCTATCATGAAACACAATATTAATCGAGAGTTTAATGCAACTCTGATTATCACAATGTACCATTGTAGGATCTAAATGAGAACCGAACAAACCGACCGGGATCTTCCTCATCCAGATATCCTCACATGCAGCTTGACTTGCTGCCATGTATTCTGCTTCCGCTGAATTGAGTGCCACGGTTCTTTGTTTCCTAATGTACTAAGAAACTGCTGTAGATTTGATACTGAAAACCCCTCTTGATGTGCTCTTTCTGTCCGTTGGGTTGCCTGCCCAATCTGCATCCGTGAAGCCATGCAACTTCACCTCATCCATCTGTCTATACCATAATCCATACTCAAATGTGCCCCTAAGATACCTCAGGACATGCTTTCTTGCCTTCCAAAAGAGCTTGGTAGGCTTAACCATCGCTTGACTAAGCTGGTTCACCGCATAGCATATGTCCGGTCTTGTATTAACTAAATACATGAGCAAACCCACCAACTGTCGATAAACAATGGCATCCACTACCTCTGCTGATGTAGCATCCTCTTTCCTCCAATTTCCTGGAAGAGGAGAATCCATGGGCTTGCAGTCCTCCATGTGAAACTTACCAAGTATTTCCCGAGCATACTTTCCCTGAGACACAAACAATTCATCTTCTCGCTCCCATATTTCCAATCCAAGGAAATAATGAAGGAAGCCAAAATCCTTCATCTCAAACTCCTTTTCAAGATCTGCCTTGCATGAGTGTATCAACTGCTCATCACCTGTTAGTATTAAATCATCAACATAAAGAACAATGATTAAAAAATTACCTTCCACCACAATTTGGTATAGGTTTGCATTCACCTCACTCTTGGTGAAGCCAAGTCTAGTGAAATAGCTGTCGATCCGTGTGTACCAAGTATGAGGTGCTTGCTTCAGCCCATACACTGCTCTTTTAAATCTGCACACATGCAACTCACTGCTGAAGATCTCAAATCCTTCAGGCTGCTCAATGTACACCTCTTCCTCAATGATCTCATTAAGGAACACAGTCTTCACATCCATATGATGAATATGCCAACCCATCTACGCTGAGAGAGCAAGGATGGTCCTTATGGAAGAATAGCGTGCGACAGGTGCAAAGGTTTCTTCATAATCAATCCCCTTGATCTGTGAGAAGCCCCAAGCAACAAATCTTGCCTTCTACTTCTCGACGCTCCCATCAGCAACTTGCTTTACCTTGTAGATCCATCTTGAACCTACCACTGATTTACCAACCAACCTTGGAACAATCTCCCAAGCATTGTTTATGACAATGGAGTCATACTCCTCCACCATGGCATCTACCCACTTGGGCTCCTGCACTGCTTCTTCAAAAGAAGATGGCTCTATCATGATACACTTGCTCATAAGAGCCATGTATCTAGTAAATCAGTTAAGTGACTGTCTCTGTCTGTGCTGTGATGTAGGGACTCCTACATTCTGTGCCGCATCAAGCTTCAGTCTCTCAGCTTCTGTGGTATGCTTTCTATTTGTTTTGATGTTTGGTTACGCATGAGTGGACTCCTCCACTCCATGAATCTCCTCCTGTAGTTGATCCACATCTAGAGCCTCATCATTGGGAACAAGAAGTTCCCCCTCTACATGCAAGTGTAGCTCCCTCTCAAGTAAAAACTTCATGGCTTTCACCTCATTGAGTTTTATATCCCGTCACACCACATTCATTCGACTGTTTGGAAAATACACACGATAATTTTGGGGTTTTTATGTGTACCCCACAAATATCCCAACTTCTGCAGTCGGCTCCAGCTTCTTCCTGGTGTCCTTTGTCACATGAATATAAAAAAAAGAGCCAAAAATCTTCAAATGAGAAATATCAGGCTTCTTACCAATAAAATCTTCTTCAGGTGTACTCATGCTAAGTACTCTATGAGGACAATGGTTTTGCACATAAACCGGAGTGTTGCATGCTTTCACCCACAAGTGCATCGGTAGGCCTTGGTTATGCATCATAGCTCGTGCAACACCCACGATCGTTCTGTTCTTCCTCTCCGCAACCCCATTTTGTTGTGGGTTATGAGGCGCTATGAGTTCTCTTCAAATTACTTCTTTGCTATAGAAGTCTTTGAATTCGTTCGAGATATTTTCACCACCATTATCGCTTCGTAGAGCCTTCACTTGTTTCCCAAACTCCTTCTCCACCAATGCTTTAAACTCACAGAACTTTGAGAATTTTTCACTCTTCTTCTGCATGAAGAATATCCAGCATCTACGAGAATAGTCATCAAAAAATATAACATAATACATGTGTTTTGTAGTTGAAGCAACCAAGAAATTTCTACACACGTCTGTGTGAATTCTCTCCAGGATCACCGAAGCATGGCTCTCCTTCTCATGAATGATGGTCTTCACAAACTTACCCATAGTACATCCCTTGCACTGATCTAACTGCATAAGAGTACCCTTGGGAAGTCTAGTAGAAATCTGCTGCAAAATATTCAAGGTGCCATGGTGAAGATGGCCCAATCTTCTGTGCCATAATTCGTTCTCATCCCGACTCACCACTTCTTCTACTTTTCCCATCATTGCGGTGTATCCATATACCTCTAGCTTGTAGAGATTCTTAACTTGAATCCCTATACTCTTGTTTTGACTCATTGTTTTATGTCGTAGGAAGGATTTTCCCTCGCTGAAAACAACGTCATAACCTCTGTCCTCCAACATAGTGACCGAGACCAAGTTCTTCTTCAGACCTGGAAGATGCATAACATCTTTCAACAGAAATGGTTTACTTGACTCCCTCTCAAAGGTAATGGTTCCAATGCCGGTCGCACTGTATCTGCCATCGTTTCCCATCTCGTTATGCATTTGGAGATCCTTCTCCTCCAAGTCACTAAACAACTCCTTGTCTCTCGTCATATGGAAGGAAGCACCAATATCGAGATACCACACCGATCCCATTGAGCTTGAAACCAAGCATGCGATCAAAGAGAAAATCAAGTTCAAATTGCGAGGCTAAGGCCTCACCTACTACATCTCCAAAAAACTTCTTGTTCTTCTTTTTCTGTGGGCAGTTAGTGGCGAGATGCCCATGTTCGTGACAGTGAAAACACTTCACTTTGGAAAAATCCAGCTTCTTGCCTTTAGCCTTGGATTTTGGATGGGATTTCTTCCCCTTCCCTCTCCTTTATTTGGTAGCCAAAGCGTAATTCTCTTCATCATCATTCTTCGATGAAGAGCCATTCCTGGTATTCCACCTTATCTCCTCCTGCACAAGATCCGACCAAAGTCGCTCCCAATCCAATAGTTTCTCATGTCCATTGATAGAGTCTTCGTAGTTGTTCCAACTCTTCGGAAGCCCAAGGAGAGCCAAGCTCACCAAGTCATCATCCGAAACTGTAATTCCCACACTCCCCAGCTCATCCCTACATTGGAGAAACTTCGTGAGATATTTTGGAATACTGTCGCCCTTCTCCATTTTGATTTTTCTGAGCTTATCTTTCAATGCCAACTTCCTATGGTCGCTGCTACTTTGGTAAAGATCTATCAAGGCCTTCCACATTGAAAATGGAGTGGATTTCTCTTGAAGGCTTGACAGAATATGGTCCTTCACACCTTCCAACATAATTCTTCTTGTCGTCGCTACCTTCTTTTGCCATGCGTCAAGTACTGCAACATCGCTAGAAGTAGGCTTAGGAACATCGCTATCGATGAACTCCTTCAGTCCATTATCTTCAAGCACTGCCTCCATCCTATCCTTCCAGGCTATGTAATTCGAGCTACCCTCAAGGGAATACTCCAATCGCAACCCATTGAAAGACATTTCAATGAATACTCAACTGTCGCACCAAGAAATTTCTGCAGCAAATTCGAATTTTCCACCAGCACAAAACTCAACACCTCTTCACAATTGCAATCTCCAGCGATTAACACTGCTCTGATACCATGTAGAAATTTATTAATACTGATGTATTATTGGATTATTCTGATCTAAAAAATTAATCTTATGTTAAATACAGGATCCTTCCACTGTTAATTTTGCAGAATTTAAATCGCCAATTACAAACAAATGTGAAGAAAATCAGTCGCACATAAACACAATTGTTTAACGGGAAAGCTTAAAGCTAAAAAACCCAACTATCATATATTATTTATATCAATGGGTCATGTAATAATCTCATACAAAGATTAGTACATCAAGCTCTTAGTAAAATCAACAATCATTACACACTGTCATGCAACAATTTTCATATCTATGCACCAATTTCTTGCCTCCTGAAAATCTGCCGCCACTGCGCAATCCTTGCTGAAGAAGACCCCTAAATGAATTCGAATTGGCCTTGCCTTTACTGCATAATCCTCATTGGCATCTCCAATGTCTGTCAGATGCATTGAATGCATCACTATAGTCACAACATATAGTCCATCTCACCCTTTCACCTATCTCTCCACTAGGGCTCCATTGGAACTGACATGCAAGTAGTTAGCTGCTGTATTTTTTCGGTTGCAAGTGAGTCTCTAGTTATGAATTAATTAAATAATTAATTCACTAAACTCTCACTAGTGTATCTTTCAGTTAGACTAGATACAACTAGCTCAACTGAGTTTAAATCACTTAATGGAGTTAAACTAAATAACAACTCCCGTAATTACTCTTCCAACTCTGTCATAACTTTGCCACTTCAGTTCTAACTGAGTCCTCCATGCATGAGCCAGCAATAACCCTTGGAATTGCGTAATTCCTTCAGCCCGCTGATTTTCCAAATCTGTTCATTGAAATAATTTTATTAAATAAAGTGCTTCAAGAGAATAAGTTGATATTTATTGTCGGATTATTATTAAGGGCTAATAATAATCGACATGCATCTATATTTAGATTGACGATCTATAAATAGATTTCGCCCAATATTCTAAAAATAGAATTTCATCTAATTTTCACATTTAACCAACCATCTACAAATAGCATCCTGCAACTTATAGAATATTCTCACCATGTCTAAAAATAGACATACACCTAAAAATAGCCTGCGGGCCCCACTTAGTGAATGTGCTTATTTTTCACTAAGCTTATCATCTTGTGGAATCTCGACATTTTGCAGTTTCTCCGCTTAAGTGCTCACGCTCCTATGCATAACCTCTCCTTTCACCACATTTCTTTCTCATGCGATGACCCAACCTCCCTCCACTCACATTGTACGGAAAACTAGCAGTCATGGGCACTCTTCCTACCCAATCATTCCCCTTCCCATATTGTCAAGCGTCAAACATTTTTTGTTATGCCAACATCTCCCTTCCACCACTTCTTCATGTCTCTTCTGTTGTGCGTTGATTTTCTCAACACATCCCAATGGAATAGAAACAACACTGGCTTCTCTTTTTTTATAGGATTCCCATACATAACTTTAATATATGCACACAAATACCATTTAATTTGTTAAGGAGCTAGGTGGGGAATAAATGAAGTGCAATGGGTTTATAGTTAGCACATGCATCTTGTACTCCTCAGTCTTTAAATCCGTGTCCACTCCTACAACTTAGCCATATTTTCATTTTCACATAATTTTTGTAACAAACCCGGGTTAAAATTTCATGTAATAAAAGTTAATAAAGGCCAAATTAAGACCACGATAAAGGGAGAATTATTCCAAGCTGAGTGTCGGGAAAATATATCCTAGTGGGAATCATTGGATGTGTTTATGGCTAAGGGGAAATTTGCAAATGAAATGGCTAAGGCATTAAAGAGGAAACAAGTATTTTTGGCACATTTATTTATGAAGATAAAGGAAATTAGGAGAAAAGGAAGGTGAAAGGTCACATGTTGCATGTGAGGAGGAAAATGAAGGAAAATAATAAAAAATGAAGAAAATAGAGGCCTCATTGATAAAAAGGCTCATGAGGATTAGTTGGAACTATTAGCACCTTGTAATTGAACCTTTAGGATGATAAAAAGGTTTACAGGGGTAACCATAAACCTCTTTGGGTTAAAATCTGGTCATTTCTAATCGAAGGGGGCTCCCTCACTTGAAAAATGTCCAAATTTAAGGAACACTAAAGCTTAAGGACACTCAAAAAAGACTAGATCTGAAAAATTTAAATAGGATTTTAATGATGGTGGTTGGTATACTTGAGTGGGAGGGCCACTAGGCATGAAACCATAATTCAGATTTCTACAAAAAAAACACCAATGCTTACATAAGACACTTGTAAAAGCAGAGGAAAGTTAGGTATATATTTCAAAGTAATAACATCAGTTGTAGCATAGTGAATGCATTTTAAAGAAACTATAAAATACACAACAATATCTGATCACATGCAAAAAATCACTGCATGAATTCTGCAACCTACATTTCTGACCAAATATCGAGAAGAAAAACAATAATGGAGCACCTAAATGAGGTGACTTCCATTATAATTAAAAAAGAAAAACAATTATTGATAGCATCAAGATAGATGAATTCTAAAAAATTAGTTTAGAGAACTAATTAAAAATTGAGAATGTAACAAAACATTGAGAGAAACATTACACATAATAAGAGGCACAAAACTCGAAACACATACCTCATGAATCTCTGATCAAAGTGACAAAACTTTGCGCTCATATTTTATTCAAAAAACAACAACCACATACACAGGGCTTCTCCAAATCCGAACCCTTTCTCTATGTTCTTCTTGGTTTTTATACACTTAAGCAAAGTAAAAACATCACTATATACACTATATCTACTGTCCATTGAGTGGATCGAAACTATCTGAGTTTAGAAACATCAAGATTTTAAAAATAACACTAAGATAAGGCTAATGATAAAGCTCCAACATTATTTTTGAATAAAAGCAACCCTATCTTATCTACTCATTTGATCTCTTTCCATTCATTTCTATCCATATCCTCAACATTACAATTGCAAAGTCAAAAACTAATTACAAAAAATAGAAACAGTTGGAGGATGAGTTGCACAATGGTGTCTAGCTCAACATAGACACAGGTTGCACCGACTAAAACCAAGATGATGGGGATTTTAAAAGGGTGCTGAGTTGGAGTAGGACCTCTTTGATGTCTCCTTCCATGGGTGCAAACCTTAGAACTACCCAGTCAACAATTGCACAAGAAAATTTAAATTTTTGAGTTTGATTGTATTTTCCTACTCCAAAACAAAACAATGTCTAACAATTCATCACCTGTACCTTGTGTCTCCTAGAAAGCAACCAAAATACCAAAACCCTCCATAGTTTTCCTAAAAAACAAGTAACCCTGGATAACTACAAAATGAGCCTAGCTACACAAATTCAACTTTCAGCAAATGAGACAGAATATGTGATCAAAATGAGGGACCCAAACTACCTTCGTCTCCTTTTGTTGGATGAAGGTTTGGTCTCTTTTTTGGAGGTTGTCTTGGTTTCCTTAACTGGCTGTATTACTGTAGGCAGATCATTGGGTGAATGTTTGATATTATTTAACTGTCTCCTGGCCCTTGCCAAATTTTTCTTCATTACCCTCAAGATCGGGTTTCTTGTATAATAACTCTTCACCTGTCTGTGTAGGGGAAGAGTTCATTTCAAAACCATTTGTGCTCTCTTGAGTGTATTAGTAGCTCTTGCTACCTGAGTGTCAGCTTCCACAATGGTATATCTAACAACCTTCTTGAAATTTTCATTATCCTCTGTTATTTCAATAACCTGCTATTGGAAATATTCAATTTCCTCAAACAACATATGGCATTCTTTCCACTGATCAAATTATGGTTTCTATACCGACTGAAAAGTCTCCCTCATTTTATCTTTCCACCCAGTTTTTGATCTTGTCATGGGTTTTCTTGGCTGCAACTTGGGTTCCCTTACCTCCTCATCAATCACTTGTTTTCCTTTTTCTTGAGTTGTGGGTCTAGGAGGCTTCTCAGACATGTCACTTTCTTTCTTCTGAGCCACTTTTTCTATCGTGTGCCTTAGCTCCTTGTTTTATTTCTTCAAATAGGCAATTGTAAGATTAACTTTGGGAAGGTTATCTTGTAACTTTGTAATTTCAATGTCTTTTTCCTCCATGTGAATATCTTGTTCCTCCCCTGTATCCCATCCAATAGTATATTGAGGAGTTAGCTCCTAAGTCAAATACTTAGTTGAAGACTTAGTCCTCAGCTTATGTAGACATTGTGTTTCTTGTTGTGGCACTTGGATCTTGGTTTTCCCTTTAATATCTATTTTCTTGTCCTTCACTGATTATTTAATTGCCTCTTCAGCCTTGGGCTCTTCCTCATGTACTTCCATTGGAGAAATGTTTCCATGGGCCAACATACCTAAAGTTGATAAAAAAATATTCCAAGACATATTTCTTTTATATCTCTCATGTAAAACCAATAGTTTGATCAATGGAAAATGAAATAGACTAGGCAAGTATTTGTCTCATTTTGACTGCACCCTCTCTTCCATCTTGCCCAAAATTTTAAATAGGTAATATGGAAAGTTCAAGCTCCTCTTAGCAGTGAAATTCATAAGAAATATGATGTGGTACTGATACACCTTACTAAAGCGGCCTTCACATGTGAATTATCTCTCGATCACCTTTAACAATTGACTGTAGTGATTTAACAAATGAGTGTTTGGAAATGTTCTGTCAAATTTGTCCTTATATTGGGGTTTCAAAAACTATTTAAAGTGTGATGCATCTAATTCCTGCCCTTTGAACCAACTCTCACCTTGTAAAGGAATTTCTGTAGCTTGAGAAATGGATTCATTAGATACTGTAAACTCCAGATTACCAATCTTGAATTTATCATCTTTGAAGTTCATAGAAAATATGCTTGCAAGTTGAAAATGATCACCAAGTGTCTGGACTCTTTCACAAAAAGGTATGCACCCAGTTTGTTCAAATTCCACTCGAATGGTTGGGTTAGAGTTCAGCAGGCCTAGACTTCTAGCTTCAATGTGTACCACTTCTCCTCTTTTTGTTTTACTTCTACTAACTAGGCTTTTCATGTGGCCTTTTGAAACCTCTAGCACATAGTTCAAATATACTTTCATGGTACACTGACTTTGTGGAGGAATGGCATCACAATGGACAAAGAGATAGCGCAATGGATAAGGTGATTGCTAGGATTTTTTTTACAGGATTTAAAAGACTTTCCTTTGGTGCTCTGACAACATTTTTAACCACACAACATATACATTGTGTGCAAAATGTATGGGAAAAATTTCAAAGAATTCAACTACTAAGTTTATGAATTAGCACACTTTGACATTATACAAATGACACACAAACCCTAAGCACGTGATACTATCCCAAACATATACCAAATTGTAAACAAGGTTTGCATAGTAATTGTGTAGCTCACACATATAATGATCACAAATTTATATCTAACTAAGTTTTAAAAGGAAAACTATGGATGAAAGTGATGTTAACTACCTCTGGAAATAAGAGAACCTATTTTGAGGCTGTGTGAGACCTCTGGAAGGAGTTGGAAGCGGTTGTGCAACAACTAGGCAGCGACTGTATAAATCTAAACTTCATGCAGCTATTGCACAACACTCACATTGGAAAACAATCTACCTTTGAACTTTTGTCAAACTATTACTCAGATCTTTTTCAAACTGATGCTTGATCCTTTGATGTGTGAGCGTCAATTTTTCACAGAGAAGAGCGCTAATTGCAAAGTGGAGATAGAAATTAGGGCGGTATGAAAAGATATTTGAAAGTGTGCCTTTTGTTTTTTCTTGGCCATGAGTACAGACTTAGGATAATGTTCATTATGGTTATTATGGTAATGAAAGATAAATGATAGTTGTGAGCAATGGGGGTTGTAATATCAATAATGATGAAATGAGTTAAGGGATATAGGTGATAATGATGAGAGGTGAGTTTAGGAGCGGGGGGGGGAGCGGTGTGTGCATATAATATTTAAATGAAAGGGAATCATGAGTTGTGAATGGTGGAATGGGCATGATGTACCATACTAAAAAACATACCCAACAAAACCTTAAACATGAACCAGACTTTCTTTTTCATGGCTCTGACCAATGACCAATGATACATAACCCGTTGAACCCTATATGAATTTATATGGACATATGACCTGATGACCTTCTCATAAACTCAAACTCTCTCAAGAGTTGTCTTATCTTTATGGACCCTCTATAAAACCCTGTGATGATGTTAGACAATGACTCTTAGACTATGAAAACAACAGTTCATAGGATAAGCTGTTATACCAAATCACAAAATGAATGAAAGAGACAAAGATATTTGTTCTCCAAACCCTAGGACTCTAACATTGGATCTAATGGGTATGGAAACCTCCTAGGGAGATACCAAGAACACAAAAAACTAGTAGCCTAACCATTACGCAATGTAGTCAACATAAAAAATTAAAAATTAATTGACTGAATGAAAATTAACTAACTGACTAACTGACTTATGTATGGCAGCAAATAACCGAATCCTTAGGGCCTTCTCCTTGGGCTTCAAGTTCCAATGATATCTACCCACACTTGTAGTACTGAAAGTAAAATGGTATGTACAATGGAGTGTTGGATCAACTAGACTTCAAGTGAGAATATGTTTCAACAACCTGCCATTGACATGCCCTCCTCCAAGTGGTTCATCTGTCAGATCTTCGATCAAGTAGGCATTTTATTTTTTTTGGCGAAAAGCAACAATTTTGAAAGGCCCCTTCCACAAATTCTCAAACTTCTCACGCTTTCCTTTCTCTTCATTCATGGAATCCCATTTTAATACTAAGTCTCAATTGAAAATCATCTGCCTTAGTCCTCCTATCATAAATATTTTTAATCTAGTCTGGTATCACCTGAGTATTTATGAAAACTTCTTCCCCTGAGTCTGCCATAGTTGGATCATTTGACTGATTCTTCTTTTTACATCTTTGGGTTCCACTTCAGCCTCTTGTAGAAATTTTATCACCAAAACTCCTAATGAAGAAGGAAAGACAACATCTGTTCCATAAACTAATTGAAATCGGACATGCCTATTGATTTATTAGTGCTTACATGGTCAACCCACAATGCATTCATCAGCTTCTTATGCCAAATCCTTTTGTTTAATTGCAACAAATTTTTGATTATGTTGACCAAAATTTTGTTGGAAGAATCAACCAAGTCATTACCCTGGGGCTAATAGGCTATTGAGTTTCCAAGCTTAATGTTATACTTGTGACAGAAATCCATCATATTTCTTGATTTAAAATCAATAGCATTGTCTGTAATGATTATCTATGAGCAACTGAATCAAGACAAGATATTGATTTCTAAAAACTGAATAATAAATGTATTTGCAGTCTATCTAGTTGGGACTGATTCAATCCACTTGGTGAAATAATCGGTTGTTGTCAAGATCCACTTATGTTGTCCTTATGATGCCGGTTGGATTTTACCTATGAAATCAAGTCCTCACTGCTAAAAGGGTGACTCAATCGCAATAGGTTTTAGGGGCAGTGGGAGGAGTTTCTTTCATCCTTCAAAAACCCGACATTCATAACATTTGGAAAGCTTTTTATATATATCAGGGAACAACATTGGACAATAAAAACCAACCCTTAAGATCTTGTTGCAGTGGTCTTCCAAAACAATTGTCTGCCACAGTCCCCTGTATGAAACTCCTCTATGGTTTTTTGTGCCTCATTTTCAAGTAAAAAATTCAACAACATACCACCAGGATATTTCCAATACAAGAATTGATCTATGATACGAAACTTGACAGATTTAAATTTAAGGAATCAAGATTTAGTCTTAGTCTCTTGAAATGGCCCCAAGAAATGACACCCCAACGGGGGCTTCTAATTTAATTTTCACTTAATTAAATTGGAAGAGAAATTGTAATTTCATCTCATGACAACTTATGTTAGTTAACTAAGTCAGAATCACTGAGTTAGCTTAGGAATTTTGATTTGAGGGTCTGATAAGATGCATGTGGAGTTGTCCCATGATTTAAGAGGGACAAGTTACAATTATTTGTGAGTTGTAATCAGTTAACTCAAGAAATTGAGTTAAAATCAGTTTAACTAGTTCTAATTGAGTGATGAGCTAGTGAGAGTTCCAATGAATTAAATCTAATTTAATTCACACGTAGTTATAAATAAGTTAATTGATAATTCACTATAAATAGTTGTTGCATGTCAGTTCTAAGGAAGGCCCAGTTGAGACTAAGGTTAAAGGGATGATAACTATCAATTGTATTATTAGAAAATTGTACATGTCGGTTATAGAGTCATGTGGAAGCCTTGATGCATTGTGCAATCAATTCCAAGGAATTTCCTATTTAATAGGGCAACAATTCCTCCAGGAATGTGTGAGCAAGGTTGGCTGAGTAGAGGCTGAGAATTGGTTAAGTATTAGACTGATTTTTCCTAGATCAAAGTGAGACAGATGGAAAAGTGGAGGAGTTTCTCAATGAGAGAAAAACATTGTATTGTTTCACGGCCTTGACTTTACACAATATATAGATAGCGGGGTTTTAGGTAGTTTTCTTTCCGTAGATACATCTTGTGTTGTGCAATTGATTGTTTCTTTCTCTTACTTGTTATGTGATTGTGCGGTCGTGTTTTGTTTCCGCAAATTGTAAAGGGACTCAATATCTTGTTTTAGTACATTACAAGATTAGATTGAATCCCTTGGTTCTATTTTCTACATAGTCAAACAGGGAGGTGCTTTCAAGTGCTACAACACATACAAAATGTATGCATACCATGGGGAAACAAAACATTTTTCCGATACCTGTTGAACTGACTTTGAATCATCCTCTTTTGAGAGAGAAACCAAGAAATTAATCTCAAGTTCATGTAGATTTGATTTTGCCATCATATTCGCTAGTACTTGACCTTTAATTAACTTTGTGAGTTTAATTTCTACACCATATTCAAGTATTGAAGCAATCCAATTACCTCTCTTACCTTTCGAATCATTTTGAGTGAGTATGTATTTCACAACATAACTTGGTACATAGGCAATGATTGCACGAATGAAGAATGTATACCTGGAATTCCTTTAAGGCTTTCACCAATGCAAAGGCCTAGTTTTCCATAATGTTGTAGTTGAGGGCAACATCTCTTAGAGTCCTAGTAAAGAATTCTATTGGCTGCTCTACACCTTTCCTATTCTTTTGCATCAGGACAATTGTTATACTATGCTCCAAAGAAAATAAAAAAATGAAGAAATATTGAGTGTAATATGGACTAATAAGACCAGGAGCACGAAACAAGGCGATTTTACCTCATTGAAATGTTTTCTAGTTTCTTCAGTCCACCTAACCTCGCTGTCTTTTTTCAGCATGTTTGTAATTTCCCTTAAAATATCTGTTGAGTTGGGGATGAATATCCTTAAGAAGTTTATCCTACCAATAAAGGAATGAATTTGCTTCCTGTTTCTCAAAATTTCCATATTCTGAATTTCCTCTATTCTGCTAGGATCTATTCTAATGCCATCTTTAGAAATTATATGTCCTAACAATTTTTCTTCTTCTAGCCCAAACAAAGAATTCTTAGGATTCAACGAGATGCCATATTTTCTAAAATTTTTAAATACTGCCCTTAGGTGCTGTAAATGAACCTCATCATACTGTGAATGTACAATTATTTCATCAAGAAATATTAGCAAAAAATTTTCCTTCTCTTCTGCAAAATCTATATCCATAGATCGCTGAAATGTAGCTCCCGCATTCATCAAACCGAAAGGAATTTTAGCATACTTGAAGGTAACCCATGGTGTGGTGTATCCCAATATTCCAATTGAATAAGAATCTAGTTCTATCTCAAAAAACCATCCAACAACGACATCCTCCTTGAACCTACCACCTTTTTAAGAATATGATCCATCTTGGGCAAAGGATAATTTCCCTTGAGAGATACTTTGTTAAAATTTCTAAAATCTACACACAACTTGAATTCTCCTGTCTTCTTTCTAACTGGAACTAAGTTAGAAAACCACATAGAAAATATAAGAGGTACTATAATTCCAACATCAAATAACTTTCTTACCTCCTTTTCAATCAAAGGAAGCAAAATAGGATTTTTCCTCCGCAAATTTTTATTGAATGGATTTTTGGTCTTCTTAGATCAAAATTGTATGTTGGATGATACTCTTGTCATATACCTTGATATCCTTGTATCCCCAGGAAAAAGCATTAGAGAATTCTCTCAAAAGGTCCAAATATTTTTGCTCCATTTCCATTCTTAAAATTTTGGACAACTTGACCATTTTGGCTTATCTTCCGTGCCTATGTTACACTCCTCTACTCCTGTCTCAGTAGGCATCAACTTTGGCCTTTTAGCTACATCATTTTGGTCAAAAAATTCTTCATGTGGTACCATCCCTCTTGCGATGAAATTATCCTTTAACGACAACACCTTCAAATATGCCACATCTTCTTTGACCTGATTTATAAAATTTTATTTTTCATCCTCTTCCCATCCACTGTTATCATCAATCTGCATCTTAGAAAATTCTTCCTTCATTAACAGAAAATTTTTCAGCTTCTTATCATTCTCAAAGACTTTTCAGTACTTCATACTTAAACATCATGTTCTGATACCCATAAATTTTGTTCCTGTCTTGTTCTACCTTTAAATTCTTCTTGATTACCTGCATTTCCTATTCCATCTCTTCCGACATGTTCGATCTAATCTACACCGTCTTAACTCGACCACCCCAACTAATGGGAGTATTACAACTCCACCGACAGAGTGCTTCAAACAGAATCATCCTCGTGACTCCTAGTACCCATTGTTGTAAGAAAAATCAACCAATAGAAGGTACTCCTCCCATCTCCTTTGTTGATGTATCACATATATCCTCAACATGTCCTCCAATATCCTGTTGACCCTCTCTGTCTGTCCATCTGTCTATGGATGATAAGTTGTGTTAAAGGCCAACTGTTAAAATTGGACAACTAGGTCCAAACTCCATGTTGTGATGCTCAGATGAAGATACCAATATTTTTATTGGGTTCCTCTTTCGGAGAGGTGTAAGATCGATATAAAATTGATCTTAATCTGATGAGAAAAACATTTATTTTGATTTTTTTTTTAATAATTTCAAATATGTGCAAGTCGGCCTTAAGGTTTTACAGCCCCAGCAGATGTGTCACACACCTCAATGATGGATATATATACAGTCAACGTTGGAGATCATTTCACTCATCTCATCACACATCTTCTCCTCTTCTCATTTAGTACGAGATCCTTGGAGGCAATTTCGGTTCACACGTGGGAAGAAGGACGAACTACTGCAGTCAGGAAGAAGGATGAATTTACTGTAAGCTAGGGTTTCCACGCAAGTTTGACCAACGTTGACTTTGGTCAACGCATGGTCCAAAGAGGCTGAAAATTGGTGGAGACTTTGATTTTGGGAGGCCGTACACATTGGTACAAGAATCGAGGTCAAAAGGTTGACCGAAGACCGAGATGCGTTGACTTTATTGCTGCTGTCCTGCATTGACTTTTCTAGACAACGTTTCTGGGGTTGACTTTGAGTTGACCCAGTGGCTGTTTTGAGGGCTGTTGTGACACATGCTGGGTTGGTTGACCAAGGAGACTTTGATGGTTGAAGCATCCTGTTGACCTCCGTAATGCACCACCACATTTTTCTGTTTCTAGTTTGTCTTCTGTAGATCCTTTGGTATGTTCTATCAGCATTTTACTTGATTGTTTATGTGATTGCTGTAGTAAAAATTAAAGTTGCATCAAGCATAGAACATCTACATAAATTTACATGGTTTCAGAGCTGAGGTGAAGACAAGCCCTATTTGTAGCAATCACTAGAGAGGATAATGGGTTCCACAAACTATGGCTTCAAGGAGGATGACAAATTGACTGGGAAGGATGACTTCCATGCTTGGAAGATGATATTGGATCTCAAATTGGAAGACCAAGATGTCATGGACTATGTGAAAGGTAAAATCCAAGAACCTCCATCCACTGCTACTACTGCTGCCAAAACAAAGTACAAGAAGGGAGAGATCAAAGCAAAGCTGATGATCAGGGAATCCATTCATAAAAGCCTGGTGGCATACATCTCTGAGTTGGGCACATCCAAAGAGATGTATGATAAATTGATCCTCATGTTCAAGGCCAACAATGCGAATCAAGTACTATTCTTCAAGAATCAATTGAAGAATTCGAAGAAAGGCAGGGACGAGTTTGTCTAATCATACCTTCTGAAGCTTATTGAAATCAGGAACAATCTATTGTCTATTAGGGAGACAATAGCTGATCGAGAGATGGTACTCACCGTAGTTGGAGGGCTCTCATCTAAATGGCATGTGTTCAACACTACCATTCTAAATAATAATGAGATACCTGACTTTGACGAAGTACTGTCAAGATGCGTTCAAGAAGAATCAAGAATGAAGGAGTATGGAAATGAAGGAAATGCTATACGCTGCTCATTCTAGAAGGAAGAACTCTGGTGGCCCAAAGAATAAGGGAAAAACAAAGACCCATGGAAAGAAGGGCAAGTGTTTTGCTTGTCATAGGCCTGGTCACTATGCTAGGGAATGTCCTTTCGAGAAGGATTCTTCTTATGGTGATGATAACAACAACAACCAGAGGAATGGAAATCTAAGGAACACCAGATCCAAGGGAAAGAGGAAGGCTCCCTCTGGCAGAAACGATCAACCTTTCAAAAGGTCAAGAAACTCCAGGTATGAGGAATCACATGTTGTTGATAAAAGAAATGAATACATTCTTGTATCCGCCCTCTCTATTGCATCCCCACCCGACACTATGGATGTTTGGTTGATAGATAATGGTGCCTCAAGGCATATCACTAGGTTCAAGGAAGCACTTTATAATATGGTTGAGAAGGATACTAATCTGGAAATTATCCTTGGATATAATGCCACATATCCCGTGAAAGGGACAGGGACTGTGACCCTCCACTTATCTCAAGGTCAAGTCCTCCACTTGAAGGATGTACTCTATGTACCAAATTTTAAGAAGAACCTTGTGTTTATATAGGCCATGGAAGATAAAGGTTTCAATGTGGCATTCACTGATGGAAAGGTGATCATGTGGAAGAGGATCTTCAAGGAAGCTATCTCGATTGGGTTTAGAGTTGATACACTCTACCAGGTTGGAGGAAGTCCGCTGGGAGCAATGACATGTGATACTATCCGGAAAACTGAACTATGGCACCGAAGGTTTGGACACCTTCACTAGAAAGCCCATCCCGAAGCAAGGAAGGTGGTGACAGGGATGCCCAAGTTTCCAAACAATCATGAAGGTGTATGTAAGGGTTGTGCTGAATGAAAGCGTACAGGGGGACCTTTCCCCTCTAGAGTCACAAAGACATCTGATGTCTTGCAATTGATACATTCTGATCTATCTGGTATGCTGTCCGTGACATCCTTGGGAGGATGTTCATATTATATGATGTTCATAGATGACTTCTCTCGCAAAACCTGGATATACTTCTTAAAGAAGAAGGATGAGGCTTTCACGTGGTTTTGTACATTCAAAACCTTGGTGGAAAATATGACAGGGAAGAAGATCAAGATTTTGTGAACTGATAATGGCACTGAATATGAGACAAATGAGTTCAAGGAATTTTGCAGAGAAGCTGGCATTAAGAGGGAGACCACAACTGTCTATACTTCCAAGAAAAATGGTGTTGCTGAACGAAAGAACAGGACCATTGTGGAAGCTTTCCGTGCCATGCTATGTGACCAAGGTCTGTCGAAGTTTCTATGGGGAGAAGCTGCAAACACTGCTCTGTACATACAAAACTGATGCTCGCATTCTGATCTAGAATCCAAAACTCCCGAAGAGGTTTTCTCTGGTAAGACACCTGACGTCTCACATTTTAGAGTTTTTGGATGTACTGTTTACTTTCATGTGCCGAAAGAAAAGAGGAGTAAGTTGGATGCTTTTGGGAAGAAAGGAATGTTTGTGGGCTGTAGTGAAAATTCGAAGGCCTATAGAGTCTATGTGCCTGGTCAAAGGGAAGTGGAGATATGCCACGATGTCATCTTTGATGAAGATACTTCCATGAGGAAAGTAGTCAATTTTTCGAGATCTGAGGAAGATAATGAAGCAAGGCCTGGAAATCAAGAGGAACCAAAGGATGAAACGATGCCTGATGTTGAAGGACCAATGGACCCGATTGTTCCACCTTCTTCACTGGGAAAGAGATCATCATGGCTCAGGGACACTTTCGAGGATGCTGAGGGAAATGCGGCCCTAAGGGGGACATTCCGTGAAAGCAAGAAGCCGAGTAGGTACCAAGGGTATCTACCAGCCATGAAAACTATTGCACAATATGAGTCTGGATCCTTTGAGGAAGCCATAAAGCATCAAGTCTGGAAGGATGCTATGCATGAAGAATATGAGTCCATTATGAAGAATGATGTCTGGGATGTGGTCCCAAGACCAAAGGACAAAGTAGATGTCACCTCGAAATGGCTCTACAAGATCAAACATGGATATGATGGAAGTGCTGAAAAGTTCAAGGCAAGATTTGTTGCCCGTGGTTTCTCTCAAAAGGAAGGCATAGATGAGGATGACATATTTTCACCTGTGGCTCGATATACCACCATTTGATATATTATAGCCCTTGCCGTTACGCAAGGATGGAGTCTTCATCAAATGGATGTGAAGACCTTTTCTTGCATGGTGCGATAAATGAAGAGGTATATGTGGAACAACCTATGGGGTTCGAAGTCCAGGATCGAACCACCCATGTCTGCAGGTTGAAGAAAGCCCTATATGGGCTGAAGCAAGCACCCAGAGCTTGGTAGGAGAGGATATATAGCTACTTGATGAAGTTGGGCTTCACTCGAAGTAATGCGGATCTGAACCTTTACTTCAAGGTTGTCAAAGGAAATCCTCTCATTCTGGTGCTATATGTGGATGACCTCTTCCTGACAGGTGCTGACCCTCTCATTCATCAGTGTAAGAGGGAGCTCCTTGCTGATTTCAAGATGAAGGACCTAGGACTGATGCACTACTTCCTAGGCCTGGAGGTCTGGTAGAGACCTGGCGAGATTTTCCTTTCTCAAGGAAAATACATTGTGAAGCTTCTAGAAAGATTTGGTATGGTGGACTGCAAGTCCGTGTCAACACCAATGGAGGTCAACTTCAAGAAGTTGAGTGGTAGCGCTGCTGGGCCCGTATTGTCTAATCCTACTGAGTATCATCAAATTGTAGGGGCCCTAATGTTCTTAGTGAACACCCGTCCAGATATATGTTTTGCAATGAACAATTTGAGTCAACAGATGGTTGAGCCTCATCACTTTCACTGGGTTGGTGCCAGGAATCTTCTGAGATATCTTCGGGGCACGATAAACTATGGGTTGAGATACACTGCCAGGAGTGTGACACTCCTTGGATATATTGATGCCGATTGGGCTGGCAGTGTGGTGGATCGTAAGAGCACATCAGGATGCTCCTTCAATCTTGGTTCTGCTTTGATCTCATGGATGAGCAGGAAATAGAAGTCGGTGGCTTTGAGCACTGCAGAGGCCAAATACATTGCAGTGAGTATGGCCTATTGTGAAGCAGTTTGGTTGCGAAATCTCTTTAGTGAGTTGTTCAGACATGTGCTAGATACCACCGTGATAATCTATGATAACCAGAGTGGTATTCGCTTGTTCGAGAATCCAGTGTTCCACGATCGATCCAAGCATATTGATATCAGGTACCACTTTATCTAGGATATGGTACAGTGAGGTGTCGTAAGGCTCGATCATATAGGAACTAATGAGCAGGTCACAGATATTCTCACAAAGCCCCTGGGGAAGGTCAAGTTCCTAACCTTCCGTGAGAGTCTTGGTATCGTGGAATGACCCTATGATGTGGGTCCTGTTGGACGATGAGCTCTGGGAACTCTGGGGGGATTTGGGGATAGCTTCTTGGAGTTATAAGCAAGCACAAGGCTAGGCTTACCGAACCTTGTTGGTGTGTTTGGGCCCCACCGTTTTGATTTTGAGTTGGTTCACCTCTCATTATCTGTGCCCCGTATGCATCCTACCCATTGAGTTCAGGGCCCATGGGAAGTACCTCATTTGGCCAATGAGGTGGGAAAAGCTACAAACTAGTATCAAAGACTGATGGACGCATCACAGATTGTCGTACTCTCTATCTAGGATGGCATGGTCCAACCACTTGATATGCGATCAAGTATAGTGAGGTTTCATACCTCCAACTAACTTTGGGTCAGGTAAACCAACTTCGGGTTGGTATGAGACTCTTTGTGAGTTTGATAAATTTTTTGGACCTCTGGGCTGAATCTGTCAGCCGGGGAATGATGTCTTTGTGACTGAACCACTTCTGTTCTGAAATAAAGAGGACAAAAAAGCAAGTTACGGCGGGATGATGCACGATGTTTGATTGCACAAGTGGATGGAGTTCTCCCTAGTTGAGAGGGAGTGTTAAAATTGGACAACTAGGTCCAAAATCCATGTTGTGATGCTCAGATGAAGATACCAATATTTTTAATGGGTTCCTCTTTCAGAGAGGTGTAAGATCAATATAAAATTGATCTTAATTTGATGAGCAGAACATTTATTTTGAATTTATTTTTAATAATTTCAAATATGTGGAGGTCGGCCTTAAGGTTTTACACCCCTAGTAGATGTGTCACACACCTCAATGATGGATATATATACAGTCAACGTTGGAGATCATTTCACTCATCTCATCACACATCTTTTCCTCTTATGATTTAGTACAAGCCCCTTGGAGGCAATTTCGGTTCACAAGTGGGAAGAAGGACGAATTACTATAGCCAGGAAGAAGGACAAATTTACTGCAGCTAGGGATTCCACGCAAGTTTGACCAGCATTGACTTTGGTCAACGCATGTTCCAAAGAGGCTGAAAATTGGTGGAGAATTCGATTTTGGGAGGCCGTACACATTGGCACAAGAACCGAGGTCAAAAGGTTGACCGAAGACCGAGCTGTGTTGAATTTCTTGCCGCTATCCTGCATTGAATTTTCTGGACAATGTTTTTGGGGTTGACTTTGAGTTGACCTAGTGGCTGTTTTAAGGGCTATTGTGACACATGATGGGTTGGCTGACCAAGGAGGCTTTGCTGGTTGAAGCATCCTGTTGACCGCCGTAACGCACCACCACATTTTTCTGTTTCTAGTTTGTCTTCTGTAAATCCTCTGGTATGTTCTATCAACATTTTACTTGATTGTTTATGTGATTGCTGTAGTAAAAAGTAAAGTTGCATCCAGCATAGAACATCTGCATAAATTTACACCAACATTGTCCCCAAACCTGCAAACAACGCCTTCAAGAACTTGGAATTGAACTTAGCATCCCTGTCCGATTCAATATTCCTTGGAACACCATTCAACCTCAATACATCTCTGATGAAGACTTGTGCTACATCATTAGCTGAATAAGTATACTTTACTGGAATGTAGTGCACTACCTTTGTCAACCTGTCTACCATGACCATGATGGAATCATGTTGCCTAGATATATTTGGCAACCCTATAATGAAATCCATGGAAATGACCTCCCACTTCCACTATATAATTGGAATTGTCTTTATTAGTCCACCTAGATGCCTACATTTTGCTTTTAACTGTTGACAGTCCAAGCATCTAGACACAAACTCTACCACGTCCTTCTTTAGATTCGAACAATGATAAAACTTCTTCACTGTTGTCAATGTCTTATGGTATCCTGGGTGACTTGAACATGGCTTAGCATGAATTTCCATCAAGATAATATTCTTGTGCTCATTGTTGTCTGGCACATATATCTCGTCCCTGAATCTGATCAAGCCATCTGCTATAAGATGAGAGTCCACATCCTTATCACCTGTATCTTGTTGTGACCTATGCCTAAGCTCTCTATACCTTTCATCTTGTTGTCCTGCCTGTAATATCAGATCCTGCAAGTATGTACCATAAGAACTCATAACTTCTATATGATTCACCTGTATCCTACTGCTAAGAGCATTTGCAACCCTATTCTCTTTACCCTTGATGTACCTAATCTCAAAGTCAAACTCACTGATCATGGCAAACCATCTAGATTGTATAACATTCAGATTTAGTTTTTCAAATAGATATCTCAATCCACTGTGATCACTCATCAATACAAACCTCCTGCCAAGAATATAATGTCTCCACATCTTTAATGCATGGATGGTCACTACCAAATCAATATCATGTGTTGGATAATTCTTCTCATGTTCATTCAGTTTCTATGACTCATAGAACACTACCTGTCCTTCCTACATAAGGACTCCACCAATTCCTCTCTTGCAAGCTCTATACACACCACAAACTCTTTTTCCAGATCCATAATATTTAATACTAGAGAATTTGTCAATAACTGCTTCAATTTTTCAAAACTTTTTGCACATTCCTTTGTACATTCAAATTTATTACCTTTCCTCTGTAGTGACGAAATAGGATATGCAATCCGAGAGAAGTTCCTGATGAACCTGCTACAATAACTTGTAATTCCCTTGAACGATATTAACTCATCCACATTTTTAGGAGCTTTCCACTCATGAGAGCAGTTATCTTTTCTGGATCCACTGCTATGCCTTCCTTGGAAACAACATGTACCAAGTAATGTACCTTTTTCTGAAAGAAATTGCATTTAATGAGCTTAACATACAACTGATGCAACAATATCAATACTGTTTCTAAGTGTTCGACATGCTCTTCTAATTCTTAGAATATATCAAGAAGTTATCAATGAATACAATAAAAACTTGTCCAGATAAGGACATAACACACTATTCATCAAGCATATAAAGTTAGCTAGAGCATTAGTCAAACCAAACGAAACTACAACAAACTCATAATGCCCATACCTGGTCCAGAAAGTTGTCTTGTAGATGTCCTCTTCCTTAATGTGTACCTGATGATATCATGCCCTCAAGTCAATATTTGAGAACACTACTCCTCCCTTCAACTGATAAAAAACGTCATCAATCCTCAGTAATAGATACTTGTTCTTGATGGTCACCTTGTTCAAATGCATGTAATCAATGCATATCCTGAGAGTACCATCCTTCTTATTCACAAAAAACATTGGTGTGCCACATGGCGATACACTTGTCCTAATGTATCCTTTGTTAAGAATTTCCTTCTACTGCAACTTCAACTCTACTAACTCTGGTGTTCTCATCCTGTAAGGTGCCTTTGATGGTGGTGCTACCCGTGGTACCATCTCAATAGAAAAATCCACTTCCCTGTGAGGTAGAAACTTTGAAATATTTTCTGGAAAGACATCTTGAAACTGTTGCAAAATTGGGTACCTACTTATATATCTGCATCCTCATCCTCCTTACCTTTATTAATAGAAATATGCATTGCAAATAGCACACACCATTTTTTGCGACTATGATTTTCCTACGTATTTTCACCATTCTAATTGATTTTTCCTTATTCTTACCTTGCAAGATTATCTATTCCCCATTTTTATCCAAGCACTCAATCACCTTATCATAACAATCCACCTTTTTCTTGCGAAGATACAACCAGTCCATACCCAAAAGCATATTAAATGATCCCAACGACAATACATTCAAATGTGCTGATGTAGACATACCATTCAACTCGAATGTATAAGATCTTACCCAATGATGAAGTCTCTTCTTTGTACCTGTAGCCTGTTATGGCCTAAATCTACCTCAGGCTGAGAAAGGCAGAGTCTAGGGTAACATCAAACCACGCTTAATCTGGTAGCTAGCCCTACCAGATCAGGAGAGGGCTCTCTCCAGGTCAATCTCAGCAAAAATAATCAGTGAGGCTTGAGATGACTTGAAATAAAGGCTAATTTTAGGCTAGGTATATAAGTAAAAGAGTTTGATTTTGATTTTGGGGGTTTTGTTGGAATCAAAGGGAAAGGCAGTTTTGGGTCCGGGGATGAGGCCTAGTTTTTGTAGAGTTCTGAATGGGGCAAGTAAGGCAATTATTTTGATGCTTTGGATTGAATGAATGAATAGCTCAGACTGGTGAGGAGCTGAAGAGGGAAAGAGGCTTTCAAGAATCCTCTTCAAACAGATGAAAACATGGAAAATTAAACAAAACTGAAGGCAGAGCAAAGCAATCTAATGAATTCCACCTTTATAACTTTTTTGTTTAATTTAAGAAGAAAGGAGAAGGGAAATGAAACACATAAAACATCAGTGAACTTACAACCACAGAGAGAAACACACCATCAAAACATAGAGCCACATGGATCCCAAAGAGTGCTGCAAACCCTGGTCTATTCCTTTGCCAAAATTGCAGAGATGAAATGTACAATGAAGTGCCAAGCAATCCCAAGTGTCCAACCTATGCTAATGACTAAAAAATTACAAGATATAGACCACACTAACTCATCCCCAACCTCTAGGGGTCGAGATCACTATTTTAGGAGCTGTTTCAACAAGATCTAAACTAAGAACTAGAAAAGAGGCAATGAAACAACTTGCCTCTATAAGATAGGAAACTGATTCATTCAGTTACATTTCACTTTTTGGTGAATGAATCTACTTACATGAGTGAAAATTTGTCAAAATTACATAAAAAACCATGAAATTACATCAAGTTACATCAAGAGCTGTACATTTGAAGATAAAAAAGTCAAACTGGCCAAAACTAGGTGAAAAACTGAGTTACTGAGTGAAAACTAGGCCAAAATTCCCAATGCGTCGCGCCTGAAATCTCTATGCGTCGTGCCACTTTGGAGCTGATTTTGAGGGCCTTCCCGGAGTCCAAATTGAGTGTAGGATATCTCGTTGGAAAGATCTACCTGTCTGATTTCCAACCCAAGTGGAATTTCTGAATTTGGTTGCCATTTTCCCCTCCAAAAATTATTTTTCCCAACACTACTTCCTGTGTGTCCAAAAAGTGGCAGAAAGGCCATTTTTAGGGTGTTTTTGACCCTTCAGGCAACCCAAAACTTGTCAAAATCCTTATGTAATGGGTAGGCATAGATAAATTTTGATGAAAAATCCAAAAATACAAATTTTTCCCCAAGAGGAGCTGCCAATTATAAGCGCGCGCCAAGTGGCGCGACGCGTCGGGCAGGAAAATATGTGTTAAGGCCAAAAAATTCAAAATTGACAAAAAGTTTCCCAAATTTCTTGAAATTTGGGCTGAATGTCCACCATCAAGTGCTATGCTGAGCCAAAGAAGCTTCGGCCAAAATTTGGAGTCTATCATGCCTTTTACGCCTCCTCGATGCCTTCTTGGTGCATGCAATTCAGTTGTAGAGTCACTGTCTCGGTGATAAGAAGTATCCGTCTCAATGATGTCCAAGGTCTATATTGTCTTGAATGAAAATGAGAATTTGGTGTCTTTGATTTATTGCGAAATATGAGGTAATATGGGAGGGAATATGGAGGAATGGGGTAATGAAAGTGATGGGCTATAATCAAGTGAAATTGTGAGTTTGAAAACTGTGTTGGGACAGCCACTTAAATTTTTTGGGATAACTTGTGATTTGAGGGAAATTCAAAAATGATATGGGGACAATGGGAATAGGATAGGGATAATTGATTTTAGGGATGTAAGGTGAAATGGGAAAAGGGGACTGTGGTGAGCAAATGAACAGTGAGGAGGGGAAAACACAAACTGAGGGAAGTGGAAATGTTTGACACCCAAAACCAAACTTAAAACCCTAGGAGCAATCTTAAAACAAGAGAATAGGGTTTTGAGTTTTTGGCATTTGAATTCTCATAATCAATCTCATAATCAACACCAAACATTTGTTATGGCAATTACAAGGTCACATAGAATTACTTGGAGCAAGGGAGACCGAATCGATTTGGAGTTTTTGAGAAATGGCAAGAATTTTGTGTTCCGGCCCAATGTTCTGCGCAGCCAACCCAATGCGCCGCGCCCTTCCAATGCGCCGTGCAGGAGCAAATCTACACACAGGGAAACGACCCTATGCGCCGCGCTCGCCCGATGCGTCGTGCCAGCTACCCAATGCGTCGCGCTCGGAAACTTGACACAGTCTGCCCTCAAATTTCTTGCTTCGACCTCCACGAATTCTCATTGGCTTACTCTAGTTTTCACACCACAGATTTGAGCATATTTGGAAATTTTGGAGAAGTTTATGGTGAAATTGGGCTTGCAGCTCTATGTGTCGCGCCCTTTTGCAGGAGACTTTTGGAGACCTTCCCGGTGTCCAAATTGGGTGCAGGATAGCTTGTTGGAAATATTATTGAGTCTACTTTCCAACCCAACTGGAATTTTTAAATTTGGAGTTCATTTTCCCTGTCATAAATCAAATCTCCCAAGACTGGTCAAAATGTGAAAAATGAGGCTGCCTCAAGGTAGAGTGCTGTTGCAGTCAACTTTTGTAGGTATTCCTCAACTCCAAATTGAGCTCATGATAGCTCATTGGAAATATAGTTGTGTCTAGTTATCATTTGACTCATCAAGCAAGTCATTTGGCCAACCAAGCTAGGAGAAAACTTGATTTTACCAAGGTCACTTCAGAGGTGCATCAATTCTCCTGAGGAAACTGTATTTTTGACATGTCTCTAAAACCATGACACCTGTGTAAAAATTGAAGGAGGTTTTTCTTCCTTGGCCTATTTTGGACAAAAACCTCTCTCAGTTTTTCAAAATTCATCTTTTATAGCTCAGAAACATCATTGGAGTAAAACTTATCCCGATATGTAGAACAAGGGATTTGTCGAAATGAAGCGAAATGAAGGGGATAAGTGGCTTATAAATTCTTGAGAAAATTTTGGGAAGTAGGGAGGGATGTTAGGAAGTAGGGGAAAGTGGAATTTCAGAGATTGTGTGAGGGGAAGGGGTCCAAAAGGGCAAAACACAGGCCTAGCCTAGAAAATTGCCAAGTTGTAGCAAGAAACTAGGGTTTGTGCGAACATGAGGAATTTGGGGGATCTCAGTGATGGGAAGTGTTTAATAAGGTAAATTAAGGATAGGGGAAGGTGTATGAACATCAGGATACAAGTTTTGCTGATTATTTGACCATCCAAGAGAAATTACCTCCAAAACCCTAGGAGAGGGAAATGAACCTTACCTAGGCACAACTGAAGCATGAACAAGGTGTAAAATGACCCATTGGAACCTGACATGATGATGAAAACCCTCTGAATGATGGTACACTCAGCTGAATGGTGACATGGACCGAAATTTGGACAACTTTGATAGGAGTAAAAGCAAACCCTAGACCTAATACCTAGTGACCAAATTTTGCTTGAAGACTCACTGAAATGACAAAATTTGACCTTGAAACCTTAAAATCACTTTGTAAGAGCATGTTTGATCACTGGAGGAAGGCTGCAAATACTGACACTAACATAGCCAACTACACTAACCAAGAATCTGCATGCACTTATTTATTCAAAACACACTTATCCACCAAGTCAGGGTTAACATAACTATAATTAGATCCAAGGTCAATCAAATAGACACGAATTTATCACAAAGCTTACCATCCATTTCGATAATAGATTCCTGGTGATCTACCTGCCTATTATCCAATGTTGCATAGATATGAGGAATGCTTTTCTTAACATCCCAAATTGTCTATTCTTACAACCCTATTTCTATGGAAATCCCTCTTAATATTCTCCTTACGACATTTCAAACACTACAACCGTCATGTAACACCACCTCTTTTCTGCTGCCCTCTAGGTTGTGACCCATGTCTCTGTCGAACTACATTGAACTTCTTGTAAGGTACAACATTTTATTTCTCTTTTGCATCCCGAGGCCTTGTTCTTTTCCACTTCCATTTACCTTTAGCTTTGTCTATTCATTTCCAACGCTGCCACAATTCTATCTTACGATGTGATTGCTCGTAACAATGCTTCAATTTCCTAATAAATTCCTCAGGCGACCGAGGCTCATCATACTCAATTCGATCTCTAAATGCTAATGGAAATCCACTAACAAATATTTGAACCTTAGATTTTTCATCCTTAAGATATGGTACATACCTCAATGACTCTGGAAACTTGGTCATATACTCCTCATTTGTTATCGATCCCATCTTTAGCTCATATAATTACTTAGCTTTGTTGTCGTAGTACCTTTCTGACAAGTATTTCTTTCTGAAAAGTCTCTTGAATTCATGCCAATTTATCTCTTCTGTTTTGACGTTTTTGACCCCTTTCATGTATTCCCACCATATGTCGTCTTTCCCTTTGAGGATGAAGATAACTATTCTAGCCTTCATGTTCTCTGTGTACTCATGAAACTCAAAGAAATTATTCATTCCAAGTATCCATGCCTTTGCATCCGACAGCTTCTTCAAATCCCCATCAAATTTAGGTGGCTTCGCTTTATTGAAATCATATGGGAAATATCCCATGTCACTCCTCCTATAAGGACGATAATGATGAAGATCACAGTGCTTGTCATAACCTGAACTAGAATAGAACCTCTGTCCATCACCTTTCCTATCCATACTATCCATGAGTATGCCATATCTGATCGTGTCATCTCTGTTCGACCCGTGCCAACCATGAGATCTACTTCCATATGCCCCAGTAGTCCTATCCTTTTGTCCATGGCTGCTATGAAGAGGTATCTGTCTCCGCACTTTTGACAAAATTTTACAGATTACTACATTAACCTATGCTTGTTTCTCTTGTGCCTGAATGTTTATGTCGTTATTCGCTTTGCAACTTCTTATTTATGACTTCAAAATTCTCAAAGTGCCTTCTAAGTCATAAGAATTCCCACCACCACGTTGCTCATATGATCCACAGGGAGAGGCTCATGAACTGTAGTCTACCATCTTGCTAGTAATATTTGATATTCTTCCTGCAAGTATACCATGTCAGCTAAACCAAAACATAACATAATCAACATACCTTAGTATAGTTGAGGGGAGGATATCTCATCTGCAAGATCAACATGATTAGCACAATACATGTATAGTCATAATCATAAAGTATATAAAAATCATTTCAACCATTATCCAGTTATTGATGCATGACCATACCTACCACATACCATGACCTCATGCGCGAAAACTATCACCATGTCAATGTATGCATAACAACATATAAAAATTAACCTGCATAACTAACATATAATTGACATACACTCATGATGACCACATCCAATAAAAAACACCATCAAATTTCACATGGCGAAACAACTGCAACCGTGACCACCACCATGCATACACAACAAGCATATAGACCACAAGCTCAAAGAACAAATATGCAACTGATATGTATCCATGACCAACACATCGCCCATCCAGTCCAAGTGGTGAACCATGCTCTAATACCACTCTGAAACCACCCTCCTCCCACATTTACCCAATTTAACCAGTTTTTTGGGGTAAACATGTGATGATAGGCGACTATGATGTGATTCAACTCCCCTTGTACAGTTAAGGAAGTGGAACCAACAAAACCAAAGCAATCGGACCTTTAACACATGCTATAGAAAGTTCAAGGGCCAACCAACCCTCCCAGGTGACCAACTCCTAAGGTAACTTGAAATTTTACTGATCTGGACCCTCAACCACTCGCTTAAAAATCCATGCATGTGACCGAGGCCTTCTAGTTTCTCCCACAACAAGGAATGCTAGTGACTATGGACTTTTCTAGGCAGTTCCGAGCCAACAACCCTTGATTTTGAGCCATTTTTTTAGGGCTAGGTCTTAGGCCACTGCCGAGAACTTCATGAAACTCCCATAAATGAATAATAACAATGGAACAAAGCTATGAATGTAATCACTGGTACAAGTACTTGATCTAACCTCTACTAGCCATAACATGAATTTTGTCAAACATGTCACAAATATGTAGTCTACAAGTCATAACAACATATGTGAGCAGAGGTGTTTCATACTTATCTGATATTCATAAAGAAACATTGTTGCATTATCAAAATAGTTTCATTATCATATATTAGGTTATATATTCATTGTACATTCATTTTCTAATCAAGAGGAATTGAAATGGCAGTAAATCTGTGGGTTGCGCATCTGTTGTTTGTTGATGATATAATACTATTTAGAAATGGCAGCCTGAACACTGTCGGTGTCTTAAGGAGATTATTGATCTTTTCTTGAAAGCAACAGGACTCTGCATAAATGAGCAAAAATCTTCCCCGATTGCAGCTGGGCTCTCGAGGGAGGAAGTGGGCAGGATTGAAGCAATACTGCACTTTGAAATCAAATCTCTTCAGGAACCCTTCAAGTATCTGGGTTTTATTTTAGAACCGGATTCCTATCTCATTAAAGATTGGAAGTGGATTATAGCAAAGATAGAAGCCCGAATGCATCACTGGAGCTACAAGTGGTTGTCTAGAGTGGGAATATTGGTCTTGATTAAATCTGTGGTAATGGCCATCCCAATTTATTGGGCTAGTCTGTCATGGGTACCAAAAAGTATCCTAGCCTCGATCAACAAGATTTGCAGCAGATTCCTTTGGGCAGGATCAAAGGTTGAACATATGACTCCCTGGGTGGCTTAGGAGAAAATTGTTAGACCAAAAGTTTGGGGAGGCTGGGGAATAAAAGAACTTTTCCCCTTCTCAAAGTCTTTGGCAGCATAATTAGCATGGAGACTAATCACAGTGGAAAATCTTTGGACCTTTGTTACTAAAAGAAAATATATTGACCCATTGCCAATCCTGGAATGGCTTCAAATGCCTCAGAAGTCATCAAAAAATTCTTCTGTTTTCTGGAAGGCAACTATCGATTCTGTTAAGGTTATCGAGCAGGGATTGGCTTGGCATGTGGGGGATGGAGCCCAGGTTAGACTGGGCTGAGATCCTTGGGTGGGTTGTTCGGGGGATTTTTGCCTTAACAGGAGATCTAATAGATTTCTTGAATAACATAGGTATTTTTAGCCTCAACCATATTGCGGATCTTGTGAACTCCTCTATTTGGAGACAAGAATGGTGGTTAGGGAAAGCTCTCTAGTTGGAGGAAAGATGGATGGGGGAGTGGGAGAATTATATTTTAGACCTGCAGAACTCAAACATAAGGATTCAAGATAAACCAGATGATCTTAGATGGGTCCACTCCCAGTTAGGGCTCTACTCTTCGAAAGTGGGATATAATTGGCTTATGAATCAAAATGGATGGGGGGAACCTCATTGGTGGTCCAAACTGCTTTGGAAGTTGAAAGGACCGGCAAAGTCGAGGTTGTTATTCTAGTGCATTCTTCGGAAAAAAGTCCCCACTTGGGGCTTCTTACAAAGAAGGGGAAAGATAGGCCCAGGGTGGTGCTCGCTATGCAAAGATAAGCTGGAAACGGTGCATCATGTATTTCTCACCTGCCCATATAATATCAACCTATGGAATGAAACCTTACGGCTGATTAAGATTCCCCAGAAGTGGGAAGGATAGGATGTGGAGGAAGCTTGGAAAAGGTGGTGGTAGGAAGCTCCAGACGACAGGGTACGCTTAGTCCCTCTTTTGGTTGCATGGGGCACATGGATTACGAGGAACCATGTGATTTTTAAAGACTCTCCTTTCCCTATCTGTAAGTTGGCTCCTGAAGTCGCATCCATATATGATCACATTCCTATCCCAACTTAGCCCTAGCAAGCTCGAATTATTCAGCAGGAAGATATCAGGGGAGACATTCCCTAGGATTTTTTTGATGGTGCCTCAGATCCGCACAGAAGGTGCGGTGCAGGGCTGGTAATTCATTTTCCTTCTGGAAAAAATCTCAAAGCCTCTATTGGTTTGGGACAGGGGACCAACAATTTTTCAGAACTAAAAGCTCTTCATCACCTCCTATGCTGGCTTTCCCTTATGAACTTGAGAGAGGTTCAGATTTTTGGGGACTCAATGAATATTGTGAAGTGGTTCAATGGGACTCAACATTGCAATAATTATATTTTACTTCCTCTGCTTAATGAGATCTCTCGTATGAAGAATTTTTTTACTAAGATTTCTGTTTGCCATATTTACAAGGAAAGGAACCATGATGCAGACCGCCTTTCTAAAGAAGGCGCTGAGCAAGATATGGGGTCTTGGATAGTTGTGGAACTGGTCAATGGGCTAGCTTGCATCATTGATCAACCTGTCTTTGCTTAAAAGACTCTCGACTCTAGTTTTTATGTTATTTCACGAGATGTATGTATGCCGTTTCTTCAAAAAACTTTTTCAAAACTTTTTTATAGAATACACACAAAATTTCCTCTTGATCTTGAGATGTTTTCCTCTCAGAGGAGGCTCGAGTCTTGAGTATTATCTCATTTTTGATTTGGGTGGAAATTGGTATAGTATCAACTTCTAGGTTCCTTCTTCTGACTGCAGTCCCTTCTCCCCCTGTTTCGGGTGTTTTTTCCTTAAGGGAAGCCTGGGAGGAGGGAGGGGACGAGGATGAATCACTTCTTTTTTGTTGATACGACTGTTGGTGAATATGCTCATACTATTTATCACCGTTGAAATTTCTTTTCTTCCTAAAAAGGGAGAAATGCAGTTCTCTGGAATGCTTTTGCATATGCTATGTAACTCTCTATATTAATAGATGGTTCAATTTTTTTTTTCTGTGGAAAAAAAACATTCATTTTCTAATCAAAACATGATGAGAGCCATACATCAAGGCTGTCATAAAACATACTCATAACCAAAATATAATTACCAACATAAATAATAGGGATATAAATACCATAAAAACCACATATGAGCCAGTACATTTATACATGAAATACCAAGAATAAGGAACTCTTATTAGTGAATTCAATAGCCAACCAAGTCAGGGACTTCCATGAATCACTCGATCATAGATAGGGCTGAACCAAATCTTTCTTTCAACCAATCACCCCCATTCCACATTCCAAGAGTGAATGTGCGACTCACAAAAAAACCAATCTAGGATTCCTCAGGCTTTGCCGCAATCCTCACTAGATCACTAGGCCCTAAAAAGGCATGGATGTCTCCAAATTTTTCCACCTACACCGTGAGGAATTTGACTACCTCCTAGTCTCTAGGCTTAACTGTATATCCTGCAATTCACCGATCAAGGATTCGTAGGCCTAATAGAGACTCCAACCTCCGGGATTTACCATATATCCCGCCATTCACCAGTCAAGGATTCCTAGGCCTAATCGAGAGCACACACCTCTAGTATTTATTGTATATCCCGCCATTCACCGATCGAGGATTCCTAGGACTACCGAGGTACAAAAAATCTGGCTTTACCGCAATCCCACCTTCTCCTGTCTAGGGATTCCTAGGCCCTGTGTTCTTCTTTAGAGACCACCTCACTCAATTTCGAAACCATATGGAAATCTAACTTAACAAAGTAAAAGAGAATCCATCACACCATGAATATCCGAAAATGGAAAGGAAAGGCTGAAAAACACTGTCACACCTATAAAAACCGATGCCAATGACAACAATATAACCAAATACACACATGCATGTACCATGCATGCCAAATCTAGCAAGGAAATCACACATGCAAATCGATACGTGCAAGTAATCCCGCTGTACCTATTTGATTGTGCTCTTCCTTGCTTGATTTTTGCTTCCCTTTTCCTTCTTTTTCCTTCCTTTTCTTTCCTTGATCCAATGCTAGAGTGCTCCAAGAATGCTCTAAGTTTCCAAGAGTGTAAGAGAGAGAGAGAGAAGAGAGAGAGAGTTCCAAAATTGAACTGACAGAAGGTACCAACTGATCCTCATAAGAATTTTTATTAATGAGGCCTCTATTTTCTTCATTTTCCATTATTTTCCTTCATTTTCCTCCTCACATGAAATATGTGACCTTCCAGCTTCCTTTTCTCCTAATTTATATTATTTTCATCAATAAATTTCCAAAAATACAATTTTTCCTTTCCAAAGCCTTTGCAATTGCCTTTGCAAATTTACTTAGCCATAATAAACCAAATGAACACCCACACTAGGATTTTTTTCCCAACATTCAACTTGCAATGCGTGTCCCATAACCTTGGTTATTATTTTTCCTTTATTAATTTTATTTACATAAAATTTTGACTAGGGCTATTACAATGATTGATTGTTGCTCGAGGTTGAATTTTGTTACCTATTTGATCATTGGTGGAAGAGTGAAGGACTCTCTGTTGAATATGTTGGTTGAAACCCCTGCCATAGAAGCATCAATAGACATATGAATCTAGTACTTGAGTGCTAGTATAGTGGTGTTGTGGTGTCGAAGGGATAATGCCAACGTGAATGCTGGTGGTGAGTTGTGCATTTGGTTGAAACCTGTGCGTTAATGGATGCATTGAATGGTATGTATGTTGGTGTTTAAGTATTAAAAAAATTGCATTGAATGTTGCATCTTTGAAGGCCGTATTCAAATACATGTTGACTTATCGCTTTTGAACACCATATGTGTGTTGGGTTTAACGAGCGATATATATATGTGTGTGTGTGTGTGTGTGTGTGTGCATGCTGAGTCCCTTATGAAGGTTGCTATATACATTATGGTATACATGCACGCGTTGAAGTTTTTTAATGGTCATATCATATGTAATGGCACATAATGCGTTGGTATATATCTTGAAGTTCGTGAATCATATGTGATGGTGTGTAAACTCATATGTAATTCATATATATATGTTGGCTCATATATAGATATGTTTAGGACCATGTGTATGATTTAATTTATATGTTGGTTCATGTATATATGGTATATATATGCATTGGTTCTTGGTATGTCATGCAAATTTTGTTGAGAGTAGTTGAGATGGATTATATACAAATGGATATTTAAAGAAATTGAAGTTAAATTCCAGTTAATTCAAATTTAGAATTTAATGATGCATTCACTAATTTCCATTGTGGGAGTGGTTCTCTCTGGAAAAGAGAACTATCATGAGTAGTCCTGGAAGATAAAACACACCTTAATTTTTAATGAGTTGTGGAAAGGGGTTTTTGAAGGAGGAGACAATGCACCAGAGAAGCCTAGATCAGACAACGAGATTTCCATATGGGAAAATAGGAACAACAAGGCCTATGCCTTGATCACAACGTCAGTAAATGAAGAGGCGAGTCAACATATTTCACCATTTTCAAATGCTTTTGAAGCCTTAAATAAGTTGAAGAAATTATATGACTCACACTCTAAACTTGAAGTTTTTCAATTGATGATCATGTTGTTCAATATTGAGTTGAAAAATGATGACATAAAATCCATTAGTGTTGAAATACTTATTCCTCTCATAGCTTATGTTAAGGCATTATATCCCACCTATTCACATTATCTTGAGTCATTGCAATCAAGTTGAAAACTTAAGGAGATTTCCTTTTGTAACACCCCCTTCCCACATATACCTATGTAACCGACCAGCTAGGGTAACATGTGACGAGAGGCTACTATTATGAGATTCAAACTCCTAGATTACCTTAAGGAAATGGAACCGACAAAAACAAGACAAACACACCTTACACAACACCAGCAACATCCCCAAGAGGTAACCAAACCTTCCAGACCCATCACCCCTGGGGGAGAATGACTTTTTGACCCTTTTGGACCATAGCCGTAGGCATGCCAAGGAAAGGTAGTCGCTGGGAGCCTATAGCCACAGGCACAACATAAAAACCATGCATCCAGGGCCCCAATTGGTTAGTTATATGCCTGTAACTCCAGGATTTGTGCCACATTTTCGGCCCAAGGGTTGAGGTCATTGCCCAAAACTTCATGAAACTTTAGGATATGATAAATAACATTTAAAGAAAGGTACAAAAGCAACCACATAATCAGGAACTCATCTGGACCCCTGCTAGCCATGAAAATAATTTTGTCAAACATGTCACAAACATTGAATCTACAGGTGTAAACAACAGATTTAAGCATAGGGGTCTCATACTTATCTAAGAATCGCAAAGAAGCATTGACCCCTTACATCATTAGCTGCAATAAAATTTATTTGACCATATATCCATTGTGCATTCATTCACAAGTAAAAACATGGATAGAGCCATACATCATCATTGATAAAATACATGTTTATAACCAACATAATAACAACAAAAATACCATGGATACAACAACAATAAAATCCACATAATAACCAGTGGAATTATGCATCAAATATAAAAGAAATGAGCTCTTCATTAATGCATGTAAAAACCAACCGGAGATGGGACTTCTACGTTCCACCCGACCATAGATTGGCTGAGCCAAATCTCTTTTTAGCCAATCACACCCATACCATATTCCAAGCATGAATTTGGGACTCAAACCAAAATAACCAACAAGGGCATCCCGAGGCTAAACCACCTCACCCTCATCAAATAGAAATTAGGAGTTACAGTGATCTGCACTCGATCACTAAACCAACACAAGCATGTATATCACCGTATTCTCTCCACCTAAACCATGAGGAATTTTACAATCTCCTAGTCTCTTAGGATTTACCACAACCCACAGTACAAATCAGGGGTCACTGGGCCCTAAACCAAGACATACTCTCCAGACTTTATCGTATATCCCAAAGCCAGGATTCCTAGGCCTGAATGAAGAAAAAACCACCTCTCAGGCTTTACCACAATCCAAAACTAGATTACTATGCCCTAAATCAAGGCAACACATGAACCGATTCCATAATCATTCGAAGGTCCACATCACTCAACTTCAAATCCATTCGGTAATCCAGCTAAACCAAAACACAAGAACTCCACAACACCATGGCTATCCATAAATGGCAAGGATATGTTGAATGCACTATCACACCTAGAAAAAAACCCATGCCAATACAACAAAGAACCACATGAAATACCATGCATGCCAAATATAGCAAGGAAATCATACATGCAAATCAAAACTTGCAAATGATCTTGCTGTAGCTGCTTAATTCCTAATCCTCCTTGCTTGCTCCCTCCTTTTTCCTACTTTCTTTCCTTTCTTGCTCCAATGCCAAAATGATCCAAAACTATAAGTGTTTAAGAGTGAGAGAGAGAGAGAGAGAGAGAATAATGAGAGAGCTCCAAAATGCACTGACAAAAAGTACCAGCTGATCCTTACAAGCCATTTTATAGAAGCGACCTATATTTTCTTCATTTTACATTATTTTCCTTCATTTTCCTCCTCGCATGGAACATGTGACCTTTCATCTCCCTTTTCTCCTAATTTCCATTATTTTCATAAATAAATGTGCCAATAATATTTTTTTCCTTTCCAAATCCTTTGAATTTGCATTTGCCAATTTCCTTAGCCATAAGAAACCAAATTAACACCCACTAGGATGTTTTTCTCAACATTGAGCTTGGAATAAGTGTCCCATAAACTGTGGTTATTATTTTTAACTTTTATTACATGGAATTTTCACTAGGGCTGTTAGAGAACCCTCCCCCTTAGGGGACACCTTCCTTGGTGTTCAACCACACATATACCTAAGAAAAATCGCTGAAAATCAACCATACTTCCCATGGAGATTTATAACATACCTCGATGTAGTATTTACAATGATCACCCTCCTTGAAAAAAAAAAGAAAAAAAAAGAAAAAAAAAGAAAAAGAAAAAAAGAAAAAAAGAAAAAAGAAAAAAGAAAAAAGAAAAAAGAAAAAAGAAAAAAGAAATATATATATATATGACAAATATAATGACATGAAACCTTACCGCTCATTGGAGCTTTATAATATTTCTCATGGTGGTATTTACATCCATATACATATGTACATACATCCAACCATCACATCAAAACATATACCAAAACATCACCAAAACATATGATAAACAAAAACCAACATCACACCAAATTTGCTTTGCCTCAACCAAAAAACATGGAAGTATACATGGCCCACATCTGATCTTCCATATCCCATGTAGCTTCATCGGGTCCCAAGTGCTTCCATTGCACTTTAAATTGCTCTATTTCTCGGTTCTAGAGCATGGGCACCTTTTTTTGCAATATACACTAAGGCTCCGAATGGAATTCTCCATCGGGTTCCACCTGCAATATAGACCAGTCAATCACATGATCAAAATATTTAAACATACTTCTTAAGAAAAGATACACGAAAAACATCATGGAAATTCATTTTGGAAGGCAATGCAAGTTGATAGGCCACTAGTATGATCCTCTCAATGACACTAAAGGGTCCACAAAACTGTGGTTACAACTTGGCACATGATCCAATCTGTAAGGAGCTCTTCTTGAGCTTGATACACAAGTACACATAATCCCCAACCTGAAACTCCTTGAGCAAACTGTTCCTATCTACATTACTCTTATGCCTATCCTATGCTGCCTTCAAGTTCTTCTTGATCACCTACATTTCCTATTCCATTTCTGCCAACATAGATGGTCCAATACGTACCCCGTTAACTAGATCACTCCAATTGATAGGAGTGTTGCAACTCCGCCCATAGATAGCCTTAAATGGACTCATCTTCAATGACTCCTGTACCTATTGTTGTAGGTGAACTCAGTGGAAGATACTCTTCCCAATTGCATTGTTGATACATCACATACATCCTCAACATATCCTTTAGTATCTACAGATGATAAGCTGTGTTGAAGGCCAAACCAATGCCCAAACCTAAAAAAAAATCCTTCCAAAACTTGGAAGTGAACTTTGCATCCCTGTTCGACACAATATCCTTTGGAACACCATGAAATATGACTATGTCTCTGATAAACACTTGTGCTACATCATTAGCTAAGTATGTAGTCTTCACCGGTATGAAATGTGTAACCTTTGTTAACCTGTCTGTAGGAACCATGATGGAATAATGATGTCTAGTTGTCTTAGGAAAACCTGTAATGAAGTCCATGGAAATTACGTCCCATTTCCACTCTGGAATCGCAATCGGTTGTAGAAATCTACCTAGATGTTTACAATCTGCCTTAACCATATGACAATCTAAACATATGGCTACAAACTTCGCCATATCCTTCTTTATATTCGGCCAATAATAGAATCCCTTCACTGTAGTTGATATATTCTGGTAGCCCAGGTGACTCAAATATGGTTTCACATGAAAATCTCTCAAGATCACCTTCTTGAGGTCATCGTTGTCCAGTACATATATCCGATCTCTAAATCTAACACATACATTTGCTGTGAGACGATAGTCCAAATCCTGTACAAGTGTAACTGTAACTGTACCACATGTACTTGTATTTGTGCCAACACCTGTACCTGTACCTTACCGACATATGTGCTTGTACTTGTACCAACACATGTACTTGTACCTGTACCAACACCTGTACTAGTACTTATACTCTGTTGCAGCTTGTGCATAATCTCCATATACTCGTGATGCTGTTGACCTACCTGCAAGATCCAATCCTGTAAGTTTGTCCCATAGGAGTTCATAGCTACTATGTGATTTACCAATACCCTCCTGCTAAGAGCATCTGTGGCCTTGTTCTCCTTTCCCTTGATGTACCTGATCTCGAAGTCAAACTCGCTGATCATGCCCAACCATCTAGCCTTCCTAGCATTCAAATTCAGTTGGTCAAATAAGTACCTCAAACGAATGCGGTCACTCATCAATACAAACCTTTTGTGAAGAAGATAATGCCTCCACATCTTCAGTGCATGAATGATCGCTGCTAGCTCAAGATCATGTGTAAGATAGTTCTTCTTGTGCTCATTTAGTTTTTGTGACTCATAGCATACCACTTGCCCATCCTACATAAGGACCCCACCAAGTACTCTCTTGCAAGAATCTGTACACACTATAAAATCGTTGTCTAGATCTGCAATATTTAACACTAGAGCACTTGTCAACAATTGCTTACGTTGCTCAAATCTGGCCTCACACTCCTCTGTCAAGTTAAACTTCTTACCTTTCCTCTGCATTGATGTTATAGGATAAGAAATCTATGAGAATTTCCTGATGAATCTCCTATAACAACCTCCAAATCCCATGAATGATCTCACCTCATATACAATATTAGGATCTACCCACTCCATGATGGCCCTTATCTTCTCTAGATCTACTATAATTCCTTCCTTGGAGACAACATGTACCAAGTAGTGTAACTCATTCTGGAATAAACTGCATTTGTGGATCTTAGCATACAACTGATGGTCTCTCAACAACCTCAAGATTGCAACCAAATTCTTAGCACGCTCTTCCTCATTTTTAGAATACACCAATATGTAATCAATAAACACAATAAAAAACTTGTCCAAATAAGGATGCAACACACTGTTCATTAAACACATAAATGTAGCTGGGGAATTAGTAAAACTAAATGGAACTACAACAAACTCATAATGCCCGTACCTGGTCCTAAATGTAGTCTTGTAGATGTCCTACTCTTTGATGCGTACCTAATGATATCCCGATCTCAAGTCAATCTTAGAGAACACTGTCGCTCACTTCAGCTGATCAAACAAATCAACGATCCTTGGTAGTGGGTCCCTGTTCTTGATGGTCACTTTGTTCAGCTGCCTGTAGTCAATGCATAGTCTAAGAGTGCCATCCTTCTTCTTCACGAACAATACTAGTGCACTCCATGGCGATACACTTAGTCTAATGTACCCCTTGTCAATAATTTCTTTCACCTGCAACTTTAACTCTACCAAATCAAGTGTGCCCATCCTGTAAGGTGCTTTTGATGCCGAAGCTATCCATGGAACCAACTCAATAGAAAATTCTACCTACCTGTGAGGTGGAAACTCATATATCTCTGGTAGAAACACATAATGAAATTGCTACCTGCTCAAAAAATCTACATCCTCAAGCTCCTTACCCTTTTCACTAGAGCTATGAACTGCAAATAACACACACCCTTTCCTGCAAATGTGCTTGGCCCACATGGCTATCACCATCCTAACTGATGTGGCTTTATTCTTTCCCTTCAAAACTCTTGCTTCCCCATTGTCATCCAAGCATTCAATATATTTGTCATAGCAATCTACCTTGGTCTTGTGGAGATATAACCAATCCATACCCAATATCATATTGTAGGAACCCAGTGGCAATATGTTCAAGTGCGTTGTTGTAGGCATGCCATTTAATTCAAATGCACACGCTCTTATCCAATGGTGAACTCTTTTCTTCGTAGCTGTGGCCAACTACACTAACCAATATTTTTCATGCATTTCCTTAAACCACACTTATCCACCAAGTCAAGACTAACATAGCTATAATTAGATCCAGGGTCAGTGAAAATAGAAATAACTTGGTCAAAAATATTACCGTCCATCTCAATGATAGAAGCCTAGTTATTTTCCTGTCTATTTTCCATTGCTGCATAAATATGAGGAATGATCTTTCCAACATTCCGAACAGTTTGTGCCTCCTGTGAACTATATATTTTATGCCTACCTCCCTAATTCTATGGAAAAACTCTCTTAAGATTATCCTCACCGCATATCCAACACTCCAATGTTCCCATACCATTATCTCCATGCTGTTGATGTGGCCTATGTCCCTATCCACCAACATTAAACTTGTTTTGCAGTGCCACATTTTCTTTCTCTTCTACATTATAAGGCCTTTCTCTTTTCTGTTTCCATTTACATTTAACTTTTTCCTTCCCTTTCCATCCTTGCTGAGACTCATTCTTGCGCTTTGACTGTTCATAACAATGCTTCAGATTCCCATTGACTTCCTCAAGTGTATGAGGCTCATCATACTCAATCTGACATTTGAATGATAATGGAAAACCACTGACGAATTGCTGAAATTTAGCCTTCTCATCCTCAAGTTATTGTACAAATCTCAATAGCTCCAAGAAATTTTGGCGTGTACTCCTCATCTATCATTGATCCCATCTTTAGCTCATAAAATTCTTTGGCCTTGCTGTCGTAGTACCTCTCTGACAAGTATTTGTTCCTGAAAATTCTTTTGAACTCATGCCAACTCAAGTCATCTGTCCTGATGTGTCTAACCCGCTTCACATATCCCCCCCATATGCCTGCTTTACCTCTAAGGTTGAAGATAGAAATGGCCTTCATGTTACACAAGTACTCATGCAACTTGAAGAACTTCTTCATCCCAAGTATCCAAGCTTTTGCCTCTTCTAGTTTCTTCAAGTCCCCATTGAAAGTAGGTGGCTTTGATTTCTTAAATTCATTCATCATGTATCCCCTATCACTCCTCCTATAAGGATGATACCGATGACGATCATGATGTCTATCCGAACCAGAACTAGGATGGTACCTGTACTCATCACCCATCCTATCCGAAATGTCCAAAAACCTGCAATCTCTCACTGTATAAGCTCTATCTGACATGTGTCTACTGGGAGACCTAATTCCATATGCCCCATTAGTTTTTTCCTCATGTCTATAGATGATCCTAAGTGGCCTTTTTTTTCTGCAAATCTGACAAGCTTTGAAGAAGTATTACATTCACCTCTGTTTTTTTCTCTTGTGCTTGTATGAGGCTTTCATTTTCTGCCTTACAACTCATTATTTCTTCCTTTAGGCTTCTCAATGTGTCTGCCAAATTAGAAGAGTTCCCACCATGATACTCATATGAATCATAGGGAGAGTCCTTGTAGTCTACCATCTTTCTATCCATGTTGATATTTCTCCTACAAGGTATAATATGTCAGCTAAACCAATTAACAATAAACCAACGCACCTTAATGTAATTTAGGGAGGATACATCCCGCAAGATCAACCAATCAACGTAATACATGTGTATATATAATCATAACAACATATAAACTCATAACACATGGTATACTAGTGCATAAACATCATTATAGTTGGAGTCCAATCATAAATGCATGCCCATACTGAATATACAACATGACCTAATGCATAACCATACCAATGCAACTTGACCACACACCATCACAAGCACAAACCATACACCATCATAAGCAACATTGAACCAGGCATGAACGACCAATACATGTTCATCATATGACATCACTCAAGAAAGCATACACAGAAAACACACAAGCATGACCAATACGTGACTTAGCATAAACAAGCAATGCATATACAACATGTAACAATATATAATCAAGTGTGCATGCAAAATACAACAACGTGAACAACACGTAATCAGTCATATACACTTGAGAACATGTTGAAAACAACATCATTTTTCCTCCCATGGCGACACCACTTCCACCATGGCCAACACATCACGGATGCAACAAACACATACACCATAGGTATGAGAAACACATAAAAAATCAACAAAATCATGACCAACACACTGCCCATTCAGTCTAAGGGTTGAACCATGCTTTGATACCACTCTGTAACACCCCCTTCACACATCTACCAAAGTAATTGAAAAACCAAGGTAAACATGTGACGAGAAGCTACTAATATGAGATTCAACCTCCTCGATGGCCTTAAGGAAGTGGAATCGGAAAAAACAAGACAAACACACCTTAAAAAACATCAGCAACATCCCCAGGAGGTAACCCAACCTTCCAGAACCATGACCCCTGAGGGAGACTGACTTTTTGACCCTTTTGGAAAATAGCCGTAGGCATGCCAAGGCAAGGTAGGGGTTAGGAGCCTAGAGCCACAGGCACAACACATCAAGCATGCGACCAGGACCCCAATTGGTTAGTTATGTGCCTGCATCTCCAAGATTTGTGCCACCTTTTAAGCCCCAAAGCCCAAGTCACTGCCCAGAACTTCATGAAACTTTATGATACGATAAATAAAATTAAAAAAAAAAACTTACAAAAGCAATCGCACCATTAGGAACTCATCTGGACCCCTCCTAGCCATGACAGGAATTTTTTCAAACATGTCACAAACATTTAATCTACAAGTGTAAACATCAGATTTAAGCATAGAGGTCTCATACTTATATGAGAATCACTAATAAGAATTGATCCCTTACATCATTAACTGGAATACAATATATTTGACCATATATCCATTGTGCATTCATACAAAAGTAAAAACATGGATAGAGCCATACATCATCACTAATAAAATACATGCTTATAACAAGCATAATAACAACAGAAATACCATGGATATAATAGAAATAGAATCCACATAATAACCAGTGAAATTATGCATGAAATATCAAAGGAATGAGCTCTTCATTAATTCATGTAAAAACCAATCGAAGATGGGACTTCCACGTTCCACCTGGCCACAGATTGGCTGAGCCAAATCTCTCTTCATCCAATCACCCCCATGCCATATTCCAAACATGAAGGTGGGACTCAAACCGAAAGAACCAACCAAGGCATCCTAAGGCTAAGAAACCTCACCCTCATCAAATAGAAATCAAGCTTTACCGTGATCCACACCCGATCACTAGGTCAACACAAGCATGTATATCACTGGATTATCTTCGCCCAAACTGTGAGGAATTTTCTTGTCTCCTAGTCTCTTAGGATTTATAGCAACCCACAGTTTGAATGAAGGGTCACTAGGCCGTAAAATGAGACATAATCTCCAGGATTTACCATATATCCCAAACCCAGGATTCCTAGGCCTGAATGGAGAGAAAATCGCCTCTCAGGATTTACTGCAATCCAAACCTAGATTACTAGGCCCTAAACCGAGGCAACACATGAACCGACTCAATAATTATTCGGAGATCCACCTCACTCAACTTCGAATCCATTCGGTAATCTAGCTAAACCAAAATATGAGAACTCCACAACATCATAGCTACAGGAAATGGCAAGGCTAGGATGAATACATTATCACACCTGGTGTTAGCGCTGGAATCAACACTTGGACTGCTTCAAGTGCTTGACCAGTCACATCCTAAGCTTTTGGGAAATTTAATGATTTGGATTATATAATTGGTAGGTGGTTTAAGTTCTTAATAACTAAAAATGGATTTCAGTCAATTTCACTGTCATACTAATGAGGGTATTGAGACTTGATATGGTAGCAAAAGATAAGTTTGTAGCATATGGAAGGAAGAAAGTGTGGAATAACATAAGGGATAGTGGGTCTACAACGTAGAAATCCACTGCTTTGATGAAAAATAACACAAGAAACATTTTGACAATATATCAACAAGAGAAGGCTATATCAAGACTTACAACATTCTTATTGAATATCATGAAAGTCATTTTGATAAGGAATGCTCTTTAAACAGTCATTATACATATCTCATCAAGAAAGCTCACTGAGTAAGACTGATAAAATTTGAAAAGATACATAAACACATCAAGAGGCTCATAAAAACATACAACATCATTTGAAATTACAAACTGCAACTAAAGAGATTTAAGTGTGGAAACACATAAGAAAGAACAACAATACACATATCAAGTTGGTAATAAGTCCTCAAAAGTCTTCTTCAATATCATTAACTGAAAACAATACATTGATCATATGAGTATAAGATTCAAAAACCACGAACCTTTTCTCCATTCAGTTTCATCATATATATACAAGAGATATTATGCTGACATTTCCGCAAAAAGTGTGAATTTGTTCTAGAGAAGTTATTACATTCCTATAGAAAAGGTGAGGCTTATACTTAACCTTAATACAAATTAGTGCAACATAATAAAAATAAGAAACATGATGGCATATAGTTCGAAGTGGGTGGAATGATGTGGCAAGTTGTTGGTAGACTTCTCCTCATTTTTGGTACAACCACTTCCTCAAAAAGTGCAACTAACAACTGAAGTTGACATTTGGATCTCTCCTCAAAAAGTGCAAAAGAAAATTCTAAAATTTTGAAGTAAATTGATCAATTGGCACCTGGAAGCAACGTATTATGTTGATAATGTATGAATGTAATTACTCCTCAGTAGCACCCTTTGAGACTTGAACAAAAACTGCCTCCACTCCTTTTATACAAAAACTCAGGAAATAATAGCTGCCTTTTCAGGAACAAGTAGCTATTACTGGAATTTTTGTAAATAGATGTGTTTTTTGATTAAGCCAAAAATGTGTCTACCTCTCCTTCTTTGACTTGCCTGAAAGGATTAAATAAAATAAAGTATTGAAGCAAATATTTTGAGAGATTCTGCCTTAGTGAGCCTTTTAGTTCTTCTTTTTCCTGTATGCTTCTGTTTCTGAGCTCCAGTCTTCTTGGCTTCCCTTCCTAGGCTTTCATCAACATTAATGATTTCATATCTCAGTCTAGGATTAGCAATGAGTTTGCTATTCAGTCTAAGCTTATTTTTAGGCCTAGTGTGAGGCCTTTTGAGGTATGGGTTGGGAATATAGGAAACCCTTCTTCTCTTCTGCATCATACTACTAGACTGACCTTCTTCATACTCCGTCTCTGAGAAATATTCATCAGTGTTGTCTTCTTCAAAAGATGAATAGGAGTGAATGACATTCTTGTCCTGGGTAGATGTCTTGGATGTCTTGAGAGAAGAAAACAACTGAGCTAATGTTGGTTCCTCTATTGAAGGGGTGTCCCTGTTTTATTCTTTCTCTTCTGCAACTGCTGGAATAGAGTGTTGAACTGGAATAGAGTGTTGAAATGGTACTTCAGGGCTGGCTTCCTCTGAAGTTTCTTCTCCTAGGATCAACTTTCTTATGCCTTTATGTCTTGAGGAAGAAGCCCTATTTTCCTCACTTGTAGACTTAACTTCTTTGCTAGGCTGAGTTTTCCCTTGCTTGAATCTCATTGAATGTTCTTTGATGAATGATGCTAAATTTTGGGGTTCCTTTGGAGATTTCCTTGTATAAACCCTTTCTGATAGCTGTCCCATTGGTATGGGAGTGATAGGTTCAATTCTGGATCTCTTAGCTGAACTTCTAGTTTGCTTACTAGTTGATGGGATAGATTGAGCTGGATGTGAACTATTTGGCATAGGTGTTGTGCCAGTTTGTTCTTGGGTCTCCCTACCCTCCTCCTAGAGTTGATAGTACCAAATCCCTCCTTTGTTAGGAATTTTTCCCAGGTAGTTCTTTTCTTCTTAAAGTGATATACAATCAACATCTTGATTAAACCCCTATGATAGAGGTTATGCAGGGAATAGTTAGGGATTTTCTGCAACTTCAAAGACATTTTTAACATGGATATGTATAGAAAGAAAGGAAAATTCAAAGGTTTGGCACCTGAGATGTGAGAGAGAAATCTCATTTGGTATTTATGAACATAGGAGAATCTAACTTCACAAGTAATGTAGCATTGTACAGTGGTTATTACATGCTGCCATTTTGGCCTAAAACAAGAAATATGCACAATTGAAGTCCATTTGATATTCACATGCTCAGGTCTGAGGAAGGGACTTACTTCTGCTTGCAGTATTTTCTTTTTGAACCAACGTTCTCCAATGGCTAAAGTTTGAGTGGCCCTGGCTAGAATGGTTTTAGTGACTTTGAAAGTTTCGCTTCCAAGCTTAAATTTCTCCCCATAAAAACTCTCTGCAAAGGCCTGTGCAAGAGCTACATTTTCCCTTGAGAATTTCTGTAGAAACTTATACCATCCTGTTGTTTGAAATTGGGGATTTTCTCTACCATCAACAAACCTGGTATTTACTGGCTCAGAACGGTTAACGTTTCCACCTTTTCCCATTCTTCTCAACATCTAAGCTCCCTCTTTACACACAACTGTTCAACCTGGAGGTAAAACCCTACACACAACCCTAATTTATTACTTTGGGATGATAAAATGGTTGCTGGAAAGCGTAACTCTGTTAGCTGTAACCTTCATAGAGAACCTTGGTCATGAGAAAAGTGAACCCAACTCTCTGGAATCTGTGCCTTTAATCACGGTATGGTTTAATGGCATGATTTGAAATGATTCAAATACGAGCGCCAAGTCACCCCATAATACATAACACTCCCCTGCATCATTTAATAAATTGAGACCTTGTACCTTAATTTCCACTCCAGCCTTAATAAGGTAGCTATAGGTTAGATCCATCAATAATATAATCATTCCCCTATAATATTTCTTCCAAGTAAAAAATAATTACCATTTTTAAAAAGAATAACCTATCATAACATATAATATCTTCAATTAATTTCAAAGGAGAATGATCTTTCCTTTGATAAATTCTCTTTGTAGCTCCTTATTCAGTGTTAGAGAAATAACTGCCTTTTATCTCTATGTCACCAATAAAACCAAGTATCGGAGAAATAACTGCCTTTTATCACTGTGTCACTAATGAAACCTTCAAAAGGGTAGCTATTATCCCAGAAAGAGCAGTTTCTATTTTATTACTAAAATGAACAATAACTTTTGACTCTAACCTAAGTTAAAACAATAGCTTTAACTTCTTTTTATGAACCTAAGACACAATACCACCTATAAAAATTAAAAATATTTTTGGTTTTGAGACTCTTTTTGGCTTTTAATGAAGATGACTAGAACTTTGACATAGGCTAGAGAACAAGAAAAATTTGAAAACAATGACACAATGGCTATTAACATTTATATTTCTAACAGTGACTCCTATTGGGGATAAAGTCCTCCCCGTGAGGCTTCAAGGAATGTAGACTTAGTGTCTTAAAAATTTCAGGACTCAGATAACTTTAGGAACTTATGACTAGAACTGAATATTCATTTACTGGACTCAAGACTAACCATATTTACAGACACAAGTACCATTGGGCATGGAGTTTTATTGACACATCACTCCAGATATTTACAATGAAATGAATAAGTAACTGATCAAACATATAACTTTTTAAGAAAATGACCATGAACTAGACCTCCAGTTAATAGCTTATCATCATCTAGATGCTTGAGCAAAAATGTGTTGTTTTCCAAAACTCGAGCAATTTAGAATGGCCCAAACCATAAATTGTCGAACTTAGCATGATTTCCATGGTCTTCCCTCCTGACATCCCAGTGCAAAACCAAATCATTTTCCTGGAATAATTGTTGATTTTCTCTTTTGCCAAAAAAAATTGACTTTGGTTTGATATTTCTGTACTTAGTCCATCAATGATTCTCTGATTTGATGAGCTTCTATCAGTTGCAACATTCTCCTTTTAATTGGATTGTCATCATCAATTTCATCTTGCAAAAGCTTCATAACAGGAAGAGCTAATTGCAATGGCATTACAACATCAGTACCATAGACAAGTTGAAAGGGAGACATTCCAATTTATCTTTTGCCACTTACCTTGTCTGCCCAAAGAGCATGAACTAGCTGAGTGTCCCAATTTATCTTATTTTCAGGCAACATCTTCTTAATGATTCTCACCAAGAGTTTATTGGATAACTTGGCTAACCCATTACCCTGAGGGTAATAAGGTGTAGAATGAGTCAAATCAATACCATATTTCTGATAGAAGCTATTCATCTTAATAGACTTAAAAGCCATTGCATTGTCAGTCACTAATTTCAGAGGACAACCAAATCTAGACATAATATTTTCCAACAAAATTTGATTATTACTGTGTCAGTAACATTCCTGGTTGGAACAACTTCGATCCACTTAGTAAAATAGTATGTAGCTGTAAGAATCCATGTATGTTGTCCTGATGAAGGCGGATGAATTTCACTGATGAAGTCTAACCCCCACTGCTGGAAAGGAACATCTGATGAAATAGGAATAAGAGGTAATGGAAGTAGCTTCTGCATACCAACAAAATTTTGACATTCAATACAAGTCCTGACTTTGGAAAAAACATCATAGAAAAGAGTTGGCCAATAATAGCGAGCTCTTAAGATTTTGTTTGCAGTGGTTTTCCAATACAAATATCCGCCACACACCCCTGCATGTATCTTTGACATAATATTGTGTGACTCAGCTTCATCTACACATCTTAATAAGACTCCCACAGGATCTTTCCAATAAATATGGTCTTCCAATATAAAATACTTTACAACTTTCAATTTAAAAGTCCTTCTTTTTGACTTCTCCATTTCAGGGGGATAGCTGAAATTTAACAAAAAATATACTATTACCTTATACCAATTTGAATGAAATATTTCAGGATAATTAGATATACCTTCTCCATTGTTTTCCTCAGCTACCTCCATATTCAGATCTAGAGCTTTGCAATTAGATACAGCCATCAAGCGAGCTAAGCCTTGTCCTTTTATCAATTTAGTAGGTCTGATCTCAATATCAAATTCTAGAATCTTGGTTAACCATCTTCCCCTCTTTCCATCTGTATTTGGCTGTAACAATACATATTTGACAGTAATATTTGGTACACAATTTTTAAATGTAACACATAAAATCAAAAAGACTTTAAAGCCTTAACTAGTGCATATGCTTTTTTTTCAGTCAAGCTATACTTTAATTCAACATCTCTTAAAGCACGACTGAAAAATGAAATAGGTTGTTCTAAACCCTCTTTTTTCTTTTGTAACAAAACAACTGCAATTGTCTCTTCTAAAGCATAAGAAAAAATCAGAAAATCTTTTTCAAAATCAGGGCTGATTAAAACTGGAGCTTCAGTCAAGGCAGACTTGATTGCTGAAAAAGAATGCTTTGCTTCATCTCATCACTTGAATTTTGCATCTTTGTTCAGCAAGACATTTATGTGTTTGATCAACTCTACAAAATTTGGGACAAAGAGCCTTAGAAAATTAATTTTCCCCAAAATTGACTGCAATTATTTTTTATTTCTTAGCAAACTAATCTTCTGAATAGCCTCAACTCCCCCTGGATCATTACAGATACCACTTTCTGTCACAATGTGTCCCAATAATTTTCCTTCTTGAACAACAAAGCATGACTTCTTTGGGTTCAAGGACAAACCAAATTTTCTGCATTTGTCAAAAACTTGTTTCAAATGTTTCAAATTATCTTCATTGGATTTTGAAAAAACTATAATGTCATCCAAGTAAATGACTACAAATCTGTCTTTTTCTCCTGCAAAGGAAATATCCATTGCCCGTTGAAATGTTGCACCTGCATTCATTAGACCAAATGACATTTTTTTGTACACGAATGTCCCCAGGGTGTAGTAAACACTGTCTTCTCTCTGTTTTGTTGATCAAATGAGATTTGATTATACCCTGAAAAGCCATCACTACAAGGAAAATACCCTCTAGCGGATGTTTTTAAGGAACCACAAAGAAAAATACCCCATACATCCATTTCTAGCGGAGGTTACTAGAGGAGGTTGGCAGGTGGAGGGTTTTGCGGATGTTTTCCTATCGATTCTCTAATCATTAAAAGTCGTCCCGGTGCTCTCAAAAAAATAAAGCACCGGTGCAGCCAAAATCATTGGCACACTGGACATCGTGCACTCCGTACACACACGCCCGGTGCATCATAATATAATAGAGTACCGGTGCCTCACAACTTGTTCGCGCTGATGCATTATAAAACACAACGCCAACACTGAAACCACGTGGTGCGGTAGACAGAAAACACACCGTTGCATCATAAAAAACGTGCCAAAACACAAACCGACCAGTGCATTTGCATCAAAGAGTACCGGTGCGCCTATAAACAACGTGCACCGATAAAGGGTTAAATTAAATGACAAAAAACCTGGATTTTTCAGCTTTCCAATGCTCTTGAGCTATCAATTACCGGTACGCACGATACCATAGAACGCACCGGTGCGCACCGAACATTAGCACACCGGATAGCGTGCACGAAGTACACACCGCTGGGGCGTCCAATTACTGTAATGCGCTAGGGCGTCAATACTCTTTCGTGTTGGTGCATCATAAAACATCGCGCTAAAACAGAAACGAACCGGTGTGTTCTTCTCTAAGAGCACCGGTGCGCCAGAAACAACACGCACTGGAATAGCGTTATATAAAAAAAATTAACGCCAAAAAACTGGTGCTTTGCGATAATTACGCACCGGTGCTTTACCATTACGCCGCCTCGGTGCATCATAAAATTTTCACGCCGAAACTGAAACATCTCGGTGCGCTGTTAGTGCAACGCCTCGGGGCGTTATAAACAACACACCAAAATTGATATCGCCGGTGTGGTTTTCCTAACCGCACTGGTGCACTTATAGAACCCCGCGCATCAGAACAGGGTTAATAAAAAAAAATTATGGCCAAAAAACTTCATTATTCACTTTCCTCAGTGAACTAGAGCTTTGAAGCCTCGACGCTATTTTCTTATTTCTGAGCCGCCCTGCCATCGATGCTCTCATTGCACCCATTGCACGCACTGCTGCTCTGCATTGCCAACCAATCTGCAGCTTGCATTTTAAAAAACAGTGGCCAAATTTTATTTTCCAAATTTTACAGCCAATATGCCTCCTTGACCACGAAATGTACAGGTATTTTTCTAGTTTTTCTATAATTAAGCCTTTTACTGAATTAGATATTGAAATAAACCTAAAAATAACCATTAAAAAAAATTAAATTTGTCGCGCGGTGTGCTCGAGCTGTTCGGATCGCACTGGTCACAGTGCTACCTGTAAAATTTACAGGTAGCACTGCTACTGGTGCTAACGGTAACCGCACCGTTTCCGGGCGATTCCGGGGTGGTTCCGGAAGGCGCCCGAAATAATTTTAAATTAAAAATAAAAAAATAAAAAGGCGGTGCGTTCATTTAACTAGGCGCACCATTGACCCTGGCAATCATAGTGCGATGCGTTGACTGCATTTGCCACCCCAGTTTATGTCAGCGCACCGCATTTTGTATTCCAAGAGAGTCAACGGTGTGTCCAGGTAAAATAACGCACCGTCAACTATGTAATTGTCATGAACGCGGTGCGCTGACATGACTATACGCACCGGGGTGTATATTTCAGTCAGCGCACCGCTATTCTGAATTATAAACAGTTCGCGATGCTTGAAAAATAGACATTGGCACCGAAGTCGGTGCGGTCAGTTTCTTTAGCGGCCTGAAGGACAGTGCGCTAAAATATTATAATGCACCGGCACCGGTGCGTGACTGTTTTTATGGAGCACCGACTTTTATGTGTGTTTTTTTTTCAAAAAAAATTATATATGCATATTTATAAGTACATTTCTGTTTTAATATTTTTTTTATATTTAATATGGCAATGATTCAGAGAGACAGGAGCAACAACAGCAACAAAAATCATAATAGTATGACATGATTCACCAATAGGAGGCGAGGGAGAGGGAGAGAGATAGATGCCCTCGCCCTATTACTACAGATACCCAGGAGATCCTTAAGCAGGTAGGCCTCCTCAAGTTCTATGAGGAGGCTATTTCCAGCCTAAAGGCCCATAGTGTGCTTTTGAGACATCTTATTGGCAGGTGGAATGCCCACCGACAGGATTTTCAGGTTGGTCCTGACCAGTGGTACACAGTCACTGAGGAGGACATTTATTTTATTACAAGACTATCGAGGAGAGGGGTGGATTTTCCCTCATTCCCAAACATGCCACTTGGTTGTGTAACAGGGAGTCAGACGTTAGTTTACTCCCAGAGATACATTGGAGCACATGTACTGTCTCCTTCAGAGTTTCAGGTACCTAGAGGTCAATTACGTATAGGTGCTTTTGGAAGACAGGACGTGCAGTGCCTCTCTATTATCACTTCGATCTTTTCGCACAACACCAGTGATGGGAAACGCATTAGTTGCTTGCTTTTATATTACGTTAATTCTTTAGTACAACAACCACGACTTGTCAAGTGGTTTTCCATTTTTTTGCGACAGTTTTATATGACCTTAGATAGATGTTGTGCTCATGCACAAGGGAGGGTCAACTTCCCTTTTGCTTCAGAGCTGTTTTGTTTATTTTTTGAGAGGTTTCCAGAGATGAGACTGAGTTTTGTTTGACAACCTCGTAGACCGATGTTGCAGGCCCAGATGCGCATGTGGGGGCAAATGATGCCCAAGAGGGGAGACACTAAGTTTCCAGTGAGGATATCACATGATTCGTTGGAATTACTAGCCAACATTGGTGGGCTGCATCCCTTCATTATGGTCCCATGTCCTTATGCTGGACTAGATTGGCGAGGGTGTCCCAACATCCTCTTCACTCCTGATGAGCCGCCAGATGATAGAGGTACTATTACTATTTTATTTATATTTATTCTAATATGTTATTTAACTTGTTTTTATTAAATTATGTAATGAAATTGTCTAATTATTGTTGTGTACTTGTATATATTTTGCAGACATTGGGTATTTTGATGGCGATGAGATACTGGATCCAACACATGATCCAGGTGTTGATCCTGATGATCTCGATCAGGAGATGGTTGATGCGCCAAATGATCGGGATGATCCTCATTCGCCTCATGGTGCACCGGTATCGCCTTTTGCTAGGTGTGGTCGACCAGAGACCAGATACCGGATGGAGTTGGGAAACCAACTCTGTGGACTGATTTCAGATGCGGGCATCAGGCCCGCTCATTGCAGAGATATACAGGGTGATGATAGATTGATACAGATTTGGAGAGGCACGCTAGATGACATGTACGGCCTGATGTGGCATGTTTTAGGAGCTACGACAGCTGTTACATGATTGAGGAGGATTGTCCGTAGCTATAGGTGTAGTCGAGCTACGACACATGATGGATAGTCTTCCAGCAGCTACTCAAATGCATCTCATGATCGTTCACCTCGCGGCGCGCTTGATGATCATCAGCATGAGGCTCCACTGCCAACATTTGACATTAGTCATAATGGAGATGAGGCTGGACCATCGGCCACGTCCAGTTAGTAGCCTGCAGCATCCACCATGAGTACTAGTCATGATCATCATGAGCAGGCTAGACCATCGACCGCTGAGGCTGCAGTACTATTGAATGAGCAGACCGCCTCCACTACTACTGCGCCACCTCATATTGATCATGTTGTACTACCACTAGCAGATGCATCCATCAGTACGAGTGATCATCATGATCATGAGCAGGCTAGTCGACCCTCAACTGTTGAGGCTGCACCCAGCGTTACTGAGCAGGCCGCATCCACTTCTACTAGTGTTATTCATGATGTTGTTATACTACCACCAAAGCTTGATCCATGACATGATTTATATTACAGCTGTATGTTTTTAACATTATTCAGTTATATATATATATATATAACTGAATAATCATGTTCATGTTGCAGTTGCAGTTGTACTTAATTTTCATGTTGATGATCATCATGATGTGGCGCATATTGTTAGTCATGTTAGATATGTTCATTTAATGTTTAGCTTGCAGATAGATGTGTATATGTGATAGGTGCATGAGTTATTTGAAATTATATTGAGATGTATATTTGATGTTTGTGTTGTGATGATGTTAATATATAATGTTAATTTGATGTTAATTGAATGTGTTTATTAGTCATATGATGTTTGTACGATGGTTATCATGATCGTGATGATGTTTATCAATTAATTTATTATTATTAAATGACCATGATATTTATTAAATATTATGTCATGAATGTAATTGTAATTTAAATTTTAATTCTATGTAAAATTGTATTTGTATTTGTACTAATTGTAATTTTAAGTGTAATTGTATGTAAAATATTTATTAATGTAACATTTTAATTGTAATTGTAATTTTTAATTTATTGTGAAATGATTGTGATGCAGGGGCATTAGAGACTAGCCAGCAATGTAGGAGGTTTGTCCACATGTTGTGGCTAGTAGGGGTCGAAAATATTTGAATTGTAACAGCTAGGTGTCAATACCTCAGCTGACTGTATCATTTAGATCAGTTAGAGTCGTAGAAGTCAAATAGTTCAGTTAGTCTGTCTGTCATATTTCAGTTAGTTGAATTATTTTAATTAGGATGTTGATTTTCTAAAACGGTCCTCACAGAGGAACCGAACAGACAAATGTTCATGTATATAAATGTAATCCCTCGGATGTATATAGGGAGCAGAGGAGAAGGAAGAAAAGAAAAAAGAGATTCTGCAATAAAATCTGTGTATTGAACAATCACTTCCAGTTAAGTGAATTTCATTTTCCGTCGGCTATCCATCTGTCTTAAATTGTTATTCGAGGGGAATTTGTTTAAGTTGTGATGCGATTGAACACTGTCTTGTCGAATTGAGTCATTGTACAATCTTTGTTTCCTTGAATTACTAGAATAATTGGAAACCCCAACCACAGACGAAGAGCGAGTGTGAAACCGTGGTCGTGGAGCTCTGTTTAATGATAATAGTAAGCCGAATTGATAAAAACCCCGCCTAATAAGAAGAGGAACTGTCCCGCTGTTGATTGAGTCCTGAACCATGGCTAGGCCCGAGTTAACTGAATTCAAGGGATAGCGCAACCCCGGACAAACCTTGGTAAATCACTGTACAAAACCACTAGTGGATTCGCAACCCCGGATTGTCCATATCGCACCGCTTTTGCGGAGTAAGCGGTATTTCCTGAATGCGAGCGATTCCATAGGGTAAGCGACACATGGAGAGGTGGACCCCCGGAAAACCATCGTTCAAAGCGCACCATTGCACGTTATCGTTCAACCAGGGGAGCCTAGTGATATTGCCGAAAGCCGTTGATTTGGGAAGGGGCCATCGGACGGTGGCCGTTGGATGAAGATGCGTGGAAGATAACTGGTACGGGGCGTGCGCCTGATTGGGCCATTGATCGTAGAGGTGGGGCCCGGAACCACAATTTATTATAAGCCGTTTGTTTAAAAGGAGTGGAGTATTAATATAAAGTTCGAAAGGGTTAAACATTTGTTATAAGGTTCGGAGATATAAATAGAATTGCAAAGGTTGTGGATAACGTTTATTTATCAAATTCCACGAATTTGATAATAAAGTTCCGAGGAAAATATAAGAAGACCACGTGGAGTCAAAGAACAGGGTTTGACAAGGAAAACGCTGACAGGACCGTGACTACAGTGACCATCTCTCCTTAGAGGAGTTCGAATTCAGTTTTGTTGCGTCATCTGTGGTATCGAAGCCATTGTTTTAAGGTTGTTTTTGCAGAAAGCTGACATGGCAATCCGAGTTGGTAGAGGTGCTGGCAGAAGGAGACCCATTGCCAACGCAGAGGTGTTGGGGATGTTGCAGAGGGTCGAAGCCAGAATGGATGCCATGGAGCGAAGATAGCCCAGAGATCCTGAAGACATCAGTGAACCTTAAACAGAAGAAGCTTAAGAGAATGTTGAAATTCCTCCTGACATGAGACTCCTTAGAACTGTTCTGGGGTCTGCAGTTAAGCCCAGAATTGAAGTGTCGAGTTATGCAGGGGGACTGAATCCAGAGGAATTGGTGGACTGGATAAACGAAATGAATAAGTGCTTCGATTATGAATAAATAAGTGAAGATAAAAAGGTCAAGTTTGCGGTGACAAAGCTAAAAGGACATGCTGCACTTTGGTGGGATGGAGTGCAGGCAGAAAGGAGGAGAGTTGGAAAGCAACCTATCAAGAGCTCGACCAGAATGATGGCTAAATTAAAAGGTAAATTCTTGCCTAGTGATTATCAGCTGAAATTGTATAAGCAAATGTAGAACTTGAGACAGAGGTTGCTAACAGTAAAATAATACACAGAGGAATTCTACAGAGTAAGCATAAGGGTTGAGCAATTCCAAGACACACCAGAGAAGACTGCCAGATATGTGAATGGTCTCAAGCTGAAGATCCAAGATGAGATAGGTCTTCTGTCTCCTAAGATAGTGGAAGAGGCCTATCAGATGGCCTTGAAAGCAGAGGAGAAACTCCTGAGAAAACAATCTGCCAAGAAGAGAGGTACTTTCCGTGGGAAGGGAAATCAGGGTGGTAGAGGAAAGCCTACTACACCCAGGGATGGAGCTAACAATAGCTCACCTCAAAATGCATCTACAGAGGATGATGCAAGGGGAAGAAGGGGTTCTTACAGAGGAAAAGGAAGAGGAGGCAGAGACAGAGGCATAGGTAGAGAGTTGAGGTGTTATAGATGTCAGCAAGTGGGACATAAGCACTATGAGTGTCCAGAGAAAGTGGGTGCTGGTCCGAGAAACGCTGTTGTTGCCTAGGTTGGAGAAGAGGTATAAATTGAAGAAGAAATTCTTCTAGAGAGGGGAGAGTCCTTGGTGGTTAATAAGGTCATGTTGAAGCAAGCCAAAGAGGTCACTGAGCCTGCACAAAGGAAGACTTTGTTTAGGAGCATATGCAAGGTCCAAGGGAAGTGCTGCTAGCTAGTCATTGATAGTGGCAGTACAAACAATTTGGTTTCCATTGAGTTGATAGAGAAGTTGAAGTTGAAGACAAGGGAGCATCCCACTCCCTACAGGGTGTCCTGGCTGCACAAAGGGCACCAGCTGGTTGTAAAAGAGCAGTGTGAGATAGAGTTGCAAATGGGAAAATATAAAGATAAGGTCCTGTGTGATGTAATGCCCATGGATGTGTGTCATATACTGCTAGGGAGACCTTGGCAGTTTGATAGAGCAGCAGTGCATGATGGCAAGAAGAACACTTACAAGTTCTTCAAAGATGGGGTACATCATACATTGATACCCATGGAAGAAGGAGAGCCATCCAGCAGAGTGATTGATTCGAAGACCTTGTTGCTGAGCGGGAAGGAATATCTATAGCAGATAGAAGAAGAAGAGGTAAGCTTTGCTTTGGTTTGCAAGCCTAAAGTAGTTCTTACTTCTACAAAAATTTCTGATTTGCCGGTAGAAATACAAGAGATGTTAGACGATTACTGTGACATTGTTGTGGACGATTTACCTGATGAGCTGCCACCTGTGAGAAAGATCAACCATCAGATAGATTTTAACTCTGGTTCAAATCTGCCAAACAAGGAAACCTACAGAATGACTCCCAAGGAAAATGAGGAAATCAGGAGACAAGTACAGGAATTGGTGGACAAGGGGCTGATTAGAGAAAGTTTGAGCCCATGTGCAGTACCAATAGTATTGAGCCCAAAGAAAGATGGAGGCTAGAGAATGTGTATTGATTCCAGAGAAATCAATAAGATCACAATCAGGTACAGATTCCCTTTGCCCAGAGTGGAGGACTTAATGGACTGTTTGAGTGGTGCTAAATATTTATCAAAGCTAGATTTAAAGAGTGGATACCATCAGATTAGAATAAGAGAGGGTGATGAGTGGAAAACTGCCTTTAAGACAAATGAAGGACTGTATGAATGGATGGTAATGCATTTTGGGTTGTCAAATGCACCAAGCACTTTTATGAGACTTATGAATGAAGTATTGAAAGAATTCATTGGGAAATTTGTGATAGTATATTTGGATGATATATTAGTTTTCAGCAGAACTAAAGAAGAACATTTAAGGCATCTTAATCATGTCTTGAAGAATCTGCACCAAGAGAAACTGCTGATAAATTTGAAGAAATGCTCATTCATGAAAGAAGAGTTGGTGTATTTTGGTTTTTTTGTTTCTGCAAAAGGATTGAAGATGGACCCAGAAAAGGTTAAGGCAATTGTGGAGTGGCCTTCACCCAGGAATGTTTTTGAGGTAAGAAGTTTCCATGGAATTGCCAGCTTTTACAGAAAGTTTATAAGGAACTTCAGTAAGATCAATGCACCCATAATTGAGACAATAAAGAAGAGCAAACAACCATTTTAAGTGGACTACTGAAGCAGAAAGTAACTTTAAAGTTTTGAAGCAAAAGATAACGGAGAAGCCTGTTTTGATTCTGCCTGATTTTACTAAACCATTTCAAGTAAAATGTGATGCCAGTGGGGAGGCCATTGGAGCTGTGTTGAGTCAGGATGATAGACCTGTAGCATATTTCAGTGAGAATCTGAATGACACCAGGATAAATTATTCCTCTTACGAGAAGGAATTCTATGCAATTGTTCAGGCACTGAAAAAGTGGTGACATTATTTGATGTCCAGGGAATTTGTATTATATTCTGACAATCATGCTTTGCAGTATATTGTACAACAGCCCAAGTTGAAACATAAGCATGCTAAATGGGTTGGGTATCTCCAAGGTTTTAATTTTTTTTTGAAACATATAAGTGGCCAAGCCAATAAAGTAGCTGATGCTTTGAGTAGGAGGCACATGCTTGTTCAAGAAACAAATTTTGAAGTTGTAGGATTTGATTTTCTCAAAGAATTGTATAAGACAGATCCAGATTTTAAAGAAGCATTTGAGGCATGTAGTAACTCTGTTTTAACAGATAGAAGCCAGTGGCTAGATTATTTCCTGCAGGAGGACTTGTTATTCAGAAGAAGCTAACTGTGTGTACCAAAATGTTCCATGAGAGAAAATTTTATCAAAGAGAAGCATAGTGGTGGACTTGTTGGACACTTTGGTACTGATAAGACTTATGAGCAGCTAAGTCACTTCTATTACTAGCCTAAGATGAGAGCAGAAGTGGATAAGTTTGTGAAGAATTAAAAAATATGTCAATATGCCAAAGGAAGGAGCCAGAATGCAAGATTGTACACTCCCTTGCCTATTCCAGATAGGCCTTGGGACATGGTGAGTATGGATTTTGTTCTAGGATTTCCCAAGACTCAGAGAGGGAATGATGCAGTCTTTTTTGTAGTGGATAGATTCTCCAAAATGGCACATTTTATACCATGCTATAAAACTAGTGATGCCACCCATGTTGCTAACTTGTTTTTCAAAGAAGTTGTTAGATTGCATGGGTTGCCCAAGAGTATTGTTTCAGACAGAGACACCAGATTTGTGGGTCATTTTTGGAGGACATTGTGGAAGAAACTTGGTACCAAACTGAGTTTCAGCTCAGCTTATCATCCCCAGACTGATGGAAAAACTAAGGTAGTGAATAGGAGTCTGGGAAATCTGTTGAGAAGTTTTGCAGGAGAGCATCCCAAGAAGTGGGATCATATTTTTCCCCAGGTAGAATATGCATATAATGACTCACCAAACAGAAGCACAGGGCAGAGTCCATTCCACATTGTTTATGGAATGCACCCCAGAGGAATATCAGAGTTAAGAAATCTGGGAAAGGCAGAGCTAAGGAGTGCAGATGGTGAGGAATTTGCTTCAGAGATCCAGGTCATACATGAGCAAGTGAAACAGCAACTAAAAGGCAGCAGCATCAGATACAAGAGAAAAGCAGACTTGAGCAGAAAATAAGTTCATTTTGAAGTGGGAGATTTGGTTTTGGCACATCTGAGAAAGGAGAGGTTCCTGAAGAAGCAGTATAACAAACTAAAGTTCAAAAAGATTGGGCCATGCAAGATACTTAGAAATTTTTCTGCAAATGCTTATGATATTGAATTACCTCCTGATGTTGGAATATCTCCAATTTTTAATGTTGTAGATTTGTACAAGTATGAAGATGATGGTGCAGAAAAGAGAGCAGCAAACAAGGGACAGATTGAGTGGAAAGAGAAGCTACCTCCAACACAACCATTGCAACCAGAAAAGATATTGGATAAGAGAGTGTTCAGAAGGACCAGAGGACAAGAGTACTTTCAGTACTTAATCAAATGGAAGGAAAAACCAAAGGAAGATGCCACTTGGATGGCTGAAGGAATGTTGCAGAAGATAGGCAGATCAGTGGAAGAGTTCATGGACAGAAGCCCATGAAAAATATGGCCCTCGGGAGTCTGATGCAGGGGCATTAGACACTAGCAAGCAATGTAGGAGGTTTTTCCACATGTTGTGGCTAGTAGGGGTCAAAAATATTTGAATTGTAATAGCTAGGTGTCAATACCTCAGCTGACTGTATCATTTAGATCAGTTAGAGTCGTAGAAATCGAATAGTTCAGTTAGTCTGTCTGTCATATTTCAGTTAGTTGAATTATTTTAATTAGGCTGTTGATTTTCTAAAACGGTCCTCAGAGAGGAACCAAACAGACAAATGTTCATGTATATAAATTTAATCCCTCGGATGTATATGGGGGAGTAGAGGAGAAAGAGATTCTGCAATAAAATCTGTGTATTGAACAATCGCTTCCAGTTAAGTGAATTTCGTTTTTCGTCGGCTATCCATATGTCTTAAATTGTTATTCGAGAGGAATTTGTTTAATTTGTGAGGCGATTGGACACTGTCTTGTTGAATTGAGTCATTGTACAATTGTTGTATCTCTCTAATCGTTGTTTCCTTGAATTACTTGAATAATTGGAAACCCCAACCACAGACAAAGAGCAAGTGTGAAATCGTGGTCGTGGAACTCTGTTTAATGATAATAGTAAGCCGAATTGATAAAAACCCCGCCTAATAAGAAGAGGAACTGTCCCGCTGTTGATTGATTCCTGAACCATGGCTAGGCCCGAGTTAACTGAATTCAAGGGATAGCGCAACCCCGGACAAACCTTGGTAAATCACTGTACAAAGCCACTAGTGGATTCGCAACCCCGGATTGCCCATATCGCATCGCTTTTGCGGAGTAAGCAGCATTTCCTGAACGCGAGCGATTCCATAGGGTAAGCGACACATGGAGAGGTGGACCCCCGAAAAACCACCGTTCAAAGCGCGCCATCGCACATTATCGTTCGACCAGGGGAGCCGAGCGATATTGCCGAAAGCCGTTGATTTGGGAAGGGGCCATCAGACGGTGGTCCTTGGATGAAGATGCACAGAAGATAACTGATACGGGGCGTGCGCCTGATTGGGCCATCGATCGTAGAGGTGGGGCCCGGAACCACGATTTATTATAAGCCGTTTGTTTAAAAGGCGTGGAGTATTAATATAAAGTTCGAAAGGGTTAAACATTTGTTATAAGGTTGAGAGATATAAATAAAATTGCAAAGGTTGTGGATAACGTTTATTTATCAAATTCCACGAATTTGATAGTAAAGTTCCGAGGAAAATATAAGTAGACCACGTGGAGTCAAATAACGGGGTTTGACAAGGAAAACGCTGACAAGACCGCGGCTACAGTGACCATCTCTCCTTAGAGGAGTCCGAATTCAATTTTGTTGCGTCAGATTGTAATTGTATATATGAAAAATTGTAAAATTGTAATTGTAATTCTAATTGTATGTAAGTTTCAAAAATTGTAATTGTATGTAAATTTCACAAATTGTAATTGTAATTTTAACTGAATTGTATGTAAAATATTTGTAAAATTGTAACTGTAATTGTAAATGTAATTCTATGTAAAATTGTATATGTAATTGTATTTGTAACTGTAATTTTAATTGAATTGTCTGTAAAATATTTGTAAAATTGTAATTGTAATTGTATGTAAAATATTAAATTGTAAAATTTTAATTCTATTAATGTGAAAATTTTAATTGTATTAATGTGAAATGATTTTATTAAAATATTTAAATTTGTAAATTTGCAAATAATTGTAAAATAAAAAATCTAGAATAATACGAATTTTTGTAACATAAAGTTTAGAAAAAAATAAAAATAAATTCATGTACTTTATAATCATCATTATTTTATTATGATCTTACATATATAAAGTTTAGAAAATAATGAAAATAAATTCATGTACTTTATAATTATCATTATTTTTTATGATCTTATATATATATATATATATATATATATATATTTTAAAGTCCGGTGCGCTAATTATCCTAACCGGTGTGTAGTATTAACAAAAGGCACTGGTGCGTCACATTTACGTGCACCGGAAACGAATAAACGCAAATAAAACAATGCAACTCTATTTTGTTTAAGTTAAAAAAAAACGACAATTTGAAAAATGGGCGGCAAAATATTTTCAAAAATCTAATTTGATAAAATAATTCTTTAAATACTAAATACTTTTCATTATTTCACTATTTTTATTAAAAATTTTCAGTTAGATTTTTGCAGGAGACAGACTTGGAGCAAGAGAGGACGAGGGCACTGTGGATGGCGAAATGCATTCCAACAGAAGTATTCAGACAATCAGAAACCAAAACTCTGGTGATTCAAGTCCTTTATCATAGAATTTTAAACCATTTCGTGACTAAATTTAATTCCCCCCCCCTTTTTTTTTTTTTTTGTAGTTTTATCCATTTTTACCTTGAACCCTTTATTTGTTTGTTTTTGCGCTTTCTTCTCCATGTTTCTGTGATTTCAGAATTAGGGTTTGTCATTTTAGATTGACGTCCAGCCCACGGGACGACTTGCATAGCCAGATCCCAATCCATTCGGCAATTGCATGAATTTTTGAAAAAATGGATTTTTCTTTATCGGTGCGCCCTGCGTACTCCACCGCACCGGTGCTCTGTAATATTACAACGCACCACACAAGTTCTGTGTCGTAAAAAATAGATTTTTAAAAAAAAATCCGTGCGCCAAATCTGAAATAGGGCACCAGTGCTCTCTTTAACTAGGAAAGCACCGTATGGTGTATTACACTGTTTTTGCGGTGCATTTATAATACCCCACGCACCGTTAGGTTTATTACACTATTTTTGCGATGCATTTATAATACCGAATGCACCGTACGACGTATTATATTGTTTGGCGGTGCGTTGTTAATATATACACGCACCGGCTGCAGTGCGGGTTTCATGAAAGCTGCACCGGTGTCTCGAGATTTTTTTTTAACTAAAAAGTTGAGAATTTATTTATAAATATATTAATGAATGATATGCTACAGGTTTCAGATTGATAAAGAAATGACTGACAAGATATCAAGTAACAAAAATACTGTTAACACATCAAGAAAAGCAAAAAAGACAAGTTCTTTGTAAATTCTTTATAAAAATTATTATTTTTGAACTATATGTAACTTTAGCTAATATGTATTGTTTACAGTGTATCATGCAGAGCCACAAAATGACGAAGCTCGATATGATTATTTTTGATCTATTACCAGAAGAGCATAAAATTTTAATGGAAAAATTGCAAAAAGATGAATCAGGTGAATGAAACAATACTATCGATCCAATATGAGTTTATTTTTTAATTATCATTAATAATATACTTAAAATTATTAGATAACATATGTCAAACACTCTACTAATTCACATCTGTTTAATGTTCTACAGGGACCAACAACTCAGAAAATGAATGTTGTTCTAAGAAAAGAAAAAAATAGAACATGCAAATGAAAATGAATTGCTCCTTGGCTCATCTGGAGTGGTGCTGGAAGTTAACGAAAGGGGGAAAAACTTTTACAAAAGTTTGAGGGATCTAGTGGAACAAATAGAACAACGTGCTTCAAATGTAATATGTAATCATTGAATTTTTCGATCATTAGTTACAATAAATAAACAATTTAGCATTAAATATTAATTTTCAAGAATTTTCTTGCAGAAAAGAAAAGAAAATGGAACCCATTCAGCACATAAAACAAGACGAAAAGGAAGAAAATGGTTGATCTCTAAGTTTGTGAGTAATTGTTACTTCCTTATAACAACTTAACTAGATTTCATTTTTGTATTTTTTAAGTTGTTTTAAAAAATTCATCATTGAATGTCTTCAAACAGGTACTAACATACAAAGAAGAATCATCAGACGAATTGATTGAAATTGGGTTAAATATGGGTTGTGAGTATATGTTGGCATATCAGAATTTAATTGTGGAATTTGTAAGCATCTATCGATCTTGTTTTAATTAGTTCCGTCTATAATTAATAGAACAAAAGCATATTTTATATTAAATATGTGATTTGTTATGGGGTATAAAACTTGCAGGAAACAAAGTATGGAAATGCGCCAACAGATGAAATTTTGAAAGATGGCATGGTACATGGTTTTAAAAGAATGTGTATAGTTTATGAGTCAATTGTTGCTATGGTACGTCATTTTTCTTTTCAATTTACATTGATGTATATTATTTAATATTGGAATTTTCATTATTCTCACCAATGTATATACACTCATTTCAGTTTATTTTTATGTTTGTAGATGGAAAATGAAGAAGAAGAAAACAATCAATGTCGTGAACACAACATTCCTAAAAATAAGCCAAGTCATGGAAGTAGCTCTGGCAGTGACAGCAGTTGAAGCGAAGAATGATGATCACTATGTAATTTGGATATCAAAGCAAGGCATTTTATTTTTTGAAATATGTCTGTGAAATCAGAGATTTTGTTTAATGTAATGGACATAGTGTCCCAATTGAAAGACAAAGGGATACAAATAATTGTCCCATTTTGAATGATAAAGACTGTCTTATTCACACACACACACACACAGACATATATAATCATAATATTTGTTTTAATTTATTCTATTGCGTTCTCCGTTGTCGCTATTGCGTTCTCCATTGTCGTTCTCAAATGCACTAATAAAAACTTAATTCATATGAATATTGTTATAAGATTATATATATCTGTCAACTTTTGATGAATAATGAATTTAAAAAAACCACAATAATTTTGATATGATATAACAAATTAATCCAAACAACACATTCAAATGCATTAATAAAAATGTAATTAGTATGAATATTGTTATAAGATGTGTCGACTTTTGATGAATAATAAATTTAAAACAATCACAATAATTGGACTGTCATAGGTGGATGTTTCTAAAAAAACAAAATGAAACCCAGTGCATTTATGTGTCTATACGCACTGGTACGTTTATGATTCTATGGGCATCACACTAATACCGATTCCAGTTATAAAAATCGGTGCACTTGTGTGATAATGCGCATCGGGGCGTTTATGTATCTATAAGCACCGGTGCGTTTGTAGATGCCATGGGCACCGCACGAATACCGATACCAATTATAAAACTCGGTTCCTTTCTATGATACGAAGCACCGGTGCCTCATAAAGATACACGCACCGGTGCGCTTATACGACCTATGGGCACCGCTCAAATCCCAAGACCAATTAAAATGGCCCCGTGCATTGTATCACGAACACCGGGCCCGGTGCTGTTGTTTTCCTTAACGGCCTGTTGCATTCTCCTTAGACCACTCTGGTGCGTTGTCTACCAATACGCACCGGTGCGTTCAAACCTGATAAGAGCATCGATGGAAAAACATGCGTAATAACCTCCGGCTGCCCATTTTTTTCAGTTGAGTTCAATTTCTGTTAAAAGCTCCGCCAAAACCTCTTTTACTAGAAACATATGTGGTAGCATATGTTTTTTTAACAATTTTGGCCAATTTTATAACACTAAAAACCTCCTTTATAACCTCCGCTAGAGGGTCTTTTCCTTGTAGTGCATCTATCATTGACAATCTCTTGGAGCCTACAACTTTCTGCAAAATATAATCCATCTTAGGTAATGGATAGTTATCCTTCAATGAACACCAATTCAAATTGCGAAAATCAACACAAATTCTAATTTCGTCATTCTTCTTTTGAACCAGGACTATATTAGCTACTCAATTAGAAAATCTTAAAGGAAGAATTATTTTTGCTTCCCATAATTTTCTGATCTCTTTTTCAATAATAGGGGGCAACATGGGATTGATATGCCTAATGTTCTGTGCTACAAGCTTTTATTTTGATTTCAAAGGAATTTTATGATCCATTATACCTCTATCATAGGTCTTCAAATCACTATAAGACTATGAAAAAATGTATGCATATTGTTTCAACAGCTTGACATATTTAGTTCTAGTTTCTAGAGACAGGAATTTGAAACTTTAACTAATTTAGGCCGATCTTCTGTACCAATATTGCAGTCAATTGTATTTTCTCCATCTGCTTTACTTTCAGGCTTTAAAAAGGCATCATTATTGTCAAATAACCTCTCCAAAGGAACTAGGCCTTTAGGAATGTAATTAGTTTTCAGATCAATAATGTCTTTTCCAGCCATGGTCTTTTTGAATGACTTAATCTTTTGATTTTCAACAATATCCCACTCATCATCAATTTGAATGTTTGCAAAATATTCAACACACTCCAAAAAAATTTGAATTTCTTTGTCATCTTCAAATACTTGCCAGTATTTGATATTATCAAGAATAGAAGGTCTGTTTTTTATTTGAACATCATATGTTGCCTTGACATAAAGAGGAACTTTAAAATTACTAGCAGCTATAACTAGCGAATCAACCATTTGATTTTCTTCTCTAGTGACAAAATTTACATTGAATGCTAAAAAATAATGCTCAATCAAGTCCCACACTTCATTCCTATAATTATTCAATTTGGATTTTTTCACTTGATCGTTGTTTCTCACCTGCGTTATCACCAATTCTGAATCACCAAAAGCAACTAGTTTCTCAGCTTGCAAATATTTCACTGCCTTCATACCCAAAACAAGTGCTTCATATTCAACAGTGTTATTAGTGGTAGTAAATTGCAGTTTTTATGATAAATTTATCCTTTTATGAGTGGGGGAAATGAGAAATACACCAGCTCCTGATTTCTCTTGATGAGGTTCCATCAAAGTATACTTTCCAGATTTGTCCTCCTTCTAAATGATTCTCATTTGTATCTTGCAAATGTTGTTTTTCACTGATTTTAGGCTGGAAATTGTTATTATCAGCAACAAGGTGTAATATGGATGACCCCAATTCCTTATCCTCGGCATATATAGGATGATTTGAGGGATTATGCTGATCACTTATGATATAGGCCACTTGGGTTTTCCTATACAACCTCCTGAATTCTCCTCCAAACACTGGGATTGTGGCATATGACATATCCAGCTGAAGGGTGCCTCCCAATTTTTTAGACCAAGATCTGGAAAGCATCATTCCAAATCTAGAAGGTATGTCTGCAACTACTGTGTCTATCACTAAACTTTTCATAGGAAGCTGGGTAAGAGAAACAACCAAGTCTTTAATCACTCCAAAACACTTGAATTTTTTGGAATCATAAGTGTATAGGTTATGGTATTCATTATCCTAATTCATCCATCACGTTCTTGTGCATTAGATTGTGAGAAGCCCTAGAATCTAATAAACAATTATGCAACAATTTTTCATGTATATTGAGTGAAAGATAGAAAGGTGGTGAATTATCATCATTTTGGTCTTGGACATGGAAACCTAAGTAAATAGTAGGATGTTCATACTCAAGATTGATTGAATCAGGAGATAGAGGTGGCTGTAATAGGCTTTTAAATGACTCTTTGTATGCTAGATTTTTCAACATTCAAGAACTGGGATATGGATCTTGATTTTATTATGTTTTGATTTGAAACTGAAATAAAGAGGAGCTAATTCTTTATTTTCTGTAGAAATTTTGATGATTGGGGTAGAATTATGAGGTGGAGGAACATCACTGAATTTCACCTTTTGTTTAGTGGCTTGTTTGTTAGAATACAATTTTTGTTAAGGTTGCTGGACATGACCTTTGGACCTCAGAGGATAATTTCTATTTTAAGTTTCTTGCTATTTTTTATCATTTTGTGCATGAATTTGAGCTTTCTCATCATCTAAAAAGAGATATATCCTTGACTGGTCTTCATATTCTTGCAAAGTCAAACAAGTTGTCTGTGATGTTTCTCCTATAAGGTTTGTGTCTTCATTTTATTCCTCATGTTCTTGTTTCTCTTCTTCATCAAAATTATTCAAAGGAGGCTGAACATTTTGGTCATCAGCATTCCTCCTTGGGCATTGTAAGATTTGTTGAGGCTGAAAAGGACTTTTGAAGGGAGCCTGATTTCTATTGGCATTATTTTGATTGGCTCTGGCAGCTAGTTTGTTCTCTAACTCCAGTTTTTTCATCTTAGAGGCAAGCTCTTTAATCAAATTGGACATTTGATCAATATTTTCTTCTATTGTAAGAGTTTTGGAGGAAGAGGTTTTTCTTCTTTCATTTTCTTTTTGTCCTTTGTTGCTTTCTCCTCTTCCATTTTCAATTTATTTGAAGCCATAATATTAGACTGCACTCCAATTGTATCCTCTTGCATATCCATCAATGTTTTTTCTTTTTCAGGTCTTAGCCATAAATCAAACTCAGAATCTAAAGCATTGGCAAAAGTTATTATAGCTGTGGTTTCAGGAGGCTTAATTTCTTGAGGAATTTTTTGATAATTTTATTAAAATATTTGTAAAATCAACCAATGACTCATATGTCTTCTTTTTTAGAGTTCCAAAATCTCTAAGGTAGTACACGTAATCTTTCCTATCAACCCATTATTCACAAATACTTCCTCCAATTCATCTATTCCTGTTATTAAGTTTGGTGGAAGACTTTCAAATAATTTACGAGCTTCTCCATACAAGCTCTGAACAAAGAGTCTTGACCAGACATATTCATGTTCAATGTTCTAGTTATCAACATAAATATGGAAAGTAACCAAATGTTCCTCAGCAAAAACACCTTCTCCCTCCCCTGTGTATTTTGGAAGATATTTTAGATAATCCCCTTGAGGAAGAGGCTGAAAAGGTTGAGGAAGAGAAAGTGGTGCATATCTTGTAGCAACTATCTGTTGCATCCTTGTAACGGTAGGCTGAGCCATGGCTTGTTGATGTATAATTGATGAATGACTGGTTGATGTAATTTTTTGGGAAATAGGAATTACAATCTGTGGAATTTGAATCTGATTTGGGACAACAAAAAATTGGAATTCTTGGGTTGGTTCTTCAAGTTTTGGGATTAAAAACTATGGATTTTCAAAGAGATGAATAGAAGAGGTATTTGTTTCACCTTATATAGAAGAATCCAATTCCAATGTTGTCTCTTGAGGAGATGAAGTAACTTCAACTTTGTTTTTCTGAGCTAAAAAGTCATAGAAACTAAAAGCCAGACCTTCAGGAACATTCCCTTCTAGTGGATGAGAAGAGGATGAACCAACAGCTAGATATCGAGATAAAGGAAAATACTCTTGCTGAGGGGTATAAAAGGAATGATATTCAGGATGAGTTTGAAGAAAATTTAGAATGGTTTTAAAATCTTCTTTAGTCAAAACATCCCTATCTAGAAAAGGTGCAATTGCCAATACTTGTTCTAACTCCCCTTATGTCAGCACAAAGTCTTCTGATTCCTTATTGACACTTAAAACCTCCTTTTTTTCTTCTTTAACTGGAATATTACTTATCTCCGATTTACTAAATGATGAACGAGAGAAAATTTCAGCTGGACCTAGGTTAACATCATCTACTTTATTTTCTAGGGAAGCAGTTTCAACTTGAGATTTTTTAGCAGAATATTTTGCAACTGAAACTGAAACTTATTTTGATTCTAAAGTAGATGAGGGTACCTTTTTCTTTGGAATGTACTTTTATGTACATTCTTCACTGACTGAGATGTAGCTTCAGCTGATTTTTGTTTCCCTTTTTCACCTTTAATGATATTCTCTGGGTCAACAACTCGAGTCACAGTAGGCGACCTCTGATTTCTCCTTGTAGTAGGAGGTCTTGAAACCCCTTTTACTCTTCGTGGAGTTGCCAGGTGAACCAATTTGCAGTCTCCTTCAAGTCACCAATTCTTGTTCATCATCAAGAATTGATCATAAACAATTTAAAACAAGAGACTCGAGAATACTTTGTTTCAAGGCCTTTGTCTTGCGGTAGACGCACCAAAAGATGTTAGCGCTGGAATCAGCACTTGGACTGCTTCAAGTGATTTACTAGTCACATCCTAAGCTCTAGGGAAATTTAATGATTTGGATTATATAATTGGCAGGTGGTTTAAGCTCTTAATCACTGAAAAGGGGTTTCAGTCAATTTCACTGTCATACTAATGAGGGTATTGAGATCTGATATGGTAGCAAAAGATAAGTTTGTAGCCTATGTAAGGAAGAAAGTGTGGAATAGAAGAAGGTACAATAGGTCTACAAGGAAAAAATCCACTGATTTGATGAAAAATAACACAAGAAACAGTTTGACAATATATCAACAAGAGAAGGCTATATCAAGACTTACAACATTCTTATTGAATATCATGAAAAGTCATTGTGATAAGGAATGCTATTTAAGCAATCGTTATACATATATCATCAAGAAAGATTACTGAGTAAGACTGATAAAAGTTGATAAGATACATAAACACATCAAGAGGCTCATAAAAACATACAACAACATTTGAAATTACAAACTACAACTGAAGAGATTTAAGTGTGGAAACACATAAGAAAAAACAATAATACACATATCAAGTTGGTAATAAGTCCTCAAAAGTCTTCTTCAATTTCATTAACTAAAAAGTACACTGATCGTATGAGTATAAGATTCACAAACCACAAGCCTTTTCTACATTCAGTTTCATCATATATATTCAAGAGATATTATGCTGACATTTCCACAAAAAGTGTGAATCTGTTCTAGAGAAGTTATTACATTCCTATACATAAGGTGAGGCTTACCCTTAACCTTAATACAAATTAGTGCAACATGATAAAAATAAACAACATGATGGCATATAGCTCAAAGTGGCTGGAATGATGTGGCAAGTTGCTGGCAGACTGCTCCTCATTTTTGGTACAACCACTTCCTCAAAAAGTGCAACTAACAGCTGAAGTTGACATTTGGATCTCTCCCTAAAAAGTGTAAAAAGTAATTCTAAATTTTGGAAGGAACTTGATCAATTGACACCCGAAATCAGCTTCTTCTGTTGATAATGTATGCATGTAATTGCTCCTTAGTGGCACCCTTTGAGACTTGAACAAAAATTTCCTCGACTCCTTTTATACAAAAACTCAGGAAATAATAGCTTCCTTTTCAGGAACAGGTAGCTATTACCGAAAATTTTGTAAATAGTTGTGTTTTTTGATTAAGCCAAAGATGTGTGTACCTCTCCTTCTTTGACTTTCCTGAAAGGATTAAATAAAATAAAATATTGAAGCAAATATTTTGAGAGACTCTGCCTTAGTGAGCCTTTTAGCTCTTATTTTTCCCGTATGCTTCTATTTCTGAGCTCTGGTCTTCTTGGTTTCCTTTCCTGGGCTTTCATCAACATTAATGATTTCATCTCTTAGTCTAGGATTAGCAATGAGTTTTCTATTCAGTCTAAGATTGTTTTTAGGCCTAGTGTGAGGCCTTCTGAGGTATGGGTTGGGAATATAGGAAACCATTCTTCTCTTCTGTATCATAATAATAGAATGGCCTTCTTCATACTCTGTCTCTGGGAAATCTTCATCAGTGTTGTCTTCTTTGAAAGTTGAATAGGAGTGAATGACATTCTTTTCATTTATACTGGTAGGTATCTTAGATGTCTTGAGAGAAGAAAACAACTGAGCTAGTGTTGGTTCCTCTACTGAAGGGGTGTCCCTATTTTCTTCTTGCTCTTCTGCAACTGTTGTAATAGAGTGTTGAACTAGAATAGAGTGTTGAACTGGTACTTCAGGGCTGGCTTTGTATGAACTTTATTCTCCTAGGATAAAATTTCATATGCCTTCATGTCTTGAGGAAGAAGCTCTTGAGATTCAACAAGAAATTTTTTTGGCACCCATGATCCTAGTGAAAATTAAGCACCTACACTAGTGTGGGGCCCACAAGCTATTTTTAGGTGAATGTCTATTTTTTTTATCCCTTAATTTATATGGAAATTAAACTGTAATCTATTCTTAATGTGGACTTGAAAATAGTTAACTGAAGTGGAAAATCAGTTAGCTAAGTGAATTTCTAGTTAAAGGTTGGTTGGTGGGACATGCAGAATAATTCAAGTTGTAATTGTGTGATTATAGTTGTAATAGAGTTGGAAGTGCAGTGGTGCATGAGTTTGTGCAAGTTGTAAATAGTTTAACTAAGTTAAGTGAGTTAAAATTAGTTGTGCTAGTTGTAACTGAAGATACACTAGTGAGAGATCAAGTGAATTAAATATTAATTAATTCATATGTAGTGATCTCACATGCAACTGAAGATTTACTATTATTAACTGCATGCATGTCAAATCCAGTGGAGACCTAGTTGACTTCTAGGTGAAAGGGCAGATAAATATTAGTTGTGACATTATCCGCTTGCACACATGCAAGCACACACACATTGGATGTGCCAATGATACTTGCGAAGTCAAAGCAAGCAGGATTGCATCAATTCAGGGAATGCATTCAACAGGGATGACACAGTGAAGGCATGCTGTCTTTAGACAGTAAATTGGCTAAGGGATTTGCCAATTTTTGTGTGATAGTGTGAGACAATTAGCTGATGTACTGAGATCTCTTGTGAGAAGAGTTTCGTATGTAATTGTTTCATGATCCATGAAATAATATAAAATAGAATATATTGGAGTTTTTAGATAAGCTTTCCTTGGGAAATTATCTGTGTTGTGTGTGATTGATCTTTCTTCAGGCTTATGTAATTGGAAATTGTGTTTTTAATTCCACAAATATTTGTAGAAGCGATTCAATATTTAACTTTAGCAAATTGTTAGATCGGGTGAATCCAATATATACATGCATACTGTATAATTTCTACATGGTATGGGAGCACAAGAAATTGCATAAGTGAAGCAAGAGTTTATTTTGTGACTGGATATAATTCAAATTTGCAGAAATAATTTCTTGGTGCTACAGCTTATTCAAGATCGAAATGGCTTTCAATGAATTGAGGTTAAATTATACACTTAAGGACAACTCAAAATACATTTCTTGGAAGGACAGGATGGAGGCGGTACTCAAAGACAATGGCTTGGAGGAATTCATTGAAAAATATGTTCCTAAGCCAGATGCTGCTAATCTTGATGCATGGAAAAAGAAAGTGGCAAAGGCGAGGATGATCCTGTTGGAGGGAGTATGAGACAACATTGTCTCAAGCCTCCATGGGAAAGCACACCATATGTTATGTGGAAGGCTTTGACGGATCTATTCCGAAGCAACAACGACCATAGGAAATTGGTGCTCAAAGATTAACTCAGGAAGATCAAGATGGAAAAGGGCGACACCATTCTAAAGTATCTCATAAAGTTTGTCCAATGTCAGGATAAACTAGGGAGTGTGGGAATAACAGTTGATGATGATGATTTGGTGAGTTTGGCTCTCCTAGGACTTCCTAAGAGTTACCACAATAATGAAGACTTTGTCAATGGATGGGAAAAATTTCCAGATTGGGAACGACTGTGGTCGGATATGGTGCAGGAGGATTTCAGGAAGAACACCAGAGATGGCTCTTCATCAAAGCATGATGATGAAGAGGATTGTGCTTTGGCTGCCAAGGCGAAAAAGGGGAAGGGGAAGAAATTCCATTCTAAATCCAAGTCTAAAGGCAAGAAGCAGGACATGTCCAAGGTGAAGTGTTTTCACTGTCACGAACATGGGCATTTTGCTACTAAGTGTCCACAAAAGAAGAAGAACAAGAAGGCTACTGGAGATGCAGCTGGTGAGGCCCTTACCTTGAAATTTGAGCTTGACTTCTCCTTGATTGCATGAATGGTGTCAAGTGTATTGGGATTAGTGTGGTATTTGGATAATGGTGCTTCCTTTCACATGACGGGAGATAAGGAAATTTTCAGTGACTTGGAGGAGAAAGATCTCCATATGCATATTGAGATGGGTGACGACGGACGATACAGTGCTACTGGGATTGGTACCATTACCTTTTAGATGGAGTCAGGTAAACCATTTCAATTAAAATATGTGATGCATGTACCAGGTCTGAGGAAAAATTTGGTCTTAGTTGCAATGTTGGAGGATTGAGGCTATGACGTTGTTTTTAGCGATGGAAAAGCTATATCGCGACATAAAACAATGGGTCAAGCCAAGAGGATAGGGATTCGAGTTAAGAATATCTACAAGCTGGAGGTAGATGGTTGCACTGCCATGGTGGGTAAGGCGGAGAAAGTGGTGAGCCGGGATGAGGGCGAATTATGGCACAGGGAATTGGGCCATCTTCATCACAGAGCCTTGAAAGTCATGCAAAAAATATCTACTGGAATTCCAATGGGAACACTTGCTCAGTTAGATAAGTGCAAGGGTTGCACCATGGGGACGTATGTAAAGCCCACCTTTCATGAGAAGGGGAACCGTGCTTCAAGGATCCTTGAGAGAGTTCACACAGACGTGTGTGGACCATTCTTGGTTGCTTCAACAGCAAAACATAAGTACTATGTAATCTTTGTTGATAAATTTTCTTGTAAATGCTGGATCTTCTTCATGGAGAAGAAATATCAAACATTCTCTAAGTTCTGTGAGTTTAAGGCATTGGTGGAGAAAGAGTCGGAGAAGAAAGTGAAGGCTCTTAGGAGCAATAATGGTGGAGAATACATCTCTAATGAATTCAATAACTTCTGCAGCAAATAAGGAATTCGAAGAGAACGCATAGCGCCTTATAACCCACATCAGAGTGGGGTCGCGGAGAGGAAGAATAGAACAATCATGGGTGCAACACGAGCGATCTTTCATGATCAAGGCCTACCAATGCATTTGTGGGTGAAAGCATGCAACACTGTGGTTTATGTGCAAAACTGTTATTCTCATAGAGTACTTGGCATGAGTACACCTGAAGAAGCTTTCACTTGTAAGAAACCAGATGTTTCACGCTTTAAGATTTTTGGCTCATCTATTTATGTGCATGTGACCAAGGATGCCAGGAAGAAGTTGGACTCAACTGCTGAAGTTGGGATTTTTGTGGGGTACACAGAAACACCCCATAATTATCATGTGTATTTGCTAAATAGAAGAATTACTGTTGTGCGACGGGATACAAAATTTGATGAGGGGAAAGCCATGCGGTTGTCCCTTGAGAGGGAGCTGGACTTGCATGTGGAGGAGGAACTGCTAGTTCCCAAAGATGAGTCTCAAGATTTGGATCAACCACATGGGGAGGTTCATGGAGTGGAGGAAATCACTCATGCAGAGCCATCCATCAAAAATGGCAGAAAGCGCACCACGTAAGTTGATAGGTTGAGACTTGATGCTGTAGAGAATGTAGGAGCCCCTAATTCACAACACAAACATAGACATTCTCTTGACCGATTTACTGGATACATGGCTCTTATGAGAAAATGTATTGTGGGTGAACCATATTCCTTTCAGGAAGCAGTGTAGTAGCCTACTTGGGTTGATGCAATGGTGGAGGAGTATGACTCCATTTTCAAAAAAAGTGCATGGGAAATTGTCCCAAGATCGGTTGAAAAATCAATGGTAGGTTCAAGATGGATCTACAAGGTAAAGCAACCTTACGATGGGAGTGTGGAGAAATACAAGTCCAGATTTGTGGCCTGGGGTTTCTCACAAATCGAGGGGATAGATTATGATGAGTCTTTTTCACTTGTCGCAAGGTAATATTCCATAAGGACCATCCTTGCACTCTCAACGCAGATGGGATAGCGCATACATCAGATGGATGTGAAAACTATGTTTCTCAATGGGATCTTTGTGGAAGAGGTATACTTAGAGCAGCCTGAAGGTTTCAATATATTCAATAGCGAGTCACATGTGTGCAGACTCAAAAGAGCGCTGTATGGGCTAAAGTAAGCACCCCGTGCTTGGTACACTTGGATAGACAACTATTTCACCAGACTGGGCTTCACCAAAAGTGAAGCACTTGCAAACCTGTACCATATTGTGGTTGAGGGTAAGCTATTGATCATTTTTCTTTATGTTGATGATTTAATTTTGACTGGTGATGAGCAACTAATACAATCATGCAAGGAGGATCTTGCAAGGGAGTTCGAAATGAAGGATATGGGCCTCCTTCATTATTTCCTTGGATTGGAAATATGGCAGTGGGATGGTGAAATTTTTGTGTCTCAAGGAAAGCATGCAAAGGAGATATTGGGTAGGTTTAACATGGAGAGTTGCAAACCCAAGGATATGCCTCTTGCAGGAAACTAGAGGAAAGAGGATGCTACTTCTGGAGAGGTAGTGGATGCTACTGTATATAGATAGTTAGTCGGTTCGCTAATGTATCTAGTGGACATGAGACCCGACATTTGCTATGCAGTTAACCAACTGAGTCAATCTATGGTTAAGCCTACCAAGCTCTTTTGGAAGGCGGGGAAGCATGTCCTGAGATACCTGAGGTGCACATCAGAGTATGGTCTATGGTCCATAAGAATGAATGGAGTGAAGTTGCATGGCTTCACGGATGCAGATTGGGTTGGAAGTCCATTAGATATAAAGACCACATCAGGGGGGATATTTAGCATTGGACGTACAACTTTTTATTGGTACAAAAGGACGCAGAGATACGTAGCACTCAGTTCAACGGAAGCGAAATACATGGTAGCAAATAAAGTTGCATATGAGGCTATTTGGATGAGAAATATCCTAGTTGGTTTGTTTGGTTCTCAGATGGATCCGATAGTGATTCATTGTGATAATCAGAGTTTCATTAAACTCTCGATTAATCCTATGTTTCATGATAGGTACAAGCATATAAATATCTGATACCATCATCTCAGAGATTGTGTGCAGAGGAGAATCATGTTGCTTCAGTACATTCCCACGGAAGATCAGGATGCAGACATTCCGACGAAGGCACTCACCAGGGGAAAATTCAAATATCATAGAGACAGGACCGTGGTGAAGGATAATCCCTTTCTTTTTGAGAGGGAGCATTGAGATTCAACAAGAAATTTTTTTGGCACCCATGATCCTAGTGAAAATGAAGCACCTACACTAGGGTGGGGCCCACAGGCTATTTTTAGGAGAATGTGTATTTTTATTATCCCTTAATTTAGATTGACATTAAACTGTAATATATTCTCAATGTGGACTTGAAAATAGTTAACTGAAGTGGAAAATCAATTAGTTAAGTGAATTTCGAGTTAGAGGTTGGTTGGTGGGACATGCATAATAATTCTAGTTGTAACTGAGTGATTCTAGTTGTAACAGAGCTGTAAGTGCAATGGTGCATGAGTTTTTTCAAGTTTTAAATATTTAAACTCAGTTAAGTGAGTTAAAATCAGTTGTGCTAGTTGTAACTGAATATACACTAGTGAGAGATCAAGTGAATTAAATATTAATTAATTCACATGTAGTGATCTCACATGCAACTGAAGATTTACTATTATTAACTGCATGCATGTCAGATCCAGTGGAGACCCAGTTGAGTTCTAGGTGAAAGGGAAGATAAATATCAGTTGTGACATTATCTGCTTGCACATATGCAAGCACACACACATTGGATGTGCTAATGATACTTGTGCAGTCAAGGCAGGTAGGATTGCATCAATTCAAGGATTGCATTCAACAGGGATTGCGCAGTGAAGGAAGGCTGTTCTTTGATGAATAATGCTAAAGTTTGGGGTTCCTTTGGAGATTTCCTTGTATAAACCCTTTCTTCTGGTTGTACCATTGGTATGGGAGTGACAGGTTCAGTTCTGGTTCTCTTAGTCAAACTTCTAGTTTTCCTACTAGTTGATGGGATAGATTGAACTAGCTGTGAACTATTTGGCACAAGTTTTGTGCCAATTTGTTCTTGGGCATTTTTATTCTTGGGTCTCCCTACCATCCTTCTAGAGTTGATACTACCAAATCCATCCTCTGTTAGGAATTTTTCCCAAGTATTTCTTTTCTTCTTAAGGTGAAATAAAATCAACATCTTGATTAAACCCCTATGATAGAGGTTATGCAGGGAATAGTTAGGGATTTTTTGCAACTTTAAAGACATTTTTAACAAGGATCTGTATAGTAAGAAAGGATAATTCAAAGGTTTGGCACCTGGGATGTGAGAGAGAAATCTCATTTGGTATTGATGAACATAGGAGAATCTACCTTCACAAGTAATGTAGTGTTGCACAATGGTTATTACATTCTGCCATTCTGGCCTAAAGAAGGAAATATGCACAGTTGGATCCCATTTGATATTTACATGCTCGGGTTTGAGGAAGAGACTTACTTCTGCTTGCAACATTTTCTTTCTGAACCAACGTTCTCTAGTGGTTGAAGTCTGAGTGGCCCTGGCTATAATGGTTTCAGTGACTTTGAAAGTTTTGCTTCCAAGCTTAACTTTCTCCCCATCAAAACTCTCAGAAAAGGCCTATGCAAGAGTTACATTTTCCCTTGAGAATTTCATAGAAACTTATACCATCCTGCTGTCTGAAATTGGGGCTTTGATCTAGCATCAACAAACCTGGTATTTGCTGGCTCAGAACGGTTAACGTTTCCACATTTTCCCATTCTTCTCAACACCTAAGCTCCCTCTTTACGCACAAATTTTCAACCTGGAGGTAAAACCCTACACGCAACCCAAATTTCTTGCTTTGGGATGATAAATTGGTTGCTGGAAAACGTAACTATGTTAGTTGTAACCTTCACAGAGAACCTCGGTCATGAGAACATTGAACCTAACTCTCTAGAATCCACACATTTAATCACGTTATGGTTTCATGGCACGATTTGAAATGTTTCAAATACGAGCCCCAATTCACCCCATAACACATAACACTCCCTTGCATCATTTAATAAATTGATACCTTGTACCTTAATTTTAGTTTCAGCTTTAATAAGGTAGCTATAGGTTAGCTCCATCAATAATATAATCATTTCCCTATAATATCTTCTAAGTAAAAATTAATTACCCTTTTTAAAAAGAATAACATATCATAACATAGAATATCTTCAGTTAATTTCAAAGGAGAACGATCGTTCCTTTGGTAAATGCTCTTTGCAACTCCTTATGCAGTTTCGGAGAAATAGCTCCCTTTTATTTCTGTGTCACCAATGAAACCATGTTTCAGAGAAATATCTGCCTTTTGTCACTGTGTCACTAATGAAACCTTCAAAAGGGTAGCTATTATCCCGGAAAGAGAAGCTATTATTTTATTACTAAAATGACCAATAACTTTTGACTCTAACATAAGTTAAAACAATAGCTTTAACTTATTTTTAAGAACCTAAGACACAATACCACCTATAAAACTTAAAAATATTTTTTGTTTTGAGACTCTTTTTGGCTTTTATTGAAGATGACTAGAACTTTGACATAGGCTATAGGAACAATAAAAATTCGAAAACAGTGATATAATGGTGGTCAGACTATTAAAATTTATAATGCTAACACCTAGTAAAAATCCATGCCAAGTGTAATGCAGGAAAATCTTCTCTGCGGACAGAGATGACCCCTCTAGCCCTATGATGGGTCTAGTAACAACAGGGAATAATTAGAATCCTACTTTCTTAGATTGTAAATGTACGCAGATTGAGAATAGACCACCTACCTCAATTTGATGTTGTTCCTCGCTTGAATCCTTTGATCCTTCGTGCTCCATAGTCATATCCTTGTCGTCGTTTGTGCTTGGTTACCTGAAAAAGGGATCAAACAACAACAAACGTGAAAGCATAACATATATCTTGCATATACAACCTACCTAGTTGATGAAGGAGAACTAAGAATCCAATCATACATTAAAGACAAGAATGGAAAGCATGAATCGATTGTATTATATTGAAATAGAGAGGGGGAGTTACAACCGGCGCCTTGATGTCGTAGCTCTCCTTCGATGGGTCTGGATCCAGGCACGTCTCCAAAGCGCTCGTTCCAACTTGATGTGGAGGGCAAAAGGTCTCAACTCTCGCTCGATACCTATAGCAAAAAATATCTCTCTTTTGTTCTTCTATCTATGTTTTAACTAGCAGAGCTATAGGAGGATGTCCATTTTGTAGCAAGGGAAGAGGGAACATGGATCCACTTAAGGTGGGGAAATGGATTATCCCTTTGGGTGGTTTCAATTTTGTAGGAACAAAGAGCCCAAAGGGATAATATCGACTCTATCCTCAGGAACAAACAACCATCTCTCCACCACGAAGCTTGACTTCCATATTTAAGAAACTTTGCAAATGAGGATCGACGTCGGTATGATCCTCATTCTAGCGCCGATCGACGCTGCCCTAGACCAAAAAAGAGTCATCGGTGCAAAAAAGACACGTAGAGGGCGTGCTACTCCAAATAACCATGTTTTTAAGGAGTTTCTTCAAGAATGATCAACACATAGTTTAATCATCATGCTATAAGGGATAAGATGGCACATTTTCATGATGGAAAATAGACACAGGGGTCACTGTTAGGGGTCTCCAGGATCAGGAATGGGGAGCACAGAGATAGTGACAAATTGTTGTGTAACAGATTCCTCCTAAATCATGAAAGACAAACGAGAGTGAGGGGTGAAATGATTTATGAGTACGTGCTAGGACCAAGACGCCGTCATCAAAAAACCTGCACAAACAAGCACATATATACATAAATGAAATCTTTGAAATAATCACATGACATGAGATATGGACGCAACCATATAATAAAGAGGATAAAAAATATAGACTCAAGGTATGACCTCAGCCATCCAAATGAAAGAGTCACATGTACATTCATGAATAATATATATCACCTCGCAGCCTAGGCTTTATCAGAAAAAACCTAGGGTCTTACGCTTTGTCACGACCCGATCAAGTACCAATTCAGGCATGTGAATAAATGGGTTGAGGTCGAACATGCAATAAAATCACCTGATTACCAGTCAATGATGTAAACTGTTAACATGCGCGAGAGAAACCGCCAATAATGACAATTCTCCGAAAGTAATAGCAGTACAATCCACTAGTGCAAACAAGGAGTTGACATCGAACACTCGTGAAATAATCCAATTGAAGTCCAATGATGTAAGCTTGTCGTCGGATGCGAACAACCTTCTATTAAGGCATGCAGGCTCTAAGGTACTGAAAAAAGGGATCTCTAGATCAACTTCCCGGATAAGGAGCTGAAGTCGACATGAAGCGATACTTCGAAGGAGGGCCATAATGCATCCCACATAATCGACACGAGATGAAGGAAATAAGATGATAATGAAATTGATTAGAGAATCAGGCAATGAACAAGATATAGAAGGAACTTCTCTTGAACATATCAACGACACAACTTCGGAGTTTGGCAGTATTTGACTCAAATGGAATCAGAAGTTATGTTGACGAAAATGCTAATGAAATGAGAGGCAAAACAGATTTCCCAAACCCATGGAGGCAAAGTGACAAATGTAGGATATCCCCAACCCGACACGAAACAAAAGATGTGTCATGTTCAAGAGCGACATACTGCCAATACAATTGATTAATACTTTCCATTTTCCCCCACCATTTTTGGCGAGTACCCCAATTATTTTTGTATACAGGCTTGAAGGGGATAACATATGCTTGTCATAAAAGTTTTTCCTTCAGAAAAATCCGTCCTAGTACATTTTAAGAGCGCCCAGAAGGAGGAACTCGGTGTTTTCAAGATGACAAATCCAATGTCGTTAATTCTTAACGAGCTCGACAAAGGTGGAACTCGACATCTTTTCATTTTTCGAGAGTTTGAAAAGAGGCGAAAAGAAAAATCTAGATGGCCCTTTTCATAAATAGTCCTTCATACCCGAAAAGGTAGAAAACAACGTGTGAGGGAACCTCTTAGTCGCGATTGACTAAGGTATTCCTTTTTCGTAAATAATTTTATCCTAGACAAAAAAAGGGGTAAACATATACAGGGTAAATGACGTTTCGTGCACTTTAACGGGTTCAAAAAGACAAGAAATCGACAATATTTCCACGCTTAGAGAGTCAGAAAACAGTTGAAAGATAACTCCCCCTAAAGGAACGATTGGTATAAAGGATAACAACTGGTTCCGGTTATGGTGGAACTTCTCAAAACATTATAAAAGACAAGAGGCTGTCTAACAAGACCACTCATTGCAGCGGTTCCTCAGGAATGGGTAAATCAATCAAGTGAAGGCGAATGATCGGCTGAGCAGATAGTGACGATTGAATGAGAAAAACAAGGGTCATCTAGAAAAGAAAGCTGATAAAAAGGCAATCATGAGAGGTAAAAAGAAAATGGTTTCGTTTTTACGCAAGCTTGAAAACATGGAAAACTCTTCTTAGAATTGGTTTCATTTTTACACAAGATTGAAACAAAGATAAACTATGCTTTGAAAAAAGTTTGCATGCCCGCAACATGGTGACTAAATTTGAGGTACATGCCCCCAAGCTTCATTCCATTCACCTGAGTAGACTGCTAGTTACCAACAGGTGGATGGAATGAAGGTTCAATTACAATATCAAGTGAAAGACTCAACTGGGATTGTACGAGATTCAATCAAAATTTCAAATATACGAGGTTGACACAGTAAAATAACTATCCTCATAAGACCTAATTCATTTTTTAACGAGGTTGACATAGTAAAAGAAATATCCTCATGACACCTTGTTTTATTTTTTAAAGAGCTTGACACAAGAAAATAACTTTGCTCTGACGAGCTTGTTTCATATTTTAAGGAGCTTGACACAATAAAATGAACTATGCTTCGAGGACATGATCAAGAGAGATAAGAGGTCATGGCTTCCAAGAGGTTCTCATATGATGGGAGAACAAAATCTTGGAAATCATGTTCTAACGCCCCCTGTAGATGGTACACGATGACACTATCAATGGATGAGGGCAATGAGCATGTGGTCACATGATTAACCCGTGGCGGGGAAGACACCACCGACAGGTAAGGACCAGGAAAGGACGATGGGAAACCAAATGTCACATCAAGACTAATTACCGAAATCTAATCAATGGTCATGATCCAAACTTCATGTGGAAAACAGATCACACGAAAGAGGGAAGAAACAAGAGCTCCCATGACATAAGAGTAGTCGCGCCCTAGGAGTAAGTTAAAATCCAAGGGGCCTTGAACAATAATCATGTCTATATAGAAAATATTTCCTCCTAATGAAATAGGTAGCTTTGAAAAGATCCCTAATGGTTGACTGGTTCCTCTGTTAAAAGCCAACAAATTTTGAGTAACAGGCACAAGCTGCGGAGAACCGAAAGCTTGCCAGGTAGTTGAGGACAAATTACTAATTGAGGCAACTTCATCTATAATCGTGCTTGGTACAACCATATTGCAGACCTACATATTGATCTCAAAAGGAACGTAAGAAGGAGGACGGTATCCCATGAATCGACTCCAATCAAAGGAAGCGACCAAACTACATGGAGGGGGTGCCATAGGCATAAGAGGATTATCCCCTTTAATTACAGGAGCAGAAAGACCATCCTCCTGGACTTAGGGAATGAGAGTAGGGGGGTCACTTTCTTGGATGGTGGTGATGGGAGGTGGAGAATCACCCTCCTAGATCATGGGAGCAGGAGGATCTCCCTATGTTTCTGCGGAAATAGAGGAAACAAAGAGAGCCTGACTGGGATGAGATCCACTCTCTACGAAAAAGACCTGATGAATTGTGGGGGGAACCAGGTCGATTTTTTACTCAACCAATGATTGGTCAGAAACAGACTCATGAGACTGAGCTTCTGAGAGAGCGGAAATGACCGGAGATAAATCTTGATCAATTATTTGATCAACTAGCATATAACTCGAAGAAAACTTCTGGTAACCAACAGGAAGACAAGATTCAAAAGTCGAAAGGGTATCCAACACTTTGCAGGCCTCCTCTAGATAGGGATAGAGGTGAATGGGATGGTTCACTTCACATAAATTACATAGAATTTCGATCTCACCTTGTTTCTTACGAGTCTTATCATCCCTAGCTGAAGTCTCATCATCAACATGATGCCCAAAGGTTGACGATGAAGGATGAATCGGGGAAACATGCCACAATTCTAACACCTTGGGAATACCAGTGCAATCTCTAAGAAGATGGTTACCCTCGCATGGCTTGCAAGGGAATTTGACTTTACAGGATGAAATGGGAGGTTTCTCAATATTAGTTGCATGGGTAACAATGGTTGCTAGTTTTCCCCACATCTTATTTTCATTCTTCTTCTTCGACTTCTTTTTGTTCTTCTTAGCCACCTGGGTAGTAGAATCTAGAATTTCATCAGGCGAAGAGGAAGAACAAGGTGAAGAAATGGGCGAAGAAGATGAGGGGTCAATCTTAAGATCAACATGGGGTTGATATGGTTCAGGCTAAGGAGAACTCGGTTGAGAAACAATTGGTATATTTGAAACCACAAGGTTTGAAAATAACCAAACTGGCAAACAAATGGTTAATCCCGGGCGGGACAACGTTGCCATATATGGGGCACCAAAATTTTTGAAAGAAGGAAACGAACCAGGATTCCCATCTGAGGGGACCCTTAGGTTGATGATTCAGGAACTGTTGCCATTGATCTCAATATAAGATGAGCACAGATAAATTGTTATCGAGACGATAAATTTTAGAAATTAAAAAAAAAAACAAAATAAATCAAAAGGGGTGAACTATGCAAAAGGATAACCAGGTAGCCGTGAACTGCAATATACACCTTGGCGATAAAATGAAAGAGAAATGACCAAGGACTTAACGTACGGTAGCCAATCTCCCCGAATTCTATGTTTAGTGTATCACATCTACAAGGCGGCCAACTTAGTTACCTATGGTAGGTTTGCAGCCTAACGGTGTCTCCCAAAATATACATGACGGTACGTGGGAGTCCAAATCCATAGTAGCGCTGTCTGATGCATAACCGTTCGATGAGAGCGTCCCAAAATACACTTTCATACATCAATATACTTCCATACGCGAGACAAGATATCACCCCCGGGTTGTAACGTAGACTGTTAGCGACATCTCCTACGCTGAATGCCATCGAAACACGTCTCTAGCCTAGACCTCTAAATGTGATTCATTAGGTTCCAAATGCTCCTTAGGTTGATTAAATAAATTTAAAGTTTGATCTTGAATTATGTCTCGGTTTTAAATTCCTACTGATGCCACTTGAACCCCTAAGATGCAACTAAATGAGAGAAGAAACCATTCCTTTTGATGAAACCTACGTTAATGAAGGAGAAGGAAACTCATGCAATCAACGTAGAAAAGAAAAAAATGCATAGAACGACATTCACTTTTCTCTTCAAGTGCAGGATCTTAAATCGAAACAATTTTTTCACAATTTCTTTCCTTTCACTAAATGCACTTAGAAGTGAATCTAAATGAAATTTTTCATTTTCTATAGTGAAATGAAACGAAAAATATTTTTGTATTTTCCTTATAAGCACAATGCAAAATGTAGAATGCAAATCAATCAACAATTCCTTGAGTACTAATGAAATCTCTCAAAATGCATGCAAGAGGCAAATATTTAGAAAATAAAAGAGAGACATAAACCAATTTTCTCAAAACGAGACACTCTTCATTTAGACATTGATCAATCACTCAAAAAAAACAAACTTTAGTCGAAAAACAAGAAATTGTGATCTATGCTTGATGACGAAAATAAACTCAAATGAATTTAGGGTTGATTTTATCGTGAGAACGGATTGAAAGAAAAAACTCAATCAAAGAAAAAGCCTGAAAAATACGACAAGATTTGATTCAATGAGAAGTCTGGAAATCAACAAAGTAAGCAACTGCTCGGATGACCCGAAGACACCTCGAAACCCTAGGATGACAAGGATGCACTAACTTTGCAGAAGAGACAACCAAAGATGTGAAAATTGAATCAAAATTGTCGCTGAATAGAGATGAACAAGAGTTATTCAAAGAACAAAGAACACTAAGAAGGATAAGACCCACTGGCTGACCAAATGAAGGAAACCCTAAAAACGTTATACACAGAAATCAACGCGAATGTTAAGCTGCAACCCATGCTGGAAGAGTAAAAGCACGACTGTGAAAATGCATTTAGCACAAATCAGCGCTACTGTTAGAGCAATACTAGCGCCGATTGAGGAGAAGACTTAAAAACAAAAGGGTTTGCTAAAATAACACCAAGCTTATCACTTCAACATAGAGATAAATGCCTATAAGTAGTTACAGAAGCTACATAGATAAGGAGATGGACACTCGACAAAAATTGATGACAAAACAAAAAATTCGAAAACCGAAAACATGAGGCTTAAAGGCTAGCACTCCCTAGTGGAGTCACCAATTTTTTATGTAGGAAAATCCTCTCTACGAACATAGATGATCACTCTAGCCCTAGGATGGGTCTAGTAACAACAGGGAAAAATTAGAAGCCTACTTTCCTAGATTGTAAATGTATGCAGATCGTGAATAGATCACCTACCTCGATCTGATGCTGTTCCTCGCTTGAATCCTTTGATCCTTCACACTCCGTAGTCATATCCTTGCCGTCGCCGGTGCTTTGTTACCTGCACAAGGGATTAAACAAAAACAAACATGAAAGCATGACATTTATCTTTCATATACAACCTACCTAGTTGATGAAGGAGAACTAAAAATCCAATCATACATTAAAGATGAGAATGGAAAGCACATATCAATTGTATTATATTGAAATAAAGAGGGGAGTTACAACCTACGCTTGAATGTCGCATCTCTCCTTCGATGGGTCCGAATCTAGGCACGTCTCCAAAGAACTCGTTCCAACTTGATATGAAGGTCAGAAGGTCTCAACTCTCGCTCGATACCTCTAGAAACAAATATATCTTTGCTGTTCTTCTATCTCATTATAACTAGGAGAGCTATGTGAGGATGCCCATTTTATAGCAAGGGAAAAGGGAAAATGGATCCACTTAAGGTGGGCAAATGGGTTATCCCTTTTGGTGGTTCCAATTTTGTAGGAACAAAGCATTAGGGGAATTTTGAGGTCTAAAATGAGCCTCCTAAGGAAATAATAAAATAATAGCTAAGCTAATAAAATAATATTTATTAATTTGAAATTCACTTTTTGCACCATAATCCATGTAACCATAGTTAAATTCAATTCAAAAGTTGTACCAAAATAAAATTAATAAAAAAAAATGTATTGATGTGACTATAAATAAGAATGAGATTTTTAAGAAAAAATCATTATCATTGAATAACTAATGCATTTGTCCTTTGTACTTAAATAACTTAAAATAAAATATAAATATAAATGTATATATTCTTAATTATTATATGCTATTAATTAAAATTTATATTATTTAAATTGTATAATAACATGTAATTAATATATTATATAAAAATAATATAATATAATATAATATAATATAATAAATGTATAGGGATGTGCATTGTTTCTTTCAAGAAATATGAAATGACAATAATATATTTATATTCAAAAAGTGTGAAATGACATTTATTATGAATACTTTACTTTGAATTTAAAAATACTTAGAGCACTACCATGGTTAACCATGAGTTTTTATCTTCAATTGAGAATGTGACAAGTAAGCACCTTTAACTCAATCAATGCCACCTCAACCATTAGGGATGATGTCATCCTCTAAAATGTGATTGGTTCTCATAAAGTGAATTTTGATTGTACATTTTCCTTAGGAGGCCCATTTTAGACCTCAAAATTCCCCTAATGAACCCAAAGGGAGAAGCTCGACTCCATCCTTAGGAAAAAACAACCAGCGCTTCGCCACAAAGATTCTAGATCTCGAAACTTCACTTCCTTTTTTAAAAAACTCTCTAGATGAGGATTGGCATGGGAATGATCCTTATTCTAGAGCCGATCGATGCTGCCCTAGACCAAAAAAGAGCCATTGACACGAGCAAGACACGCAGAGGGCATGCCGCTCCAGATAACCATGGTTTTACGGAGTTGCTTTAGGAATGATCAACGAAGAGTTTACTCATCATGCTGTGAGGGATAAGATGGCACATTTTCATGATGGAAAATAGGCACAAGGGTCATTGTTAGGGGTCTCCAGTATTAGGAACGGGGAGCATAGGGACAATGACAAATTGCTGTGTAACATATGTACCTCAAATTGAGTCACCATGTCGGGGGCATGCAAACTTTTTTCAAAGCATAGTTTATCTTTTTTTCAAGCTTGTGTAAAAATGAAACAAATTCCAAGCATAGTTTTCCATGTTTTCAACCTTGCGTAAAAATGAAACCATTTACTTTTTACTCTCATGATTTCCTTTTTATCAACCTTTTTTCCAGATGAGCCTTGTTTATCTCATTCCATCGTCACTATCTGATTGGTCAATCATACACCTTCACTTAATTTTTTTACCCATTCCTGAGGAACCGCTGCAATGAGTGGTCTCGTTAGCCAACCTCTTGACTTTTATCATGTTTTGACCAGTTCCACCATAACCGAAACCAGTTTCTATCTTTTATACAACTCGTTCCTTCAGGCGGATTCACATTTCATCTATTTTCTGACTCTATAAACATGAAAATATTGCTGAGTTCTTGTCGTTTTGAACTTGTTAAAGTGCACGAAAAGTCATTTACCGAGTATACGTTTACCCATTTTTCGGCCTGGGATAAAATTATACATGAAAAAGGAATACCTTAATCAATCACGACTAAGGGGTTCCCTCACACTTTGTTTTCTACCTTTTCGGGTATGAAGGACTATTTACGAAAAGGGCCATCTGGAGTTTTCTTTTCGCTTCTTTTCAAATTCTCTAAACATGAAAAGATGTCGAGTTCCACCTTTGTCGGGCTTGTTAAAAATTAAAGACATTGGATTTGTCGTCATAACGACACCGAGTTCCTCCTTCCTAGGGCTCGTAAAATGTACTAGGATGGATTTTTCTGAAGGAAAAAAATTATATGAGAAGCATATGTTATCCCCTTCAAGCTTGTATACAAAAATAATTGGGGTGCTCGCCAGAAATGGTGGGGGAAAATGGAAAGTATTAATCAGTTGTGTTGGCAGTATTTTGTTCTTGAACATGATACATCCTCTGTTTCGCGTTGGGTTGGGAATATCCTACATTCGTCACTTTTCCTCCATGGGTTTGCGAAATATTTTTTGCCTCTCATTCCATTACCATTTTTGTCAGCATGACCTCTGATTCCATTTGAGTCAAATACTTCCAAACTCCGGAGTCGTGTCGCTGATATCTTCAAGAGAAGTCCCTTCTGCGTCTTGTTCATTGCCTGTTTCTTTGATCAATTTCATTATCATCTTATTGCCTTCATCTTGTGTCGATGATGTGGGATGCATTATGGCCCTCATTTGACATATTTCTTTTTATCGACTTCAGCTCCTTGTCTGGGAAGTTGATCTAGAGATCCCTTTTTTCAGTACCTTTGAGCCTGCATGCCCTAATAGTAGGTTGTTTGCATCTAAAGACATGCTTACATCATTGGCATTCGATCAAATGATTTCATGGGTGTTCGAAGTCAACTCCTTGTTCGCATCTTGTGGATTGTACTGCTAGTACCTTGAGGGCCATTGTCATTATTGGTGGTTTCTCTCGCACATGTTAACAATTTACATCATTTATTGGTTATCAGGCAATTTTCTTACATGTTCTACCTCAACTCATTTATTCAAATGCCTGAATTTGTACTTGATCGGGTCATGACGAAGCACAAGACCCTAGGTTTTTTCTGATAAAGCCTAGGTTGCAAGGCGATATATATTATTCATGACTGTACACATGAATTTTTCATTTGGAGGGCTGCGGCCTTACCTTGAGTCTATATTTGTGATCCTCTTTATTGGATGCCTGCATCCATACCTCATGTCATGTGATTATTTCAGAGATTTTAGTTATGTATAAATGTGCTTGTTTGCGCAAGTTTTCCAACGACAACTTCTTGGTCCTGGCACGTACTCATAAAGCGTTGCACCCCTCACTCTCGTTTGACCTTCATGCTTTAGGGGGCATCTGTTACACAACAATTTGTCACTATCGTTGTGCTCCCCATTCCTGATCCTAGAGACCCCTAACAACGACCCATGTGTCTATTTTCCATCATGAAAATGTGCCATCTTATCCCTTACAACATAATGAGTAATATTTGTGTTGATAATTCCTAAAGCAAGTCCTTTAAAACAAGGTTATCTAGAGCAGTGCACCCTTTGCATGTCTTGCTCACGCCGATGGCTCTTTTTTGGTCTAGGGTAACGCCGATCATCGCTAGAATGAGGTTCATACCCACACCGATCCTCTTCTGGAAAGTTTTTTAAAAATGGAATTGAAGCTTCGAGATCTAGAAGCTTCGTGGCAGAGAGATGGTTTTTTGTTCTTGAGGATAGAGTCGAGCTTCTCCCTTTGTGTTCTTTGTTCCTACAAAAGTGGAACCACCACCCAAAGGGATAACCCAGTTCCCCACCTTAAGTGGATCCATGTTCCCTCTTCCCTTGCTATAAAATGGACATCCTCCCATAACTCTGCTAGTTAGAATAGAGATAGAAGAACAACAGAGAGATATTAGTTGCTATAGGAATTGAGCGAGGGTTGAGACCTTTTTCCCTCCATATCAAGTTGGAACGAGCGCTTTGGAGACGTGCTTGGATCTGGACCTGTCGAAGGAGACTTGCAACATCAAGGCTCAGGTTGTAACTCCCCCTCTCTATTTCAATATAATATAATTGATTCATTATTTTCATTCTCGTCTTTAATGTATGATTGGGTGCTTATTTATCCTTGATCAACTAGGTAGGTTGTATATGCAAGATATATATTATTCTTTAACGTTTTCTATTTTTTGATCCCTTGTGCAGGTAACCAAGCACTGATGACGATGAGGATCTGAATACGGAGCACGAAGGATCAAAGGATTCAAGTTAGGAACAACATTAGATTGAGGTAGGTGATCTATTCATGATCTACATACATTTAAAATCTAGGAAAGTAGGCTTCTAATTGTTCCCTGTTGTTACTAGACCCATCCTAGGGCTAGAGGGATTGTGTCTGTCCACAGAGAGGATTTTCTTGCACAACACCAAGACAACAAAGAACCACACACAATACCATGCATGCCATATAAGGAAAGGAAATCATACATGCAAATAAATACCTGCAAATAATTATACTGTAGCTACTTTATTCCTTCTTCTCCTAGATTGCTTCCTCCTTTTTCCTGCTTTCTTTTTTTTCTTGCTCCAATGCCAAAATGATCCAAAACTGTAAGTGTCCAAGAGTGAGTGAGAGAGAGAGAGAGAGAGAGAAAGAGAATTATGAGAGAGCTCCAAAAATGTACTGAAAAAAAGTACCAATTGATCCTCATAAGCCTTTTTAGAGAAGCATCTTGTATTTTCTTCATTTGACTCCTCACATGCAACCTGTGACCTTTCATCTCCCTTTTCTCCTAATTTTTATTGTTTTCATAAATAAATGTGCCAAAAATACTTTTTGCCTTTCCAAAATATTTTCCTTTTCCTTTTTCAATTTTCTGAACCATAATAAACCAAATTAACGCCAACTAGTATGTTTTGCCCAAAATTCAGCTTGAAATAAGTGTCCCATCAACCGTGGTTATTATTTTTAACTTTTATTGCATGGAATTTTCACGAGGGCTGTTACACCTTTGACTCCATTGGGAAGAATTTTGTTGAAAGAGACAAGGAATTTGGGAAGAATGAAACTCCTCAATCTTCTAAAGAAGTTGTGTGTCTTGCACATAAAGATAATAATCATGCACAATATTCTTCTAGAGGAAGATGTGGCTAAAGAGGAAGAGGAAGGAATAATTTTAGAGGCAGTGGGGGTAGAAATTTCCAAGGATAAAGGTATGATCTTCATTGAATATGAATCAATAGAGATGGACATGATGCTTCCACTTGTAAGATGCCTTGGGACAAAATTGAGCAGGAAATAAATAAAGAAAAGGGTAAAACACCTAGTAAATGGAAAGGAAAAGCACATGAGTCCACTCATTATGTTGTGGCACATTGCAAGAATGGAGTAATTGAAGACTTATCCAATGCTTCACTTGATTCATGAAAATATGATTGGTTTCTTGATTTAGAATCAACTTGCCTCATGAATTTCAGAAGATATTTCTTTGAAGAATTCAATGACAATGTTGATGGAGTAGTATACTTTGCAAACAAGAAAAAACTCGAGCCATCAGGGCTTGGCAACATCAGGATCAAATTTTCTGGACTTCCATAATTTTTTCTACATGATGTTCTATACCTCCTGAAGTTGAGGAAAAACTTGTTGTCTTTGGTCCACATCTGCAAACAAGTACACTCCCTTCATCTATTTGATGGCAAGGTTGAGTTCATAAAACCATCAAATCACTCACTTTTTATGACTGGGAAAGAAGAAAAAAATCTTATGAAGCTACAAGGAACCTCTTCTCGTGCACAAAAAATTTCATACAGTTCTCATTATGATGAGGGTACACTTCCATAAATTCTTTTATGGAATTCTATATTTGGACACTTAAATATGAAAACCTTATTTTGTTGAAGAAAAATGGTGTTACTGGTTTGCCTACAATTCCTAGGAAACTTAAGCAGTGTGGTGCTTGTATCTTAGGAAAGAAAAATAAACAATCTTTTCATGATTCTCATTCCAGAGCACATAGAAAACTTGAACTCATTCATTTTGATTTATATGGACCAATGTATGTTCCTTTTGCAAATGGTAATAAATATATGATGAAATTTATTGATGACTACACAAGAATGTGTTGGGTTTATTTATTGAAGAAGAAATATAAAGGTTTTAAAACATTCAAGAAATTTCATGCATGGATTGAAAATGATGCACAATATCACTTTGGATCTATTCTCATTGATAATGGAAATAATATACAGCAAATGAATTTGAAAAATATTTTCGCGAACGTGGGATCAAACATATAAAACCGTGCCTTATAATCTCTTACAGAACGAAGTAGCTGAATGAATGAACATAAAAACCTTAAATATGGTATGTTAGATGATGTTTTTCAAGAATTTTAAAATGATTTTTTGGGATGATGCAGTTTTATGTGTTATATATATAAAGTATTGGTGTCCATCTCATCCTATAAAAAAGAAGACTCCCTATGAAATGTGGTTTGGACACATTCCTTTGGTGAGGCATCTTAGGGCTTTTTGTTCCACTTGTTCTGCCTTGATACCAAAGGAACACAGAAAAAACTCGGTGAGAGCCACAAATGTATCTTCTTGGGGTATTCAAATGCCTTCAAATAGTATCGTCTCTATTAGGAAGTGAATAATAAGTTTCTAATATCCAGAGATGTGATATTTCTTGAATCTTCCAAGACTGATAGTGTTTTTGAGCAACAACTTGGTCGCTTGGATAGATTTGGACATGCAAAGTCATTTTGAGAGCTTGATAATTAGATTCCACATATTGAAGGGGGGATCCCTATACTGGATCAATATGTAGAATATTCTTCTGAAGCACTCTCTCCCCCACATGAAGCTCCAACCACATATGACACTTTGAGTGATTTGATTGATATAATTTAAAGACTAAATATTGATTCAGTCCCATCTCATTCAACTGAGAAGCCTGGGCCATCTCAGAAAGGTCCTCCAAAATGGCTAACAAAGACACTTGAAATTGTTCGTCCTAATGAAGTTGGAAAGGCAGGAACAAGAAGCTCAACTAGAAAAAATGGAGGTGATGTAGCAATCTTGATTCACCTGTTGATATGGATGTTTCTTATGATTGTGAACTGAATTTGTCTATATATTTCGAACCAACTTCCTTCAAAGAAGATGCTTATGATGATAAATGGAAAGAAGTGATGTAGAAAGAATATGATGCTTTGACAAAGAATGACACCTGGAAGCTGGTTGATCCTCCATTGGGAACCAAGAAAATTGGCTGCAAGTGGGTCTTTAAAAAAGGTATAAAGCAGACGTCTCACTTGACATGCATAAAGTCAGACTTATGGAAAAAGGTTTTTCACAAAAGGAAGGGGTCTATTATGAGGAGACCTTTTCCTCCATCGAAAAATGGGCTACCATTCAGACACTCTTTCCCTTGGTAGCTCAAAATAGTTGGAAAGTCCATCAAATGGATGTGAAAACTTCTTTCTCTAATGGAGATATGGAAGAGAATGTTTTTATGTCCAAACCAAAAGTGTTATACGAAATTTTGTCACATATGGTTAGTGGGCCTAAGCATGACTCTCCTTAATCCTAGAGTTTCTGCCTGAAACAACCTTGAATCAACCTCTTTAAGCATCAACATAGTTTGTAAGCCTATGAACATGCGTTCACCAATAGGTTGCTCCATGCCGGACAAGGTTGATCTGCTGCATGTTGCTCCATGTTGGGGTGTGTTGGTTCTATAAATTTGAGAAAAAGAGAGAAAATCTTGAAGCATCCATTTCTAGAAGCTTCTAAGATCTGTTGTAACTATTTACCCTAGATTAAACTCTTGAATCCTATCCAATATCTCCTTGGAGTTTCCATCCCTTATGCTTTGATCCCATCCTCCCATTAAGAGTGGATCTCAAAGCCTAGATTGGTAAATGGATAATAATTCCCAACTTACCCTCCTATTATATATATTTGTGGCCATCCTCGAGCCTAGGGGTTGGCTTCTAGAGATATAATTATACCCTCATGCTGCTGTCGAGAAGAGTTAACATTCCATGCATTAGGGTGATTAGAGTTGCACTTTTTGGCAAATAAGGAACAAGTCAACTTGGAGGAGCTCTTCTACAAGAGAAACTACTATTTCTCGTTGTAACTAATTCCATTTATATTAATGTAAAGAGTTATTGTTTTCCTATATGTGATGTTATGATTTCATGTATTCGATGCCATGTTGATCCATTGAATGAAGTATTTAGATGATGTTTCATAGATACCGTAGATCGTTGGATTATGTTGTTCGATGCTTCAAATTATAATTATAGCAATGGGAGCTAGGATTGGATCATTCAAGCCAAGAAAGAAGTGAAGCATACAACGAATCACATGTAGGATTCATCCCAATGTCTATTTAGTTTAAGGGAAACAATAGTTTATTTGTATTTATGTTGTTCTATGCTAGGCCACCCAGTCTAGGGAAGATATTTCTATCAGTAATCGTAGATTCCATATATCAAATTGGTGACTCCGATAGGGAATGATGTATGTCCTTGGTTGCTTATTTGTCCTTAGTGCTTGCTTTACCTCTTCCTAGGATATTTACTATCATCTTCAGTTAAGAAAAAACCTAGGAAGCCTTTTCATTGAGTCTTAATTGCAAATTTTGTGCCGAAACTCTCTATTTTTGACCAATGCTCCCTCTAGTCTAGGGACAGAGCGTTGCACCCCTACTGAGCCCTCTTTGTGCCAGTGTTGCATAGCACGAGTGCCTCTTTTGCTCCTGTGTTGGCCCCTTTTCTTGCATGAATTTTCCTTATTGTTGGTTTTCTCTTTGATCAACCTTGTTCGAACTTTCCTTACTTGAGTCTTTGAATTTCCTGTGGTCCCTCTGAAACCTCCATTTGGTTTGGTTTTTCTTCTGAGTGCCTTCGATAAGGATTTATTTAGATTTTATTTGGTTCTTATCACTAGGTCATTGGTAAAATAATTTTTTTTGATCATTGGTTTCTTGAATGAATTGTTATTTTATTCATCTTTATGAAAAGCTTATTTGAATCAGTGATTAGACTTGTATCTTAGTTTTCATCACATTTGATAATTAAGAGGAATTGAAAAGAAAAATATTTGCATTGGCATATAGGGTTTTGTGTGTACACCAATACTGGAATAGTTGCATAGAAAAGGGAATTGCATCTTGCATCTTGTTTGATGAATTTTGTATGCTGCATAATTTTTGTCTCTTCCCTTCCTTCCTTATATTTTCATTGAAAGAGAGAGGTTTCATTTTTTCATGCTAGTTTTCATTTTAGGGAATTTTGTTGAAACTCACGGTGAGCCATAAAACTAAAAATTAATCAAAGATAAACATTAAAATTTACTGAATAAACCTAAGGTGCATTTGTAACATTAAGGAAAACATTTAAAGGTCTAGGGTAGAGACACGTTCTGGCGTCGTTAAATGTAGGGGCTATCGTTGATTTCCAACATTGTATCTTGGGGGTGATATCTTGTTCCATGTACATTAAGTGTATAGGATCATACTCTGCATACCTTCAAGTATATTGGATGGCCCTCCAAGCATGAAAATTATGACGGAACGTTCTCATTGAACAATTTTGCATTAGATAGCACTATTATGGACTGCAGTCCCACATAATATCAAGTATATTTTGGGATCCCCCTATAGGTTTCTCTCCTCGCCATAGGTAACCAAGTCAGCCTCCTTGTATAATGTGATACACCCAACACAACATTTGGGGAGATTGTCTACATGTACGTTAATTCCTTGGTTCGCCAAGGTGTATATTGTAGTTCATGGTTTCTTGGTAAAGCTTTATGCCAAGTTTTGTCCATTTTATTTATTTATTTTGTGTTAATTTCAAAAATTGATTAATCCAACGTGGAAGATTAAACACCCTTACCTCGTCATTTTCATATAATGCAAAATAAGGCTCCTCTTCCACCAGAGGTTTCTCTCGGCCATCGTCGTAAGCATAAGAAGACACAAAATACTGAATCGTGAACTTTAGGAACTACTTCTAGTCCTCATCCTGAAATTGATTTGCCATAATCATCCTCACCTTTGAGTTTTGAGCCCAAGATTACATCTACTCTTGACGGTGAAACTGACATAATCGAAAAAAAAGTACTTGAAAATTCATTTCCTGAGGTCAATGAACCTGACTTCATTGAGTTAGATACTTTAATTCCTGAGGTTATTCAACCTGAGGAGCCTTAGTCATCCTCACATGTTACTTCCTCTTCTCTTCCTTTGTCTTAGACACACCTGCACACCATATATATTGGACTCGACAATGAACCTCTTCCATACATTCTTTTGAATGTTGAAGAGATCCCACAGGAAGAACCTCACCCCTCCTCTCATGTTCATTTGAGAGGGTTACACCTTTATCAATACCTTGCTTTCCCTTCTCTTTAGAATCCATATAAATCTACTTTAATTGATTCTCTTCCTTTCAAGTCATCCGTGAGTTTCTCGAGGTAATCAGGATCATTAACCATGACTCAATCCGCCATGGTTTCCCAGCCCGTTTCCACTATGGCTGAGACATCTAGTGTTTCTTCCACATCCATGTTTGCGAAATCACTAAAGACTCCTCTCTATGGTGGCCCGTCCATCCCACTTGGTTACCGATCATTATTTGGTACCTTCTCTGGTGTAGCTTCTAGTACTTGGACTTGTCCTATGACATATGTTTCTGAAATTCCGTTTGGAAATTTTCTAATGAGAACCATATAGTCTTCTCCCTATCCTCCTCCTACACCTACAATTGGACATCAAGCTAGTCCTTACATTGGTGGACACCCTCAATAACCTAATTATCTTTATGTTTGGTACCCTCCAATTGGTGGGTAGTTTCCTCCATCATCTCCTCCTCCTTTGGAAGGGGGGAACCTATTATTGTTTCACCTCAAGTTAGTGCTCAACCTTTATCAAATCCACCTTATCCTGGTATGACTGCTAATTTTTGGAAATATACCTTACCTATTTCATCTGGTTTGGTTGTGAGTACATCTGTACATTCTCAACCTATACCATATACACCCCAAATTCACATTCATCAATTCGTACCTTTACAAGCTCAAATTAACATACGTAAACCTCCATAAGCTGCTCAATATATCATGATGGTGTATGGTACTTCCCAAATCCCACTTACTCATCTTTTTCAAGGTAACTTACAATCTCAACACCTTGGACAAGGTATCCCTAAATTCCTGTAAGACAAGCTACATATCGTATGACACAACCCTCACGGAATTCACCTTATATGGGTATGATACACAATCCCAAAGGGCAACAATATTTACCTTTTCAAGGTATTCCTAATGTTGTGGCTCATTTGCATTTACCTTTGAAATATTTTTCAAAACACCAAAAAAGCATATATGGTAGAAAATGTAAAAGTTCGTATGTCGAAGAAGAATTTTGATTTATATGTTGGTACATTAACATTTTGTGATGAGATGTGAAGGTAGGTCGAAGGATTGGATAACCAGAATAAAGCTCAGGAGGGTTTTAACACCGTGGAGAGAGATGGAGTTTCACGAGTTCATTGAATGAACTATCACAGGGAGTAGCGTGGAGAAGATGGAGCTGTAGTGAGGCAACAACTAAAGAAACAGAGAAATCGGTTAAGGCAGAAAACCTTTAGAATATTCCCAAAGGAGGGGATCTGATAGTGAGCATTAAATCGCAAAATTAAAGTGAGATATGGATAGACCAGGTTGCATCGCAAAGTTATGTTTGAAAAGTTGCGAAGTGGACACGTGTTGGCATAACACGATTTCGCATCGGCAATTATTTAGTTTATGCGTTAAGGACTTCGCAAGTTAAACAAAATAGCTTACGATGCGGTAAGAAGCAAAACTTGCAATGCGATAACGGGAGGAGCCATGTGTTGGCACAACGATTCAGCAAATATCGAACATCGGCAGGTTTAGAGTTTAGCATTAAGACTTCGCAAGGTAAAGTATTTTGGTTACGATGCGACAAACGAGAGATGGCGATGTGAGACAGTACAACGGGACCATTGGATTGGGGCACATATCAACGATGGAGGTTAAATTGAAAACAGAGCGGTTTCGCACATCGACATTACTATTGTTTACCATTTAATCTATTTGTTATAGTTGCTGACGTGTGATATTGAATGAGTTTCAAAGTGCAATTGCTTCTGATTGGTTAGGTCGTGTGTGGGCCCATAAACCAAAGGCCAATGGGGTTTGTATAAAGTTGCAACCGTGTATGAGATAAGGTAATGCGAAGGGGCGAACAATGAATAAATAGGCATAGGCAGAGTCGGGCAGAAGAATGTATAGTGGCACTATGGGAAGCACGACAGGTGGGTCAAGTCGAGCACCAAGGCATCATTACAGAACTGTGCAGTTACTACATCATAACCAGAAAGGACACCTCAGCACTTTGTGAGGAATCATCAACAACATCAGATTCCACAAAATGAAAAATATATCCAGTTTTTATTTGTTTTCTCTGTATGATTGCATAAGTAATATTAATAGTTTAGGTAGTCAAATAGTTTCAATAAGTTTAGAAGTTATGAACTATTTTGATGTATTTAAGTAGATATAAATAAATAAAAGGGGTTCTGAGTTTTGGACCTCTGGATGACTATTAATTTGGTATTGAATTTTCTGACAAATTAATGAAAGAAGGTCAAGTTTCCTGCACTTGTTGATGTTGATATGTCTTTCCAGTTTCGCTGTGTTTATTCCTCTTTGAATGAAGTGAAGTAATGTAACATCCTGTCTCTTAATTACATCTGTGAGTAAGAGTTAAATCACCTTAATTTGCGCTCCTTCACTTCATCTCTTCTCTTTTCACAAACTCTTGATGAAACTTTAAAGTAATAGATTCTGTGTTTACAACATATTATTTCAAGTTTCCTCTCTCTCCGTGATTTCCTTTGAAACTTAAAAGTGATAGATTCTGTTTCTCAGCATATCATTTTGAGTTTCTTTTATAGTTCTTCTTTTCATTTCATTCAAGTATCAACAATTTATGGCATTGTGAAGGCTTTCATTATATCGGATTATTGAGGGTATTAAGTAATTAAATTTCAAAGGTGTTAAACAGAGGCCATTTGATATCGTAATTGTGACATACATTTATAAAATGTCTTAAGCGTTGATTCCTTACCACAGTCGAGGGATTTTTTCTTGAGATACAACATTTTCTGGTGCCGTTGCCAGGGACGAAGAAACAAATTTTATTTTTCCCTGGGTTTTTTACATTATTTCCTTTGGTTGTTCAGTGAGGAGGAAATATTGGGTTGTGTTTTTTATTTTCAAAATTATGGCTTTCAAAAGGCATCACACGAGGTCAGATACCTCATAGTAGATACTCCTTGCTTTTCCAGACCCAGAAAGATTTGTTTCTAAAAAGGCTAAGAAACCTGAAATTCCTTCAATACTTGATCCTACATTGTCTGCTCCTGAAAGTAGTTCACATAACCCTTTGTTTGAAGATATTTTCAAGGAAATCTCTTTCTTGGAACAAAATTCTCCTTCCACACCCATTCATTTTCAAGAACCTAAGTTAGAAGAACATTCTTTCAAGTCTGTATCTTTTACCTTCACTCAAGCTCAATCAAATATAGTTGCTGGTTCTTTTGCCATTGTTCATCAACCCACTCCCATATCAGTTTTTCCTCCACCCTCATTCACTTTCACAACAGGTTCATCAATCTCAACTACTCAAGGAACAATTAACCAAGGTGTAAATATGGCAACACCAACCTTTTTATTGAACATATATGCTCCACTAAATCTTGCACAACAATGAATGCCATGCCTCAAGAATACCTCAAATTAATTCCTCGTTTCACTTGAGAAGATGAAGTAATTGCAGAACAAAATTTTCCCTTGTTTTGCACTTTTGCTAAGAATTTAAATCTAGAACATCTTGATGTTGTGATGAGACTATTTGTGCAGTATCTAGATGGAGAGGCTAGAAAATGGTTCAAAGGTTTACCAAATGGTTCAATAAATAACTGGGAAGAGTTAGAAACTCAATTCACTCAGATATGTGGAGAAAAGAGAGATCATGGTTACTCATTGACAGAGTTTAATGCAATTAAAAGAATGCCTAATGAAAGCATTTCTGAGTTTGTAAAAATATTCAACAAATTGTACAATAGTTTACCCATAGAGATGAACCCCCCCCCCCCCCCCCATGTAGGAGCAAAGGTAGTTTTTTTTGGAGATTTTGAAGTTGATTTTAGCTTTACATTGAGAGAGAGAGAAGAGTCCCTACTCTTGAGAAAATACAGATAGATGCTCTAGTGATCGAAGCTAATATGACTGTAGCTGGAAAAGTGAAAGGGAAATAACCAGTCCAAGAGAAGGGGAAAGAAAAATAAGAATCATCACAAGATCTAAGAATTGAAGATATAAAAAAGGTGATGAAGCATATAACCAATAATATAGCCGAGATGGAATTGGAAAATAAAAACTCCCAAAGACAAGTACAACAAAACCGAGGGGGGTTTAACCCTCAATTCAGAAGACATCCCCTGCAAATTTTGCAGAGGGAAAGAAGAGATCAGGACTAGATTCAAGCATCGTTGTATATAGAAGCAACACCCGCAGAGCCAAAAAAAGATGACCAAAGGGAGTCTGAGGATCAGGTGTATGCAATATAAGAGGATGAAGAGGAAGGTTATGAGGGAGAATATGCTGACGCTGAAGTATCTTTTGATCAAGATGAAATGAATGAATATTGTAGACAATTCACAGATTCCATGCAAGCTAAGTTACATAAAAGTATGATTTAAGGTCTAGAAAGAGATCTAGAGTGCAGGATAATGAAGGTGAACAACAAGGTTCCGTTCCTCCTCCAATGTCGACTCCACAACAAAAGGACCTTGTGAAACAGGTTAGTAAGGGGAAACAACCTGTAAATTCACTTAATAGAACACATGTGCAATAGGATGAATCTTCCCAGAACAAATCAGTTGACACTAATATTTTGGAGAGAGTTGTTCCTATACTCAAACAAGAGGAAAATTCTAGAAAGAGTGAAGAAGAACCTAAAAATAATGTTAAGCAAACTCATGCTTTTAGTTTGGAAAAATAGTTGGAGAAGGTTAAAATCCAGGTACCTCTTCTAGAATTAGCTAAAATACCAGCTTACAAGAAAGAAATTTTAGAATTTATTAATCTCACACAGGTGGAAGATATAAGTGACACGATGAACTTATAAGAAGAAAAGGCAGTGGTCACCTTTGGTCCTCATGTAGAATAAGTAGATCCTTATGTTCCACCCTTCTATATTTCTCTGTTGCTTCATGATTTTACTCTACATAATTGCATGCTGGACTCAGGAGCGTCCCATAATCTCATGCCATTGTCTGTTATGAAGGAACTTAACTTGCAGATTACCAAACCTTATAATGATCTATATTCATTTGATTCCAAAATGGTGAAATGTGTTGGATTAATTAAAGATTTAGTAGTTCCATTAGCACAAATCCCAACAAAGAGTACAATCATGGATGTAGTGGTTGCTGACATCCCATCCAAGTTTTGAATGCTCCTGTCAAGATATTGGGGAGAAAAGTTGGGAGGTGTACTAAAATTAGATTTCAATTATGCTATCATTCCGTTTTTTAATGGGGAAGAAAGGAGATTGTACATGGAAACAAGGTTTGTGAATATTACCTCTAAGAAAGATGTAAGAAATCCCCCCATTTATAGTCAAGAAACATAAGATTTTTCTTGTTTCATGCTACATGAAGATGCAAAATTTGATGACGACACAGGGAAGCAGATCTCTTTAGCAGTTGTAAATAATGAGCTACACTCAAGGAAGATTTGGAAGTGCTACTTTGATGGTGCCTACTCTAAGGAGGGCGCAGGTGCTGGATTCTTGCTGATATCACCAGAAGGTAACCTCATGCCTTTCTCTTTTAAACTAGAATTTGATTCAACAAACAATGTGGCTGAGTATGAGGCTTTAATATCAAGCCTTCAAGTTTCTAAAAAGATGGGAGTTCAATGTATTTCAATTTTTGTTGACTCTGAATTGATAATAAGGCAGATTAAAAATCATTGTCAAACCAAGAATTCGAGATTGAGATCATATAGGAATGAAGTTTGGGATTTGATAGAAAACTGTTTTGAAGCCTTAAATCTTCAATATATTCTGAGGGAGGAGAATATATTGGCCGATTCTTTAGCATTTGCAGCTAGCACCTTCAATCCTCCAATAAGTCCAAGGTTAAGGTATGAAATTGAAATTACACATAGACCTTCTATCCCCGACAATGTGAAACATTGGCAGGTGTTTGATGATGATGGACAGATAAATTAGTTCCTGACCATGATTGAAAACTTTGAGTTGAGATAGATCAAGAGGAAGAAAAAACATAGCATAAATCAGAAATAAGAAACATTAAGCAGTCAATAGGTGAACAAAAGATTATCCAATTGAAAGATAATGTGCTCCCCAAAGGGTTGGTTCCCCTTGAAAGATTATTCGATGCTAGTGATGTTTCCGTTGATTCAAAGAAAACACATCAAGAAGAAGAGATGGAATATTGTAATTTGGGAACTCAGCAGGAACCCAAAATAGTGAAATTGTTCAAAGGTGTTCCCAAAAACTATAAATAAAGATACATTGATATTTTTAAGAAATATATGGATGTGTTTGCCTGGTCATATGAAGACCTGAAAACACATGAAAACAACATTATTCAGCATAAGATTCCATTTAAGGAAGGACTCAAACCACACAGACAGAAGCTCAAACAAATCAATCCATTGTTGTTAGCTCCAATCGAAAAAGAAGGGAAGAAACTGTTGCAGGTGAAAATTATAGTCCCTCTCAGATATTCAGAATGAGTTTCTAATCTGGCCCCTATAAGAAAGATGAATGGAGAGATAAGACTGTGTGTAGACTTCAAGAAATTGAACTGAGAATCTCTAAAAGATAATTATCCTTTACTGAAAATGGATTATGTCTTACAGAAGGTGACATGAGCTCACAGGTTGTCTATGTTTGACATATTTTCTGGGTAAAATTAGGTAGCAGTAGAAAAAGAAGATCAAAAGAAGACTACTTTCACTATGAACTAGGCGCCTTCATGTATGCAAGGATGCCATTTGGCCTTATGAACGCAGATGCAACATTTCAGAGGGCCATGGACATAGCCTTTTTTGGTGAGAGGTTTGTAGTTATATATCTGGATGATGTAACTTTTTTCTTAGGGTCAGATGATGAACACTTGGAGCATTTTCAATTTTTTTTTCAAAAGTGCAGAAAGTTTGGTCTGTCATTAAATCCCAAGAAATCTTTATTTTCCTTAGAAGAAGGTAAATTATTGGGTCACATAGTTTCTAAACAAGAAGTAAATATTGAACCAACAAGGGTGGAAGCCATTCAGACTATTCCTTTACCCATAAGCAAGAAATATATCTAGAGATTCCTGGGAAAAATAAACTTTCTGAGGAGATTTGTGCCCAATTATGCTGAGATTGTGAGAAGTATAACAGATATGTTGAAGAAAAATGCAGAAGTGAAATGGGACAAGGGAGCAAGAGAAGCATTTGCTAGAATAAAGGAAGCACTGCAGGAAGCTCCAGTTCTGATTAGTCCAGACTATCAAAAGGAATTTTAGGTATTCTCATTTGCATCCCCCACTACTATTTCCGCTGTGTTGTTGCAGAAAAATGAAGATAGTAAGGGGAAACAAGTTGCATTTTTTAGTAAAGATCTCAGAGATTCTAAGCTCAAATACAATATTATGGAGAAACAAGTATATGCTTTGGTCAAAGCACTGAAAGCCTTCAAGAATTATGTGTTACAATCCCAAATAAATTCTTATGTTCCTAATTCTTCTGTGAAAGACGTGCTGGTCCAAAGCGCTGTTGAAGGAAAAAGTGGGAAGTGGATAGAAAAAATACAAGAGTATGATTTGGACATGAAACCCACCAAGCTGGTCAAGGGTATGGGTTAGAAAATTTGTTCGTAGAAACAAATTTTCAAGCCTTGGGAATCAATCTGTTGGCACCAGCGGATGGAGCTGTTAATGAAGAAGGTCAAAACAAGTCCAAAATGGTCATTCAATATAAATTTTTGTGCTTTGATTGGTATAAATATATTGTGCATTACCTATGTTTATTTTCTTGTCCAACTTCACTAAATAGAACAAAATACAGAGCTCTCAAGCTCAAGTCTCAGCCATATGTTATCATAGAAGCAAAGCTATACTGGAAAGATGCTGTTGGTATTTTGCTGTTATGTTTGACCAAAGGAGAATCTATTGAAGTCACCAAACAATATCATGAAAGTATGTGTGGAGGACATTATAGTTGCAAGGTCACTGCTCATAAAATTCTCAAGTCAGGCTTCTATTGGAAAACCTTGTTTGTAAATGTTTATATACTAGTCAGAAGTTGTTAAAAGTGTCAGTTGTTTGCTGAAAAGAGAAAAATTTCTCCATTACCTCTCATCCCAGTATTTATTGAAGAACCTTTCAGGTAATGGGGATTGGATTTTATTGGAGAGTTCAATCCACCATCAAGTGGACAGTTCAAGTGGATTCTAACTGCCACTGATTACTTTACAAAATGGGTTGAAGCAATACCCACTAAGAAGGCGAATGACCAAGTAGTGATGAAGTTTCTAGAGGAAAACATTTTCAGTAGATTCGGATGTCCAGTCAAAATTCTGAATGATAATTCTTAGGTATTCAACTCTAATCATTTCATTAAAATCTGTCAAACATATAATGTAACTTTATCACAGTCCACAACATATCATCCCTAAGGAACGGATTGGAAGAATCCTCAAATAAGACATTGGTCAGAATATTGAAAAAGACAATAACTGAGAATCAAAACGATTGGGATATGAAGTTGAAGTTCGCCCTCTGGGCAGTTTTAGTCACCCCTACAAGATCTACTGGGAAGTCTCCCTATGAAATGGTTTATGGGACTCAAGCACTATTTCCTACTCAGCTGGAAAAACCAGTGATTTATTTCCTTCAAGAAGCTCAGGGAGAACCTAATGCTCTGGTAAGAAGATTGAATAAGATAATTGAATCAAGTGAAAATAGAAACAAAGTCAGGGATAAATTTATTACTTATCAGGAAAAGATGAAGTCTATATTTGACAAAAAATAAAAAGAAGTTCTCTTTCGAGCAGGAGATTTGGTACTAAGATGGGACACCAGATGAGAAGAAAAGGGGAAGCATGGTAAATTTAACCCTTTCTGGTATGATCCATACAGAATCTCTGAGGCAAGGTCAAATAACACATTCATTTTGGAAGATCTAGATGGAGATTCAGTACAACATCCTGTGAATGGGCAATATCTCAAGCATTATTTCCAGCATTAAAAGTCAACATTCCACCATTGTAAATACCAAATTGCTCATTGTTCATATGTCACTAAGAAATATTTGACTCCATGCCCAATGGATAAGGCACTAATCTGCGGTTCTTAGCACTTCCGTGGAAAGAAGCACTATCCCCAGGTGGAGCCAGATGTTGTGGCTAATTTGCATTTACCTTTGAAATATTTTTCAAAACTCCAAAAAAGCATATATGTTAGAAAATTTAAAATTTTGTATGTCGAAGAAGAATTTTGATTTATATGTTGGTAAATTAACATTTTGTGATGAGATGTGAAGGTAGGTCGAAGGATTGGATAACAAGAATAAAGCTCAGGAGGGTTTTAACACCGTGGAGAAAGATGGAGTTGCACGAGTTCATTGAATGAACTATCGTAGGAGTAGTGTGGAGAAGATGGAGTTGTAGAGCGACGACAACCAAAGAAACAGAGAAATTGGTTAAGGTAGAAAACCTTAGAAGATTCCCAAAGGAGGCGATCTGACGGCGAGGATTAAATCGCAGAATTAAAGTGAGAAATAGACAGACTAGGTTGCATCGCAAAGTTAGGTTTGAAAAGTTGTGAAGTGGACATGTGTCAGCATAGTGCGATTTCGCATTGACGATTATTCAGTTTATGTGTTAAAGAATTCACAAGTTAAACGAAATAACTTGCGATGAGATAAGAAGCGAAACTTGCGATGCGATAAATGGAGGAGCCACGTGTTGGCACAACGATTCAGTGCATATCGCACATCAACAGGTTTAGAGTTTAGCATTAAGACTTCACAAGGTAAAGTATTTTGGTTGCGATGCGACAAACAGGAGATGGCGGTGTGAGACAGTACAGCGGGACCGTTGGATTGGGGCGCAGATCAACAGTGGAGGTTAAATTGCAAATAGAGCGGTTTCACACATCAACATTATTATTGTTTACCATTTAAGCTATTTGTTATAGTTTTCGACGTGCGATATCAAATAAGTTGCAAAGTGCGATTTATTCTGACTGGTCAGGTCATGTGTGGGCTCGTAAACCACAAGTCTACGGGGTTTGTATAAAGTTGTAGCTGTGTATGCGATAAGGTAATGCGAAGGGGCGGCCAATGAATAAAGAGGCATAGGCAGGGTCGGGCAGAAGAATGTATAGTGGGACTGTAGGAAGCATGATAGCTGGGTCAATTCGGGCACCGAGGTGTCGTTACAGAACTGTGCAACTGCTGCATCATAACCAGAAATGACACCTCGGCACTTCGTGAGGATATATCAGCAACAACATATTTATAAAAACGAATAATATTTCCATTTTTTATTTGTTTTCTTTATATGATTGCATAAGTAATCTTAAAAATTTAGGTAGTCGAATAGTTTCAAGAAGGTCAACAGTTATGAACTATTTTGATGTATTTAAGTAGATAGAAATAAATAAAAGGTGTTCTGATTTTTGGACCTTTGGATGACTGTTAATTTGGTACTGAATTTTATGAGAAATTAATGAAAGAAGATCAAGTTTCCTGCACCTGTTGATGTTGATATTCCTTTCCAGTTTCTCTCTATGTTTATTCCTCTTTGAATTAAGTGAAGTAATGTAGCAGCTAGTCTCTTAATTACATCTGTGAGTAAGAGTTAAATCACCTTAATTTGTGCTCCTTCACTTCATCTCTTCTCTTTTCACAAACTACTGATGAAATTTTAAAGTAATAGAATATGTGTTTACAACATATTATTTTTAGTTTCCTCTCCCTCCACGATTTCCTATGAAACTTAAAAGTGATAGATTTTGTTTCTCAGCATATCATTTTGCATTTCTCTTACAATTATTCTTTTCATTTCATTCAAGTGTCAATAGTTTATGGCATTGTGAAGGCTTTCATTATATCATATTATTGAGGGTATTAAGTAATTAAATTCCAAAGGTGTTAAAAAGAGGCCATTTGATATTGTAATTGTGGCATACATTTCTAAAATGTCTTCAGCATTTATTCCTTACCACAGCCAAGGGATTGTTTCTTGAGATACAACACCTCAAATGCCTTATTTAGCTCATCAAATCCAAACCCAACAATTCCAAAATTTACAAGGTCATCTTGGAGCTGGATAACATGGATATGGGTATACTGGTTATCAAAGTCCTCCTTATTCCAGTACCCAGGTTCCTCTTTATCCAGATCTCCCTTATTATGGAACAAAAGTACCTGTTTCTCAAGCTATACCATCTTATCCAGGTTATCCTCTGCGAAATTTTAATAGGAAGTTTCCATTTTTGGCTACTCTTGAATTTCCAGATTTGACTCGGCACCAATGACCCCATCGCTCATTCTCCTTGGTGGTCAATTATTCCTACTAAATTTCCCTATGAAATTCCCAAATTCAACGGGAATCCTGGAGAAGACTTGTCAACCCATGTAATGATGTATCATCTGTGGTGTTCTTCGAACTCCCTCAATGATGATTTGATTCGATTACGTCTTTTCTAATGTACGCTTATAAGTATTGCAACTAAATGGTATATTGAATTTCCTAGAGCTTCGTTTCATGATTTAAATTCTTTACCTACCACCTTCCTTACACATTTCCAGTTTCCCATCAGATACGAAACTGGAACGAAACTTTTGCCAAATTCAAAAAATAAGATTCCACTCATATCTCAGATCACATTCATGAGTGGCAACATCATCGCCGATTAGTTAAAACATATGTTCTTGAATAGTTGTTAGCAAAATGGTTTACTAAATCTTTGTTAGCTCCTATAACAGAAGATGTATCTAAAGGTGGAGTCATGACCAAAGTGAAAGTAATTTCTCATGCACAATATTTGGACCTTTTTTATACCCAATCGGGTACGGTTTATGACAAAATAAAAAATTAACCGAGAAATTTGAACATTGTTCCTCAGCTCCCTAGTCAATAATCTCATGTTGCCGATGGCATGAAAAGTTCTTCCAATTCACAATTAGTGAGTAAACCATCTGGTACTGCTCTCACTGTATCTTCCCAAAACTCTCCATCCAATCCTCCTGCAGCTTCTATTTCCGAGATCAATGTCGTTCACTCTGATAAAGGAAAATCTCAACAACATCCAAGAAGTAAGAAGAAAGGTAAAGGTAAAAATAAGAAATATTATTCACTCCATGAGAAATAAAAAAATCAGTCCTCTGATGAGAAACAAAAGCTTCGTTATCCATGTTTGATTTGTAACGAGGAAAACTTTACTCGTGACTTTCCTCACCATGTGAAAGTGAACCAATTCTTAAAATATTACACTTCCCATGATGTGTTGACCGACCCATTTCCTAATTAGGAGACTCACATGGTTTCCCAAGACCCTTCTTCCTCTAACACTGTTTTAATGCTTTCGTCCACTAGAGCTAAATATGATATTATGGTGGCTACCCATAACAAAGACTAAGTAATGTGAATCCTTCGAATGATCAAGCGACTGATAAACTTTCCATTTTGATACCATCCTCTTCATATCGCACTCCACCTTCGATACCTACAAAATTAACTATTAAGACTATGAAGAGCATTATTCATAAGTCTTCTTTTAAACCTCATGTAAGAGTTGTTCAAAATTATAATGTAGTTGAAGACTTGGCTTAGTATCCATTAACTATGTCAATTCTCGAGGTGTTACAAAAATGTCCTACGTAGAAAAAGGATTTTCTTTTTTCTATCGGATGTGTTGTTCCTTCAGATTCCAACCTATTCATTTTTAATCATGAGAAATATTCCCACTGACTCCCAACTCAATTGGCCTTTATGATCCAAGTTCTTTTCTACGGTAAAAAAAATTCATTGCTCTATTGTGGACGAAGGAGCCTCCACCTGTATCATATCTTGGTCTTGTCGGAAAGCGATTGGTTCTCCACAATAAGTCAGTCATCCATTACATTGAAATATTTTAATGGAAGAACATATAAACCATTTATTATTTTGAAGTCCTTACAAGTAGAATTAGGAGGAAAAACAATGTCCATAGAAGTTGAAGTAATTAATAGACCACTTGATTGTAACCTTTTATTGGGTCGCATGTGGGTTTACGCTATGGGAACTGTCATTTCAACTTATTTCCGTAGGATTTCCTTCCCTCATAAGGGCAGAATTGTGGCCATTGACCAACTCACCTTCTTTGCCTCCAATTTTCAAGTTACAAGAAGTGTCCCTCTAGTAGGGGAAACTTTACACTCTTATCAACATGTTGGGATTGGCCTGCTAAAGGGTTCCTCACTTATGGGAACATTTCCACTCCCTCCTCCCTCCTTTCCAAATAGGTCACCTTTTGTTTCTTATATCAACATGATATCATCTTCTACTGTCTTAGTATATCCATGGATAAAACTAGACGAAACTAACATCAACAGTTTTTGCGACCGAATGTCGCTTAGCCCCATTGAGCTTGATTATGAGGCCATATATTTGACTTGTGTGGCTTGTTATGATACCTTTTCTTCGATTAATTGCGTCGATTTATCATTATATTATGGCACATGAGAGCATCATGGAGATCATGATTCGAGATGATGCGTCGTGGGATGATCATCACCATTGTTCCTCCTTACCAGATTACACAGAGGATAAAATCAGTGACTTGTATCTACCCAATATTGTCAAATATTTTTCGAGTTTCATCTCCATTCACGAATTCTATTTTGAAAATAACCTCTCTAATATCGAAGAGACAATACCTCTTGACATCTCTATTAAACCACGTATTGTCGAAAATCTACACATCGATGCGCCTTGTTCTCCTGATGAGATTAAGACTTAAAAAGCCTCGTTTCAAGAGTTTCGATATGTCATTTCCTGGACCTATGAATAAATTATAGGTATTGACCTAAATATAGTAGTGCAAAATATTATTATGTATCCTGATGCTAAACTAGTATGGGAGCACCTTCGTCTGGTCCATCCCAAGAAGGTGGCTACAGTCAATACCAAGGTTGAAAAAATTCTTCGTGTTTGTTTAATCTATCTTATCTCTTTAACATATTTGGAGTCAAATTTCGTCCCTATCATGAAGAAACAAGGGACAATCCGAGTATGTGTCAATTACTGGGATGTAAATTGTGCTTGTCCAAATGACAATTATCTAACCCCGTTTATTGATTAGATTATTGATGGTGTTCCTGGTTGTGAAATATATTCTTTCATGGATGGCTTCTCTGGCTACTCGCGATGAAATTTTTTATGGCCACATTCCTTCGGTGAGGCATCTTAGGGTTTTTGGTTCCACCTGTTATGCCTTGATACATAAGGAACATAGAAAAAAACTCAGTGCGAGTCGCAAATGTATCTTCTCGGGGTATTAAAATACCTCCAAATCATATCGTCTCTATCATGAAGTGAATAATAAGTTTATATTATCTAGAGATGTGAGCTTTCTTGAATCTTCCAAGACTGACAATATTGTTGAGCAACATCTTGATCGCTTGGATAAATTTGGACATGCAAAGTCTTCTTGAGAGTTTGATAATTAGATTCCACATCTTAAATGGGGGATCCCTATACTGGATCAATATGCGGAATCTTATTCTGAAGCACTGTCTACCCCACATGAAGCTCCAACCATTGATGACACTTTGAGCGACATGATTGACATAATTGGGAGACTAAATCTTGTTTTAGCCCCATCTCAGTCAACTGAGCAACCTGGGACATATCAGAAAGGTACTTCAAAATGCCTGACAAAGATACTTTAAAGAATTTGTCCTAATGAGGTTGGAAAGACAGAAGCAAGAAGATCAATTAGAAAAAATGGAGGTGATGTAGATAATCCCAATTCACATGTTGATACGGATGTTTCTTATGTTTTTGAACTGATTTTTTCTATAGATTTCAAACTAACTTCCTTCAAATAAGTCGCTTCTCATGATGAATGGAAAGAAGAGAAGTAGAAAGAATATGATGCTTTGATAAATAATGACCCCTGGAAGCTGGTAGATCCTCCATTGGGAACCAAACCAATTGGCTGCAAGTGGGTCTTCAAAAATAAGTATATAACAAATGGCTCACTTGACAAGCATAAATTCAAGCTTCTGGAATTATTTTTTGCACAGAAGGAAGGGGTTGATTATGAGGAGACCTTTTCCTTCATAGAAAAATGAGCTACCGTTTGGACACTCTTTACCTTGGAAGCTCTGAATGATGTGAAAGTCCATCAAATGGATGTGAAAACTAATTTTTTGAATGGAGATTTGAAAGATAATGTTTTTATGTCCCAACAAAAAGTGTTATAGGCCATTTTGTCACATCTGGTCAGTTGGCATGTAAAATGGATCAATCAACATCCTTTTACCCCTCAACATCATCATTGCACAAAGCCCAAAGAATGAATCTCCTTAATCCTAAAGTTTCTGCCTAAAACAACCTTGAATAAGCCTCTTTAAGCATCAACGCAGTCTGTATGACTATGGACTTGCGTTCACTAGAAAGGTTCTCCATGATGGACATGGTTTATCAACTACATGTTACTCCATGTTGGGGTGTGTTGGTTCTAGAAATTTGGGAAAAAGAGAGAGAATATCGAAGCCTCCATTTTTAGAATATTCCAAGATCTATTGTAACTATTTACCTTAGATCAAACTATCGAATCCTATCCCATCTCTCCTTGGAGTTTCCATCCCTTATATTTTGATTTCATCCTCCCATCAAGAGTGGATCTCAAATCCTAGATTGGTAAATGGATAAGAACTCTCAACTTACCGTCTTATTCTATACATTTGTGGCCATTCACAAGCTAGGGGTTGGATTTTGGAGATATAATTATACCCTCATGTTTCTGCTATGAATAGTTAACATTCCATGCATTAGGGTGATTAGAGGTGCAATTTATGGCAAAGAAGGAACAAGTCAACTTGGAGGATCTCTTCTACAAGATCAACTCCTATTTCTTGTTGTAACTTCTTCCATTTATATTAATGCAAAGAGTTCTTTGTTTTCCTATATGTGATGTTATGATTTCATGTATTTCGATGCCATGGTTATCCATTGAATGAAGTAATTAGATGATGCAATATAGATACCGTAGATCGTTGGCTTGTCTTTTCTGATTGTGCATGTTCTAATTATAGCAATGAGATCTAGGATTGGAGCATTCAATCCAAGAAAGGAGTGAAGCATACGACGAATTACATGTATGCTTCATTCCATTATTTATTTAATTTAAGGGAAACAATAGTTTCTTTGTCTTTATGTTGTTCTAGGCTAGGCCACCAAGTCTTGGGTAGATACTTTTGTCCGCAGTCATAGATTCCGTATAACAAAAAATATTTTTTGTGAAGGTTCAAGAACAAAAAGTATGCAAGCTTGTAAAATCCTTGTATGGCCTCAAGAAAGCATTGCTATCTTGGTACAAGAAATTGACTGAGCATCTTCTGAAAGTCAATTTAAAACATTATGGTATCGATGATGCAACTTTATTTGTAAAGAAAGTTGGAAAAATAGTTGTATATCTCGTGGTGTATGTTGATGATCTTTTGATGACAGGGAATAATGAGAACTGCATTGAATCCATAAAGAAGGAGATAAGGAAATGTTTTGAAATGACATATTTAGGCTATGCTCACTATTATTTTGGTATTGAAGTAATCCAAGATCTGAAGTTTATATTTCTCTCTTAGAAGAAGTACATTGCAGATCTGTTGAACAAGTTTGGCATGGTTGAATGCAATCCTTTGAATACTCTAATGGAACATAACTTAAAACTCACATCCACTGAGAGAAAATAATTTGAGGATGCAACAAAGTATAGACAACTCGTAAGAAGTCTAAAATACCTCACTATTACCAGACCAGATATTTCATTTGTTGTTGGAATCCTCTCCAGGTTTATGAAAAAGCCTTGTGAGGGTCATTGGTTTGGTGCAAAAAAATTTCTAAAGTACTTGAAGGGAACTCAATATTTTGGACTCAACTATACACAGGTGGGTTATTTTATCTTGATTGGATACTTTGATTCATATTTCGATGGAGATAAATAAATTGGGGTATCTACTTCAGTTTATGTTATGAGTCTTGTATCAGGAGTTGTCTCCTGAAGGTCACACAAATAGTAAGTTCTAGCAGATTCCATAACTGAGGCATAATATGTGGCAGCAGTTGAAGAAACAAAGGAATTTTTTTGGCTCAGCAAAATTCTGGAATATTTACAAGAGAAACAAGTACATTCAACTCCTCTTTTGATTTACATCACTTCTACAATAAATTTGGCCATGAACCCAAAGTCCCATGATCGAACAAAGCACATCAATACAAAATACCTTCTGAATTGACATCATGTTGAGGCCAAAACAATCCACCTATGACATTGTTACACAAATGAGTAGTTTGCAGACATGTTCATCAAAGCGCTTGGAAAGGAAAAATTTGAAATATTCAGAATGGTGCTTGGACTCACCAACATCCCTTCAGATTAGGGGGGGAATGTTGACACCTAATCTTTGGGATTAGGTAAATCCATGTAAATATAAAAATAAAGGAAATTGGAAGACGAAGAGACATTGGGAAATGAAACCCAATAGTATCCCTATCCATGTATCTATCCGTGTTCTATCCTTGAATACAGAGATAGGATCTTTGAGGGAGGACCCTGTTGGAATAGGGTCTCCTACGAGCTGCGAAAATGGTCCATTTTGTATACTTTTGATTAGATTTAGTCTAGAGCAGGGGTTTTGGGGTGGGTCAAAGCCCTAAAAGCATTGTAATGGGTAAAAGGGTAAACCAGGGGTCTGAAAACCACGGTTTGCGGACCATAGGAAATTCTAGGCTAGATTATTATAAATAGAGGAACATTTTGTATTGTAAGGTAGAGGAATGAAGAGCTATTGATGCGAATTGTGTTTTAAGTTAACTGTTTGGGTTTTTGGGGAAAGGAATCATGCTGGCTGTGTGAGCGGAGATCCAAGTGTAGCTGTGTGCGAACCCTGCTGCTGTGTGCACAGGCTGGGAAGGGAATTGTAAGAAGGAATTGATGAATTGATGAATAAGAAAGGTTGATAAAGAATTGAATTTGTGAGTACTCTTTGTGTGAATCATTGGTAATTACTGCATTGCACGTTTTCTGTAATTAAGCTGCGAAGATTTGTGTATGTGTGTTTTTTGTATCTAGATCTGTTCTATTCTATTTATGCAATGTTGTGCTACTGTCATAAAAGCATATAATTATAGATCTAGCGCACGTGGATGCGAATAGAGACCCACTTGGCCCTGCGCAGAACAAGGTGATATGGGTATCACAGGGGTAAACGCAACTCTGCTTGCCTTACCTATCCTTTCTCAAGGTGCGAAACCTGGTTCCAGCACCCACCCATACTACTTCGGGTGAGACTTTGACTTGCGCAAGTAGGTCATTGCCGAAAGGGCCATTAGTATAGGGGTTTGTTGGCAAACCTTGAGCTCCGAACCTGGGTCAGGACCCCTCGAGCCAAAAAATGGTTTCGTTGCCGGGACCCGGAGAATTTTGAGAAAGGGATCGGGTAATGACAAGAGAATACTGAAAGCCTGAAAGAAAGGAAATTGAAGACTGGTTCGAAAGGCAGATCCGAGAATTCGCGGTAAAAGAAAATCGCAGCGAGAAGTTAACGGCGGAAAGGTGGAAAAATAGGTACATTCTTACAGAGAGCTACGAAATATTCTTTGTGACATTTGCGATCAAGCTTCAAGAGTGGCTGTCTAGACTTGTAGAATTCCAGAAGTGCTGGAAGGACGAACGAGCCACTCAGTGGACCCCAGAGCTGATCCAGTAGCTAGAAAGGACTGATAATACTATCATGCGCACAGTAGATCACTGGGTGGACAGTGTGCTAGGAGGATTTGTGATGGAATTTTCCATTGATCAGTTTGTCTCATACTCTGAGGCCGAACGAAGATTCTTTAAAGGGTTCCGGGGAAATTTTTTGAGGACATTACCGTTATTGATTAAGATATTACTGTGTGAAAAGAGCATTCTGTGTAGTCATACTGACTGAATGACCTCGGATCTAGACGGGAGCGTGACGCCCAGTGGTAAATACTATCGGACCAACCTTGATGAGGGGAGATCCACCTATAATCTGTTGCAAGAAACAGCTGCGTAGGATCCCCCAGCTACACCGCTACGCAGGCCGCACAAAGGTAAGAACTCGCCCATACTACCAACCCCGCTGAACAGTGATATGGCTGCGCACCTAAGACTACCTACCTTCAAGGGGGTAGGGGATTAGGATATGGACCGATTTTGGTTTGTTGCAGACTCCGTTTGAACTGCGCAGAATGTGGAAACCGATACGGTGAAGAGGGCGCAGCTGTCCCTGGCATTCGAGGATAGGGCACTGGATTGGTATATGAGATACATTTCCCATAATGGGAGTGCGTCTATTCAAGATATCAAAAACGCTTTGAAGCAATAGTTCCGAAAGCCAAAATCTTACTCTCAGCTGGTAGCAGAAGTAAAGGACTTCAAACAAGGTGTGTCTGAGTTGGTATGAGAGGCTGATCAATGATTAAAGAGAGCAATCAGGGAGGAAGGATTCGAGTATGACGATACACAACATACGGAATGGTTCATCGCTATGTTGTTACCTCACCTGCGCATGCCAATGAATCACCAAACCTTTGAGTCGCAGGAGAATGTTGTGGAAGTTGCTATGAAACTGGAAGCTGCACCCAGAGAGGATACATTGATAGGGGTACAAAAAGTTCAGGAACAGCTTGGGGCTATGAATATGGAAATATAGAACCTGCGAAAGGGGAGAGGAAGGTACGGCCGCACATATCTATGGTGCATACGATGTTGGGTATCTGGCCATACGAAGGATTAGTGCCCTCTACTGGAAGATTACATGCAGGTGGGAGGACCTAGTCTGGTATGCCCAGGAGAAAGTGGGGAACCCATCCTATCACGACCAGGCTCGAGCGGACCTACGCTGTGGTGTGACGACTATCGTGTAGCAGGATTGCATGATATGAACCATTGCCCTCGGCTAGGTTCGTATGTCCCAGAACTGAAGCAACGATGGTGCAGATTCTGCAGGTTGGTGGGACACGATGAGCAGAACTGTCACACTTATGACTTGATGATAGATCGTGGGAACTTGTATAGGGTACAATCAGACCCTGCGTCACCAAGAACTTCCACGCACTTCGGAGGATCACCATCCAGGGGTAGAGGAGGTCGGGGGGGGAAGCGCAGGACGAGGACGTGGGCAGCTAATCTGTTATAACTGCGGAGAGATAGGACACTTCACCAGACAATGCCCAAATCCCACCAGGCCATCGTGCAAGTATTGTAGGTAGCTGGACCATGTGGTGGAGGATTGCCCAATTTTAATAGCCAAAATGCAGGAAAAACAACCCACCCCTATGCAGAATGTGAAAAGAGTGAAAACCGAGCTAAGGAATGTAGATCTGAGTGTAAAAGTCATGACACACAGCGAGATGGTCACCCAGGGAGCAAAGGAAGAGCTTTCCTCTTGGGAAGCAGTGAACCTCAAATAACAGTACCCACTAGCAGCCCCTGCGCAGATGTCGACACACCTCCAGAAAGGGGAGGGGGTTGAGCCCTTCTTGCAGGCATCTCTGAAGCTGCTACGAAACCCGCAGGCCCTAGAGAACCTCCAAGAATTAATGAATACCTGCGCAGCTCGGCCCAATCTAATTCCCGGGACCAAGGATGTACACAAACTATACAACTATAAGAAACGCACTAGAAGAGAAATGTAGTTGACTGCGTAGATTGGTGACTACGAAATGGATCAACTTATCTTAGATCTTGGATCGAATGCGAACGTATTACCAAAGCAGACATGGAAATGAATGGGAGAGCCTAAATTGGAATGGTCCACCTCCAGCTGTGAATGGAAAATCAACAAAAAATCATTCCTCTGGGTAGGCTACCAAAAGTCATGGTCGATATCGCAGGGGTAAAGGTCCTAGGTGACTTTGAAGTAATAGAAATTGTGGAAGATGCGGATCCCTACCCCACACTCCCAGGACTGGACTGGGCTATAGACATGGGGGGTGTCATCAATCTCAAAAAGCTCAGCATGGTGTTTGAAAACAACGGTACGCGTGTAATAGTACCACTAGATCCAGCAGAAGGTGTGCGGTATACAGAGGCAGCCTACGAGAAGGAGGAAATAGATCACATTTACAAATTGACTGTGTGGGATGAAGATCGGGTTAACCCCATGGCCAAAGGAGTACTCTACTGGGAAAAGGACAGTGAATGTTTTTTCGACTCTGATGACGAACTCAAAAACTGGCAAGGACGGTTGCACGAGGTTTCAGCGCTACGATGTCTTTGGACCACCAGGAATTTCCACTGCATGTCTAACAAGGTAAGTTTGTTGAAGCCAAAATTCCCAAGGAACGCAGGCTAGGGGCATTGCTGCTAGCCTTGCGCGGAGCACCTGCGCCTTGGTGGGATACGCAAGGGCCGGTATTCCACACTTGGGAGGAGTGTCGAAGTGGGATGATCCTGCGCTTGGGAACCCCAGCTGACAGACGGATCTCGAGGTCAGAGGACCCACACAGATACTTGCTGACATGCGAAACTCAATGGTGCGATAGGACCCTGCCCGAACAAGCTCACCTGGTTACCTATGACGTAGGCTTGCGTTCGACTACGGAGCTGCACCAACCCACACACAATTGGGGAAAATTGCGAACATTTTAGGTGACAGATGGCATGAGGACGCCTGACGTAGCCCTATCACACATGGATGCCCTAACTAAGGGAAAAGCGTGCCTGTCAAGAAGTATGGTGGCCAACTTGCTGGAATCGTACCTAAACCTTGTTACAAAACACCTGGCTTCAACTTTAATTCGGGGTTCACGAACAACACGCAGGCGTCATCTGAAGTCTGGAGATCCATGGGAAAGCCCTCAGGTATGGCTAATGACCATCAGAACACCGCATTTGGGTAGGAAGGGAACCTTACCATTACGCACACTGGGCGGTTGGCCATCAATGAGACAATTTATGGTAAGTTTTCTCGAGACGACCGATGGTAAGTTTCAAGTACGGGTTACTCTGCCATTAGATAGCTCCGGGCTGTGTGTAGTTAACAGAATAACTTCGCAACGGGCTACATATTGTCTCTACACCATGCCTCTATTATCCTCCTACTGGATTATTGGAATCGTTGATGTGTTCTGGGGCGCCTGTCCTTTTGTTGCTATGGCGGCCCCTAACCCGCCGAATGCTTCGGTCCCTATCCGTCCAACACACGCAGAAATCATATTGAGAGGGTCTGGGGATGTCGAGATTGATCAAATGATTGGTCGTTGGCTCCCTATAGGGGGAATTGACTTCGCACCTCACACGAAGAGGCACGACAGCTGCACGACGGGGGTTCCCGACCTTCGTAGCCTAGGAACGATCGCAGGACCCAGTTGGATGGCCTTGGATGGAACCACAAAGGAGGATTCACAATTACCGCAGTTCGCCACCCACGCCATCGAAGTCAAATCTTAGCTTGTCCTACGCAAGGAAGGAACAAAGCTATATAGGATTTTTGTGCGACTTCTTCGCAGTCCCATATTACCTACCAGCGAAAGCAATATTTGTTTTCTCCCTCGTACTGTCATCATTAACGACCACAACCCAACAGCTACGAACCTAAAAATAGATTTGGCGTAGCTATCTCAAGAGGCGTTACAAGGATTATACACCATTGTGTTGCAAGATGTCTGCCACCGTGACTGGATTGCACAACAGCAGTGTGAAATACCTCCGGAAGTTTGGGCACAGCGGGTTGCATTGGTCACAGAAGCAACAAATATTATTCAAGAGCAGCTTACTCAGGGCACAAAGTTGGTCAAAACAACTACGCAGCTCTGGACAGCAGTCCGGTGCCATCCTATGCTTCAATGTATCCAGGAAGACTTACGGCAGGCGGAAGCTGCTTTCGATCAGGTAAGAGCTCCCTTGCCTCCAGCGCCTCTGCGCAACGTCTAGCCGTCATGGAAACAATTTCGAATCTTCGCCGTGCCAAGCATGTCGTCAGGAAAGGGTTGAAACCATGGGGCAACACCACCCTCAAGATCTCCCAAGATGCTCATACCACCATTGCGCGCCTCCACCGGATGTTAGAACAAGTTACTGCGGCTCTAGACGGCCCTACCTCCCTGACGCTTGTCAACATTGCATAGCGAGCTGCCGCCCAAAGTCAGGAAGTGCTCCATCCGCTCTTCCGTGCTCTTGATACCTTGCGTGAGAAAATCGAGGCCGCACCACCGTAGTGACTCGGGACGATTCACAAGATTGTGTTGGGGAACTGTTGGAACAGGGTCTCCTACGAGCTGCGAAATTGGTCCATTTTGAATAATTTTGATTAGATTTAGTCTAGCATAGGGGTTTTGGGGTGGGTCAAAGCCCGGAAAGCATTGTAATGGGTAAAAGGTTAAACCAAGGGTCTGAAAACCATGGTTTGTGGACCATAGGAAAGTCTAGGCTAGATTATTATAAATAGATGAACATTTTGTATTGTAAGGTAGAGGAATGAAGAGCTATTGATGAGAATTGTGGTTTAAGTTATCTGTTTGGGTTTTTGGGGAAAGGACTCCTACTGGCTGTGTGCGTAGAGATCCAAGTCCAGCTATGTGCGGACCCTACTGCTGTGTGCGCAGGCTGGGAAGGGAATTGTAAGAAGGAATTGATGAATTTATGAATAAGAAAGGTTTATAGAGAGCTGAATCTGTGAGTACTCTTTGTGTGAATCATTGGTAATTACTGCAATGTGCATTTTCTATATTTAAGCTGCGAAGATCTGTGTAAGTGTGTTTTCTATATCTAGATATGTTCTGTTCTGATTATGCAATGCTATGCCACTGTCATAAAAGCATATAATTATAGATCTAGCGCACGTGGATGTGAATAGAGACCCACTTGGCCCTGCGCAGAACAAGGTGATCTGGGTATCACAGGGCCAAACGCAGCTATGCTTGCCTTACCTATCCTTTCTCAGGGTGCGGAAACCTGGTTCCAGCACCCACCCATATTACTTCGGGTGAGACTTTGACCTACGCAAGTAGGTCATTGCCAAAAGGACCATTAGTATAGGGGTTTGTTGGTAAACCTTGAGCTCCGAACCTGGGTCAGGACCCCTCGAGCCAATAGACCCTATTTTTTGTTGTCGAAAGTGTTATATATGTGTCCCTAGAAGGATAATTTCACTCCAAAACAATAAAAATTTTACATCCTTTCTAGTGTGGATCAAACTATATTCGCTACCCTCAGATTACTGGCTCCCAAAAACCCTTGAAGCTATAGGAAAATTCCTAGGGTTCTTTCTTAAACTCTCAGAGGCAACCCAACAAGGAAAATACACAGTGCATGTTAGGAATGGTAAGGAAATGGACATCTTTGGAGCCCTCCCAAAGGCCGCAATACTTGAATTATAGGACACGAGCTAGACTGAGAGAATTGACTATGAGTAGATATCATTCTGATATTGGCAATGCCATGAACATGGGATCCTCTTCAAATAATTCCCTCTAAACGTCAAGGGAAAAAACATCGTCCAAAAAGAGATTTATAAGGATTTACTAAAGTTGGAACCAGGGGGAAAGCAATGAGGAAACAACATAAATGAAGCAATATTGGAAATAAGGAGACAAATAAATAATAAGGAGTTCCAGCCAGTGCAAAAAATCAGGCGGAAATAGAGTTCCATCCTGGAGAAGGACCCAACAAAGAGTGACACCCATGCAAAATAAGAAAGCTTGAAGGCACCTTCTTAGCCCCCAGTGAAGAAATGATATTTAATCCTACCCCAACAACAGGATGAAGATCTGGACATGACACTTAGTGATGCAGGGACAAAATAACCAGATCTGAATGAAATAGTGTAGCAGGAAGGACTGAATCACCCCTAGCTCCTAGAAAAATGGAAAACATGATGGATGGATGCGATACCCAAGGAATAAATAGATCGGGTGTAGTAATTTTTCCTTAGCAGGCAAGACACTCGAATGAGAGGCACCAAATGAATGCATGGATAAGAGAAATGCCTAGAAGTTAATATTAAGACATAGAATAGCCAAACCCCTAAGTAGACCCAACAAAAAATAGGAAGTAAAACGAATAACAAAACACTGCAGGAATTGGGAGCTCTCTTAATAAATTAAGGTAAGATGAAACCCTAGAACCTTAACTCCTTCCCCCTATTTTCTAATGAAATTCATAAAATATAATGTAAGGGTCCTGAATAGCCCCAAAAAACAAAGAATCATGAAAGAAAAAATGAAAAAATAAAACCCTGATATTTTGTTTTTCCAAGAATCTAAAAGCACCACAAATCGCATGAAAATAAGAAGTGGAAAATTTTGGTCTAAGTATGATTTTGTAGACATAGATTATATAAATGCGGCAAGAGGAATTCTAAACCTATGGAACCCGAAACAATCCATATTATTTCCTCAGAAGCCAACTAGTATGCATTGTCTCTGGTTTTACATTACATAGGTTTTCCATATCCTATTCTATGCACCAATTTTTACGACCCTCAACGAATTGATGAAAATCTCAATTTTATCCAATATTTAAAGACGCATCGCAGGAGGTTTCCAACCACAAGATGAATCCTGGATGGGGATTTCAAAATGATTCTTTCTCTCAAATAAAATAAAGAATGATTAAGGAAAACTAAACAAAGACTCTGAAATATTTCATAATATGATTGATGGCATGAATCTAGTGGACCTAGAGACCACAAATGGTATGTATACTAGGAAAAAAAAATGGGGGAAAACACATTGTGGCTTCAAGGCTAGACATAATTTTAGTCTCAGAGGAGTTGATGCTACAAGGAATTACATTGGAGACCAACACCTTGTATAGTAGTTTCTCATACCATTGGTCAGTAACTATGATTTCCCAGATTACGGGCACTCCAAGAAATAGACCATTTCAGTTTGAGGGATTTTGGATGGACCACCCTAGGTTTGTAGAAAAAGTGAAGCAATGGTGGCAGGAAGAAAGAGTCATGAGAGGCTTCAAGATGTTCAGGCTACAACAAAAGATGAAACTAATTAAAGAACAACTTAAATTGTGGAATAAACATGAGTTTGGTAATATTTTCCAAGAAAAAAGAGATATATAAGTAAAAATAGAAGCTCTTAAAAGATATAAAATGGATGAAGGCTTCACAAAGGAAAAGAAAAATCAGGATCTCTCCCTGCAGCGGGAACGGGAAGAACGACGTAAACAAGAAGAGAAACTATGGAGATAAAAATCAAGGGTGATGTGGCTTTAGGATGGTGAGAAGAATACTAAATTGTTTCATTGTACCATGATATCTCATAGAAATCACAACAAGATTTTGAGGTTGAAAGACAAGGAAGGGAATGTAGTCCACTCCCATCAGGAAATCGAGCAAACTTTGGTTCAACATCTCCAGGATATCATAGCAGAACCGCAAGGAGACATATTAGAGGCCATAAGGATCCTGATGAATATTTCCAAAATAATCACAGAGGAGCACGATGAGAATCTTAATTGGCCAATTTAGATTGAGGAAGTGCATCAGGTGATGCAAGACATTCCTAGTGGAAAAGAGCCTAGCCCTGATGCCTTTAGAGTCTATTTTTTCAAAGCATGTTGGGAAATTGTGGGCTGAGAAATTGTTGAAGTAGTAGAAGACTCCCATAAATTAGTTACGGTTCTAAAGGCCCTGAATGATTCTCTCATAACTTTGATCCAAAAAAAAGAAGAAGGAAACACTCCTGATAGGTTCTGATCCATTTCTTTGTGCAACTTAATCTATAAAATAATCTTAAAATTCATTTCCAATAGGTTAAACCACTACTTCCAATTATGGTCTCCGAAGAACAAGTTGGTTTTGTGGAAGGAAGGAAGTTTCTTGATAATATATTCCAGGCCCATGAAATAATTCACCCCATCAAAGCACATAAAAAGGCAGGAATGATAATGCAGTTGGATATCACTAAAGAGTATTATAAGCTAAGTTGGGAAAATTTGGAGAACATAATGAAAGCTTTACGATTATATAATAATTGGATTCAGTGGATAATGTCTCTATTCACTTCTACCAGCTTCTCAATCATGGTCAATGGGCTCCAATGCAACCGTTATCTGCCACAAGATTCTTGAGGTAGGGAGATCCATTATCCCACTTTCTCTTTGTCTTGGATATGGAGGGTCTTAGCAGAGCTATAAAAGTCGCAACTTCCACATGGGAGATTAAAGGATTATAGCCTTACTCTGAATGCAAACCGACCACCCACCAAAAATTTGTGGATGACACAATGCTTCATGGAGTTCCCTCGGTCAAGGAGGTAAGAGCCTATAAGAATATCCTAGAGGATTTCACAATAGCCACATGTATGGAGTTAAATCAATCCAAGTCAATGGTTTTCTTTTTTAATACTCACATTTTTGTGTAGAGAAACATCACCCACATTTTATGCTTTCAAAGGAAGTCCCGACCATAAAAGTAATTGGGAGCACATTTAATAGACAAATCAAGAAATAAGTCAACTTGGGAAACCCTAATATCCAAATTACAACATAGGGTAACCATGTTGACTTACCAGGCCCTAAATATAGTAGGAAGGTTGGTGTTGATCAAAGTAGTCCTACATGAAATCCCTATGTTTTTATTATCAGTGCTACAAACTCCCCAAGGAATTCTCAAAAAAATCAAAGAAATCCACTAGAATTTCTTGTGGAGGGGGGCAGAGGAAAAAATAATGGGCTCATATGGGTTGGGACAAAATTTTCAAACTGAAGTCCAAGGGAACGATAGGCCTCCAGAACCTGGAAAAAATGAATGTTGTCTATGGAGAAAATTTATGGTGGAGATGGATTGAAGATGTCAACCTCCCCCGGGAAAGGTTTTGGAAGGAATAATAGACACCACAATGGTACCCCCAAGCCTTGATCAAATTTAATAACAAGATGACATGATTTTTCTCATAGAACCTAGCCTAGAGAAATCGAGGATTAATATAGGATCATTGTTTTTGGGAGATACACAACGACAAAAAAACATTATTTTGGGAGGACGCATGGAAGCAAGAACCAAAACTATATAACCCAAAAAAAATATCCCTTGAGGAGGTGCTACAAAAAAAAGGAAAATGGGTCGTTCACTAGTACTGGGACCTGGGAGGAACCCACCAAAAATGGAGAAAATAGACCATCCTAAACCATTACGAGCAACAATCGTTAGCCCAAATTGCCTAAGGCCTGGATGAGGAACTTCAACAAAGAAAGATACTCCACTTAGAGGACGAGGATCAAATAAGATGGGGAAGGTAGGAAGGCAGAAAATTTACCCTAAAGGAATCCGAAAATATATCTAATTGAGGACCAACTAGATATAGCAACGCCATAGTATAATAATTTCTGGTCACCCCCTTAGTGGTGAGAAATCAAAATTTTTATTTGGTTGGTAATGCATAGTAAAAGTATCACTTGGTAAAACCTCTGCCGCAAGGGATTTACATGTCCCTCACGCTGCAAAATTTTCCAAAAGAAGGAAGAAACTATCAACCACCTCCTTAATAGTTGTGAGTACAAAACTACACTGTGGAACTGGGTTTCTTAGGTTTTTTTCAACAATATTCAAATAAAAAAAGAGACAACATTCAAGATACATTAAACAAATGGAGAGGAGAAATCTTTAAAAATGAAGTGGTCAATATTTCATGTAGTTTAAGTCTTGGATTTGTGATTTGGGTTACCTGGAAGGGGAGAAACCGCTCGATATTTTATGAAAAATCCTCCTTGGCCTCTTCCCTAATCGCCCAAATCTTGCAACAATTACAGGAAAGAATCCTTAGTGGTTGGGTTCGTATGGGATATAAAAATCCTACAGACTAAGAAAATATAATTTTATAAACAGTAGGTCTAAAAGGCATACAAGCACCTCTTCACAAGAGAAATGAACCACGAGTTTAGGGGACTCTAATGAAATGGTCGCCCCCAACAACAGGGTTTCTAAAGTTTAATTTCGATGGGGCCGCAACCCAGTGTTGTCTCGAATTTCCCTACTCATCTGGGTACGCCAACTAACAATGCAGTGTAGTTCCAGATATATTGGTTAGAACCAACACCCACCACTACACAATTGAGGGGGACTCGACTTTGGTAATCAGGGTACCAACATAGGGAAGGTTACGAAGCATTGGTGCATGAGCCAAATCATTCAACAAATTCAAGGACACTTAGCTGGCATGCAGACCATCGAGTTCAACCTCCTGCGTAGAACATCCAACAAGCTGGAAGACAGGTTGGCAAATGAGGGTGCTAAAGAGATGATGACAATATGTGAATATGAATGGGAGGAATTCAAAGCAGGAAAACTAAAGGATGGTTGTAATAGCCTAGTTGAGTTGGAAATATAGTCAAGAAATCAGACTCAGACGAAGCTAAGAGAAAAGGTGACAAACCCTCGAGGGTGCCAAACCCCTAGAAGTCATAAATGAACGTCAGGAACCAGAAACTATGGTCGGCTCGTAACTACCTTAATGGACGATCATTACAACAAGGTAGCATTGGAATCATCCAAAGAAAATGTATTTGTAGGATCATGACAGATAAGGTGGTGACAGAGGAGGGTAAATTCCTCGGTATGAATTCTCCTTCCCCCAAGGGAAATATTGATTATAACTCGAAGTGCCTATGTTTTCAGTTAATACCCATGTCAAATATCACAATGTCAAAAGGATAACAGCTGAAGCAGAATCGACTAAGTGAACAGTGCACACAGATTACTATGTACGAATTATCACATCCTGACAAGGAAATAATGACTAAAATAAAAAAATTTCAGAGTAGTGGGAGTTTTGGGCTTTGGGAACTCTGTTCTATTTATCACCCCACTTAATATTTTCTCCTTCAAAGTGATATGAGGCTCCATAAGGTAGGGAAAACCAATTTTTTGTTGAGTATACTTGTGGTTCATAGTAGTATGGATCACTGCAGGAAGGTTTATCGTAGGGGAAGGTAGTCGGGAGGGCCGCCAAAAGACACCCCTCACGAGCGCACAAGGATGGAGACTGCGACACAGGAAGCTACTCAGGCATTTGTGGACCTTGTCCCAGAGGAGGGAAAGGTCATTGTAGAGGCAAAAGAGAAAGAAATCAGGAAGTAGAGAGAAAATAAGTATGAAGGTTGTGTGGTCGAAGAAGTGGAATGGGTTATTGATACGGGCGATATCAGGACCCATGAAACCCTCTATCATAAGACTATGGAAAAAACATAGCACATGAAGATGCCTATGGGGAAAGTCATAATGGAGACAGGCACTTAGAGCACTCAATCGAAGCAACTCGACATAAACCATAAGTAGGTGGAAAGGCTGGAAACCCATCTGTGAGCGTTAGTAGATATTGAACGTCATTAGAAGGACCACATCGACGTCATAGAAAAGAAGTTTGATATTTTCTTGCACTATGTTCATCAATTAGACATAACTCCTGAAAATGGTGAAGATCAGTTGGCTACAATGCGATGTGTTTGTGTGTGCAATATGAAAGGGGAGCCCTCGTGCTAAGACAACAACTAGGAGCTACCTTCGCCATCGTATTCCCCCTCCGACAAAGATCATGATTGTTAATCTAGTTTTTTAATGTCTCTGTTATGTTTTTGGGTATGGTTTTTAGGAGTCTGTTATGTTCCAATTACGTCTAGGATTGTTAATAGTTTTAATTTAGGGCCAAGCCATTGGGCTGGAAAAGAAGGGTTTTTAGATGTTATATGAAGGTCTAGGGTCACATTTATTTTTGTAAATTTTGTAAAAGTTTGTCTAAGAAGAAAAACATATGCAATGTCATAACCATAAGTTTAATGAAAATATGGATATACTGCAACTGGTTTGGTTTCCAATTAGGAAGACCAACTCCAAATGACTATGATTGTATTTTTTTTTTTTTGAATGATGAATAGAAGTCCTATTGCTTATTTACAAATATATATATATATATATATATATTCGTATTGGTATACTTGTGAAAAAATATTTTGAAAATATCCATTATTTTTACAAAGAGATATGTTTTATGGTAATCATGTGGGTTGGATTCTAATACTCCCGAACTAAATTATAATTATAATTATATATATATATATATATATATATATATATATATTATTTTTGAAATGTTTGAGAGGGATCATTGTTATTTTTTTTAATTAGATTTAATTTTATCAATAGAAGTGTTAAAGTTTATATCAAATATATTATTAAATCAATTTTTAAACTCCTTGTTAATACATACTTAAAATTTTATAAAAGAAAGCTATTAAAAAATCAAATTTTATTTTATACATTTTACAAATTTATCTAAAATAAAATTACTAAATTACATGCTTAAACTATATATTTATCATAATTGAGTCAAGGGGCTCATTCTAACCCAATATGAGGGTGATGTGTAATTTCGTATGTGGTCAATGTGGAGTTGACATGTGTCTCTTTTAAAACAAAAATAAGATATTCTTTAAATTTAAAAATAATGTCACCTATAATAAAAAAAAAATACATATTTGATTAATTTTACTATTATAAAACATAGTCACCCACTCTAATTGTGTTTATTTTATTGATTGTTGATCTTACAACCCAATACAAAGGAGATATGGTAAAAATATTTCACTTCCATTCTCATTTATAAATAAAATATTGCCATGTCCATATGAAATAAGATAATTTTATATCAAATTTTAAAATTCATTTAAAGTAGAACAAAAAACAAATAAAGTTGATATTATTTATATTTTCACATTTCAAGTAGATATGTAAATAAATCAATTTAATATCCATGTTAAAATTTTAAGCGAACATAATTAGAGTGGGTTTACATTTTATGATACTTTTAAGTAAAACTAACCAAATATGTATATTTGTTTATTTATTTATTTTATAAAACGTAGTCCCACTCTAACTTAATGCATGAAATATATATATATATATATATATATATATATATATATATATATATATATATATATATATATATATATATATATATATATATATATATATATATATATATATATATATATATATATATATATATATATATATATATATATATATATATATATATATGTATGTATATGTATATATATATATATATATATATATATATATATATATATATATATGTACATATATATATATATACATACATATATATATGTACATATATATATATATATATATATATATATATATATATATATATATATATATAGGGAGAGAGATAGAGAGAGATTCATCTTAACCATCATCTATCAAGTCCCTAGAGGGATGCAATCTTTGGAGGCACAAATTTTTAAAGTTTTTCATGATAAAATAGTTTGCACCGAAAGAGATTTGATCCCTCTAGGTGTTGCTAAATCCATGTTTAAGATGGATATATTCTGATTTAATAACAACAAAAATAATAAAATAAGGCAACAATTTCTATAGTTTGATAGCTATAAACTTGATTTCTAAAAATTTCAACCAAATTTTTCCAAAATCATACCAAAAAATAAAAAAATACTATATTTTAAATTGAACAACCCATTCACCTCCTCCGTTATATGTCATTTCACTACTTCCAAACAATAACCCTTTATTGGAGAATCCATCAATATGCATATTGTGTAAATGATAAATATTAATTTTAAAGAATAGGTCTCATTGAATATGAATGCTCCCCAATGGGGTGTGGAAACAAGGACAGAAGAAAATTAGTTTTGAAATGCACGCCAATAATGCCACATGTCCCTCCTTTATCCATATGAGTCAGGGCAATGGTTCTTGGAATGAGTTCCACCAACCAACATGCCCTCCTCATAAATGGGCATGGTCTATGAGTGAAGGTTGGAATTCCACATCACATATCTTACTTGTATCCTTAGTTTCCCCTATAATAATGGGTGGTGTATACATTGTGTTTTTGACTTTGTAATCTGTGGGTGGGAGTGATGCATGCTCTGAGCTCATTAATGGCTCACTGCAATAGGAGAGGAATGTTTTCCTTTAGAAGTGTGTCAGTATTAACACTTGTCATTTATATGTCCTACTTTGACAAGTAAATGGTATGCCCACCCCATGGTATTTCCCTCTGTCCTATCATTATAAATGTCTCAGATCATGCACAAGGTGGCAAGGGTACAATGTAATCCAGGGAGGTGGAGGAAATTTGTATTCCCTTTTCTAGTTATTTCTTTATGTCATATCATATATTGCGCTCTGGTTTTGTTGGAATCCAATCGATGGGAAGTTGAGGTATCATCACCCTATTAAGGGAATTTGAACTTCTGACTATTACACCTCTACATGGATTCACATTTTTGTAAAAGGTCAATGTTTCTTATCCTATTTTTGCAAAAAAAAATCTCAAGGCCTGTCTTCGAGTTGGTCATCGTTCTTCCATCCTTGAAACTCCAAGTATCTAATTGTACAGGTATCTCATTCAATTGCCCTGTTTTGGTATGTGGGGTATGGTATCCCGAAAAATTTTCCTTCTGGTTTTAGCAAGGTATACTACTTATGCTCTTTAATAGGACAAATGAGATATTTTTGGCTTACTAGCTTTCGTTTTGGTCTACATTGTTTGAATTCTATTTCTTGGGACAAAATTTTATCCATAATCTCTAAATCTTTGCAACCTTAGTCCATAATTTTTGAATTCTATGGCTTGGGACCTACTTGATTATCACATGTCTTAAATGTTTTAATTTTTTATTATTTTTTATTATTATTTTCTATATATAATTTATTAATTTATATGAAAGTGAGTTGAATGGATGTTTTTTTAAACATACAAAATAGATTAATGATGCGAGTTTTTAAAAGTGAAAGTGTACACCTTGATCGGGGTGCTAAGTGATATGATAATGGAAGGTGAGGGGATCCCACCACCTTGCCACATCCCACAACATTTAAAGGGGGGTGACATAGCCAGCCCATCCCATGCTATACACATGGCGAATTGTTCCCATTATATTCATTACCATGCCAAACCTTTCATTTTTGTTTGTTCTGCGAGGGGATAGCTTGATATCTGGATCTTCTGGTGTGCTTGAGATCCTCCCACACCATAGGTGGGAAAATTCCACTAGTTGTTTGGAAATGATGGGCTTGTGTGCAGTGAAAAGATTGCAGAACCATGGAATAATTTGTGGGATTTTTCTGAGACTTGGTCATTTATCTTTGGTAATGGAGAGGAACTAACTTGTGTCTGCATGCAAGACATTTTTGCCTCGAAGTCTAGAGGCACTATATGATCGCATGGGCTGCTCAATAATGGTCTGGAGACAAGGACTACGTGCACAAAAGCTACACATTGTGCAACCCTCAAACTACAATGGAGTTGGACGTTGAAGGATATGGCGGCATTATCTTGTCTTCATTGCACACAAATTTGTTGGTCCAAGTTCAATGAGATGGTTATATCAGGGTTCTATCTTACTTTTTTGGCTTAGTTATTTTCTTTTCTTGTTATGTTTAATATCTGGTGTAAGCTTGGTGGCTATGTCTTAAGTTCTATTGGGGTGGGTTCTGATTTTCCATACAATGTCTCTTAGCAAGCACGTGAACCTACCAAAATTTGTTCATCTTCCTTTTTGTTTTGTTTGTCCTTATTTATATGATGCTTTGAGCTGCCCATAATTATTAGAATCCTATATTTTTTCCTTCCATTTATCCTTCCCAGCCTAATTCTTCTTAGTCTTGGGTTGTTGTGGGGAAAATTTGTTTCTTGTTTAATCTTCCTTTGGTGCAATATGCGCCTACAGTGAATGTTCAATCGTCGAGGAGCTAGGGGCAGAGGCCCCCAAGGCAGGTCGTGTGCCCAAGCCCATGCCCATGGCAGTATACATCCATCTTAACGACATATATAACAAGAGCCAATAGGGATCAAATCTAATACCATTAGGCCCCACAAATGGGAAAATGTGGGAAAGTGAGGACAAGAAATAAAAGGAGAGTGGGTTGCACTGGCCAGGGGAATTATTGGCATGGGCATGCATAATAAAAGATGTGGAAAATTAGATGGTTGAAAAAACACGATCCATATAACTCCAGATCTAACTCCATATTTTATGGCCATGTCCACACTTTCCCCATTGTGTGGCCTAATGGTTAAGAACATGGGTTTCCTTGTAAGAGGTTGTAGATTCAAATTTAGAGGAGGATAGAGTATGTACAGTTTCATAGACCTTAGTAGTAAAATTATTATGGTGCAAGGGTCCCTTGTCCTAAAAATAAGGTGTTATCATACACCAATTTGGTGCCTAGATTGACCGTGACTTTAATATTAGATTATTATTATTATTATTATATAAAACACATTACAACTCCATGTTTTACATGGAAGGAATTACACATCTCCCTCATTAGAAGTAACACACTGTTAAAATTATTTAACCTATATTAATTTTAATTTTGAGATAAGGGTATAGAGGGGATGAGTGACAAATCCTCTGAATAGCTAGAGTTCACCCCCAATTTTTTCAAGGGACAACAAGTTGATGATGAAAATTATGTGTGTGTGTGTGTGTAATGGAAGAATATTAAAATTTTAGAATTCACCATAAACATTTGTAGTTTCTTCAATCTTGTAAGCATAACACTCTTAATTTGTTGTAACATTTTTGTTGAAGATACAATATTTAAATCTCTAGAAAACCCAAATTGAAACCCATCATACAAGACCCATGTTTTGAGTTGCAACTTGTATAATAGATTTAGATTCAATGCAATACAAAATTAATGGATGGGAAAATGATCATACCATCCAATCATCATGTCCATGATTTTCAAATATAAATATATATGCTATGAACATATTTTAAATCTACTAAAAACGTCCCTAAAATATATTTGGAACATCTCCAAATCTTGGAGATGACCAACAACTCATGCAATCATAATGAAGTTCCCAACAATTGGGGACATTTCATAAGGGTCCTTAAGTCCCAAAAACACGAGAATGAATGGTATGTGGGTTTTAGTGGGGGATGAATCCATGTGCAATATAGGTTTAACCAAGATCCATCTTAAATCCTAATCTATCATGCATCGTAAGGGATCAAATCTTTCTAAATGCAAACCCTTTTTCAAGTTTTTTTCAATCTAAGAAAAATGTGCTCATCTATAGGATGTATCCCTCATAGCACATGATAGATCCCAAGTTAATATGGATCTACCTTGTTTGGTTATATATATATATATATATATATATATATATATATATATATATCTAGAGAGAGAGAGAGAGAGAGAGAGAGAGAGAGAGAGAGAGAGATCACATCTCAACTCCATGTTGAATATAGGAGTTACACATTTGTTCATATTGAGGAACTCAGTGTAATGTTTTAACCATAACAAACTTTTTAATTTCAATTTATTTATCTATATAAAGTTAATGCTGAAATATATTACTTAACATGGAATAAAAATAATATATGTATGACTCAAATTGAAATATTTTTGCTATTAATATTATTGTAAATAACATGTGTCAACTTCATATAAACATTGAAGGAATTACACATCTTCCTCATAGTGGGAAGTAGAAATTTTTTATAATAGTGCAACCATATAAATTAAATGGTTGGTAAACACCAATAGGCATAAATTAATGATAAGCATCAAAACACCTACTTCATAATACACTTGATTCATATTTATGAAAGGAGCAAAATGAAAAACATATTTATAACAAAAAAACACAGATACAATAAAGTTTGAATTCTATTAATAAATGGAATGTGCTAAAACCGTAAAAATGTGGAATGAAACAAACTTGCTTGAATGGTGGTAGCTTATTTCTAAGAAGAGATGTGACAACTACACACATGCATTATAGCACATTGCAATGAGTTCAAAAGGCCATTTTTAACATAAAGCAACAATAGGGAAACCCTAAACATTTAAAAATTTAATCCAATGAGATGAAATACCAAAAGGTTTGTGGCCCCGATGGGGTTAGTTGGCACATCAGCTTCCCAAGCTCGTAACTTTTGCATATGATCCCTTTTTTTCATGCTCAGTAGCTCCTTGAAAATGTCTATTCGAGAAGTCCACATTACAACTGGGCCTAGGCCAAAGCCTATGACTATCTCCTAATCCCCTGCTATGTCAAAAAACTCGTCTAGGGCCTCAAAACAACCCTGGATGTTTGGGACCCAAAAAGATGTGAAAAAATTGCCATAATGGACTACACATTTTCCTCTTACCAATAAACACCCCATTTAAATGTTCTCCTAGTGTCGATCCATCTTAACTTCAGATCTATCATGAGGGATCAAACCCATTTACATGAAAAAAATTCATCTTGAGAGACTTCTCAATCCTTGATCCCTTTCTGCTCATGATAGATCAACAATTGAGATGGATATATATGTCAATTATTGAGAATGTGTCCCAGTGTGCATGTAAAATCCATGTTGACCACACGAATCACACATCTTCAACATGTTGAGCATCATATCGCTGAAATGTTTTAACCCTTAACTCCAATCTATCATGTGCCCAAATATCTTAGGTTGCAAATATTTCCTAGAGTGTTTTTTTTTAAATCACCTAGCAAGACTTGAGCTCTCTCTCTCTCTCTCTCACACACACACACATGAATATTGAAATATTTTAACTATGGTTCATATTGGAATTTTTTTTGTTAATAATATTATTTTAAATGCTATTTATCAACTCCATTAAGCATTCAAGCAATTACACATATATCCCTCCCACTTAGAAGTAGAAAGTAGTTATTATATATATATATATATATATATATATATATATATATATATATATATATTTCAATTATTCTATATATAAAATTATTCACTTACTATGATCATTGAAATATTTTATTTATGATCCACATTGAAATGTTTTTTTTGGTTATTAATGGCACATGTCAACTCCACGTTGGGTATGGAAAGAATTTCAAATCCCCCTTATATTGGGAAATAAAAAGTGTCTTTAAATGCAATTGAGAGAGAGAGAATGTGATTTTTTCACTCTTTAACTTGCATTTTTGAATGCATAAATGGATACAATGCCTTGAAATTTCACTTGGGCACTTGGATTGTGTAGACTACAAAACTTAAATGTAAAATAGTAAGACTACTTGGAATGTTTTAACCATAATAATTTATTTATTTTCATTTCTTTATATAATATATAATATGTGCATAGTTGGCATTGAAATATTTACGCCTATCTCTTTTGGAATACACTTCCAAAATTTTAATTTAATTATCAATAATTATTAGGTGGATGGTAGGGATTTAAAATTTACGAAATATTCTATAATATTTTTAGTGGTAGTCACATATCAAATGTTGTGATTTTTTTTTGGTGAACCAATGCTTTTTATTACCAAAAAATCAGAGTTACATGATTTTTCCATATTGCTCCCTAAGGATTTTAACCCTCCTCAAAACATTACTCCTGTCATTACTAGGTCTGACTTCTCCATACAACACGAGATACAAAAATTTCCACACACAACAACACACCATAACTAGAACATATACAAACACCAAATAAATACATTATAAAAGTCAAAATCTATATTGATTGGGTAGAAACAAAAAACAAAATACATTAGACTGCAAAACCGTCTTGCTGAAAAATGAATAATTTTTAGAAGAAAATATCATCCTTGGTGTTAATTTGGCAGCTCAGTGAGAAATTTCAATCACTGGAATAGATTCCTAATTTCGAGAGGGCCAAAATTGAACTTTGAAGCACTTGATTTGAACAAGGGAAAGTGTATTTTTGAAATGAAGCCCACATGTGCACAAATGGATAGGTCATCCTAAAATGAAATCGGACACCCTTGGAAGCCTATAAGTACAAGTCAAGTGACCCTCATTTGTACATCATCATCAAGAATCTTATTCTTCTCTCTTCTTTGGTTTGGTTCGCATGAGTCTAAAGGTGGCTCGCAGATATTGGTTCATACATGTATGAAATTGCAGGATCCAAAGCTCGCATATGTGATTAGGGTTTTGAGATCCAACCATATGGTTGACACAGGAATTTTTCAGCACACATCTAGGCCTCTCTTAGGGGCTAGAAATATTTATCCATGAGCATGAGTCTCCCTCTGTGCAGCTGGGATTTATGGTTTCATTTTTACAGGTGACCGCAATTGACCGCAGATTGGGAAAGTTAACTCTGACCAGTATAATTGTTGTTGGGATCATATTTATGAATATTATTTGGGTAGTTTTGTAAAGGCTCATTGTACTCTCTACTGAAAATTTTATGGCAATCTAATAGAAGAAGAATTGAAAATGGTTTTCTCCCTTGTGGGGTTTTTCCCTGATCATTGAGCAAATATTGTGTCTCTTGTCTCTTGGATGTCTTTGATTGTGCATTTGTATAATTTTTCTATCTAATATTTCTCTATTGCCATTTATTAATTGAAGAGGTGAAAAATGTAATTTGGATGCTATTGGAAATTGTTGAAGTAATAGTTGAAACATAAAAAATTCTTGATGAAAAATTAACATGGTATCAGAGCTAAGGTGAAGAAAAGCCCAATAGAAATACATCAAGAGAATCCATCCTCTAGTAGCTGAATTTTTTTATGGTAAAAAAAATATCTACCTCATACTTCAAGGATAATGAATAGTTAGTTGATGCATTTGGATTTGCAGCTTGGAATACCAGGATCAATGCCACCTTAGATGAGTATTATGTTATGGAATATGTGGAAGGAAAGATCTCACCACCACCATAAAATGCATCCCAAGCTGCCAAGTCCACATACAAGAAAGGTGATATCAAAGCTAAGAAAACTATTAATAATTATTTAAGAGATCATCTACTTTTTTATATTTCATGTTTGAAGACTTCCTAATAAATGTACGATAAGATTGTGGGCACGTATGAAGTGAAAAATTTGAGCCACATTATGTATTTGAAAAATAAACTCAAGGAATATAAGATGAGCAAAGGAGAGACTATACAATCATTCTTCACGAGAATCACTGAAATGAGGGACCAACTACGAATTTCTCAAGAAATCATACCTGACAGGGAATTAATGATGATTGCCCTTAGTGGTCTTACTTCATCATGGGAAAAGTTCATTACTTCTATATAAAATAGATAAAGTATCCCTACTTTTGATGAGCTAATTGATCTATGTAATCAAGAGGAAAGATTGATGGTATCTACAGGAAAAATTCAAGGCCAAATGAAGGACATCCCACTTCCTTTGTTACTTAAGGGACGAATAAAAACAAGAAGAAAGGAAAGGGAAAGCCATGTAATGCAAGAAGACCTCCTTAAGCCAAAGTGAGATTCCAAGGACTCGAGAAGATGAGATAGAGGTTTTTAATGCTACAATTGTCATCAAAAGCATCACTGTGCTCGATATTTCCCTGAGAAGAAAGATGCTCCAAGAAGAAAATCTTCAAGGTCCTACAACAACAACCATGGCTACAACAAAAACAGGTCATATGATAGAAGAGATGATAGAAGAGATGGAAGAAGGAATGATAAAATAATAAGATACTCTCCCGATGACAGTGAAGAAGGATATCGCCCACAAAAGAGGTCAAGAAATTCTAGGTATGAAAGCACTGTTATAATTCATCTGAATATATCCTTATTTTTTCTCTTTCTAGTTCATGTCCTCCAAATGATTGAGATAGTTGGTTGGTTGATAGTGGGGCCTATCATCATTTATCTAGGTATAAATAAGTTCTCTCAAATTTGTTGGATAGGGATTCAACTTCGAATATTATTCTTGGAGAGAACTTGAATCATCCCGTTAGACATTTTGGGTCTATTAAATTTCATTTGGACTCTGGGGAATCCATTTTTCTTCATGACATGATGTATGTGTTGGGATTGAAGAAGAATATGTTATCTATATTTTCTTTAGAAGAAAAGGGGATGAGGGTTTCCTTGATCAAGGGAAAAAGTAATTACTTGTCCGGTGAGATACCCTATGAGAGATGCATTCACATTGGGATCTAGATTCAAAGCGCTTTATATAGTCACTGGAAGACCTCTTCCAGCATTGGACCATGATACTAATCGTAAAAATGAGCTATGGCACCGAAGGTTGGCCCATCTAAATTACGATGCTCTTATGAAATTTAAGAAGTTAGTCTCTAGAATCCTTGATGTTCAAGGTCATCATGATGGAGTATGTCTAGGGTGTAGTAGTGGAAAGTGACAATAAGATGAAATACATCCTCCTCGCATTCATTCTGATATATGTGGTATGATTCTCATACACTCACTTGGTTACCATTTCTATTACATTATATTCAATGAAAATTTCTCAAGAAATACTTGGATATATTACTTAAAACATAAGGATGATGCCTTCGATTTGTTAAAATACTTCAAGTCTTTGGTCAAAAATCAAGCAGGGAAGAAAACTAAGACCTTCAGGTCTGAAAATGGTGGGGAATACATCTCAAATGAATTCATAGAACTTTTCAATAATGAAGGTATCAAGAAGGATATTATTGTTCCATATAATCCCAAACAAAATGGAGTAGCTGAGAGAAATAATAGGTCCATTATAGAAGTTTCCCATGCCATTCTCCATGATCAAAATTTGCCAAAGTTTCTTTGGGGAGAAGCTACTAATGCAGCTTTATATGTTCAAAACAAGGTTCCTCATCAAGCATTAGATAACAATACCCTCAAAGAAGTATTCACAGGTGTCAAGGCCGAAATTGATCACCTCCGTATATTTGGTTGCCTTGTATATTTCCATGTGCCAAAGGAAAAAGGGAACAAGCTGGAAGGCACGGGAATAAAAGGTACATTTTTTGGATATTGTGAAAATTCTAAAGCATTTAGAATGTATATTATCGGTGAAAGGAAGGTTGAAATTAGTAGGGATGTAACATTCGATGAATGTGTCACCCTTGGAAAATCAAGGGACCTTCCTTTGCCTCCTCCTCTTGAAAAGAAGAATGATGATATGAATATTTTAGAAGGTCCATTCATTCTTCAATCTGAGAAATAAATTTTTGATGATCTCATGGAGCCTATGGACCCCTTGGATCCTCATCCAAGTGATCCCCCTGTTAGGAAGACGCCACTTTGGATTCGTGACACATTATAGGATGCCGAGAGACTCATTCCTTCCATAACGTCATTTAGAGAAATCAAGAATCCATGTAGGTACTAGGGATATGTTGTAGCTATGAAAAGTTTGATTCAAGTTGAGCCTTACACCTTTGAATAAGTTGTGAAAGAACAAGTCTGGAAGGATGCCATGGACGAAGTGTAAAAATCAATTATGAAGAATGACGTATGGGATGTTGTCTCGAGACAAAAGGGGAAATTTGTCATAACTTTAAAATGGATATTCAAGATCAAACATGGAGTCGATGGAAGTGTTGATAAATATAAGGGAAGTTTCGCAGCCCGAGGATTCTCCCAAAAAGTGGGAGAATTTTAGAATGATATATTTTCTTTTGTAGCTTGATACACCACCATTCGTTTGATAGCTTCCCTTGCTACAAGTCAAGGATGGACCCATCATTAAATGGACGTGAAGACATAATTCCTTCATGGAATGTTACAAGAAGAAGTATACGTTGAGAAACCCTAGGGATTTGAAAAAAAGGACCAAAAGACACATGTTTTCAAGTTGAAAAATTCATTATATGGTTTGAAGCAAGCCCCTAGAGCATGGTACGCTCACATAAATAGTTACTTGATGAAGCTAGGATTCACAAGGAGTAGTCTTGATCCAAACATGTACTTCAAAGTGATCCAAGATATGCCTCTCATTATGGTATTATATGTTTATGACTTATTCTTGACAGGTGCAGACCCTTTCATTCTTGAATGTAACAGGGATTTGGCTATTGAATTCGAGATCAAAGATCTTGGTTTGATGCACTATTTCCTCAAATTAGAATTTTGTCAAAGACCGGGTGAAATTTTCATTTTACAAGGAAAATATGTTGTGAAGCTGTCAGAGATATTTGGCATGGTAGAATGCAAGTCCTTGCCTACACCTATGGAGATGAATTTTGAGAATCTATGTAGAGAGGCTATCAGACCAGACCTTGCAAACCCTTTTGAGTATAGAAAACTGGTTGGTTCTCTGATGTTTCTCATGAACACTTGCCTTGACATATGTTTCATACTCAACACTTTGAGACAATTTATGACTGAGCCTCACCATGTACATTGGGTCACTACCAAGAATGTATTGAGATACCTACATGGGACTATAAAAATTATACTGAGATATATTGTTGGAAACATTAGACTATATGGATATACAAATGCAGATTAGGTTGGTAGTGTTGTCGATAGGAAGAGTACTTCTGGATGTTTTTTTAGTCTCATAACTGCCATGATATCATGGATGAGCAGGAAGAAATTTTTTTTAGCCCTTAACAAAATTGAGTTTGAGAATATTGCAGCCAAACTCATGAGTTGTGAATAATTTTGGTTGAGGAAGCTCCTTGGAGAGCTATTTGAGTAGGTCCTGAACATGACAATTTTCTATTGTGATAAAATAATTATGATTCATTTGTCTAAGAATATTGTGTTCCACAACAAGTCCAAGCCATATTGAGATCAAATATCATTAATCCAAGACACAATGCAGATAGGACCCATGAGACTCCTTCACATTTCGACAAAATGAGCAGATATCTAATATACTCACTAAGGATTTTTTGAAAGGGAGGTTCTTGGTATTTAAAGAGAATCTTGGACTGGTTGAGATGACCCTTTCAAATAAGGGTCTAGGATGATCAAGGACACTAAGCAGTGCTCTTCCTCCCTGGTTGAGCTCCCAAGGTGAGGAATGGATTTGATGAGCTCCTGGGGATGAGGGACCTTTGACTGATATGGTGTAGAGACCTGATATCTCCCCTAGTCATAGTATGACCTAGTTAGCATCCTTCCCACTCTATGGGATGAAGGACTTGGGATAAAGTGTGATCCCTACCCCATGTAGTAAGTGGTTCTCACCCAAGTTGGTGGATGCAATTTTTCTACCATCTGACTCTTTAAGGTTAAGATGGATGATTAGGGACAATAGGGTAGAGTGTGATCCTTACCTCCATAATTTTATCTCACTTATTGTTAAGGACTTTGGGATATAGTGTGATCCCTACACTTTGGGTTAGGTTTGATCTTACCCATTGTATTTAGTTACGGGTGGTAGATATGGCTCCCCAATGATGATGATGATTCCAGATGGTAGTTGAGTCTCCCCGATGGTGACGAGTCAGGATGGTAGTTGGAGCTCCCCTAAAGAAATTCTTCATTTTTAAGAGTCAATAATGTTCAACATGAAATGAGTAGAGACAAGAAGAGTTGAGTAGGGATTCACATGACATGATGTCGAGATACTTATGATGATCACATGATGTAGTTGGAATTTATCCCTATCTGAGAGGAAGTGTTAATTTGGAAGCTTAATGGGAAATTCCAACCATTATACTATATTCCTCATTTCAAGAGGACCAAAATTGACCTTTGAAGCACTTGATTTGGACAAGGGAAAGTGAATTTTTGAAGTGAAGCCCACATGTGCATAAATAGACATGTCGACCCTATAATGGAATTTGAAACCATTGGAAGCCTATAAATAAAATTCAAGTGAACCTCATTTGGACATCATCATCTAGCATCTTCTTCTTCTCTCTTCTTTGGTTTGGTTCGCACAAGTCTGAAGGTGGCTCGCAGATATTGGTTCGTACATGTCCGAAATTGCGGGTCCGAAGCTTACACATGTGATTAGGGTTTTGAGCTCTAGATGCAAGGTTGACAAAATATTTTTTCGGTTGCAACTACACACATCAATTCCTATCCATGTGGCTGGAAATATTCAACTTCACAATGACCCTCTCTTTGTGTGGCTGGTATTTAGTGTTTCATTTTTACAGGTGATTGCAGTTGACTGTAGATTGGGAAAGTTAACTCTAATTAGTATTGTTGCTAGGATCATATTTCTAAATATTTTTTGGGTAGTTTTGTATTGGCTCATTGTAATCTCTGCTTAACATTTTATGACAATCTAATAGAAGAAGAATTTCAAATGGTTTCCCCCTTGTGGAGTTTCCCCTAGTCATTGACCAAATACTATGTATACTGTCTCTTGGTTATCTTTGATTATGCATTTGTATAATTTTTCTAACTACTATTTCTCTACTATCATTGGTTATTTGAAGAAGTGAAAATTGTAATTTGGATGCTATTGGAAATTCTTGAAGTAATAGTTGTAGCATAGAACAATTCTTGATAAAAAATTAACACCTAGTACTCCCGCACTTGAACCAGGTCAATCTGGCGGATCCCCGCTATTAGATTCATAAGAAATATTCCCCTACACATGAGCCAGGTGAGATTCAATCTTGTACAGACAAAAACGTTGATTTTTAAGCATCCTTTTAATGTCTTGCGGGGTGGTGAAGACGTTATAATGCTCCAATTGCTTGCCTTTCAAGACCATACCTAGCAAAGTATTCATTTGCGAGTGGAAAGAAACATAATTAAGATATTGCTTCTTCCTACCCCTGGTGTGCCCAGGGTCAGGAACCCAAGACGACATGTCCTACAATAATTTTTAATTGGAATGGGATTGTCTACCAACCCTTGCTTAAGTCTCTAATTTATGAAGTTACTTCCTTTTATCTAACATAACAACATTGAAGTAAGTGGCAGTCGAGTCTTGAGTGAAGATTCTCGCTCCTCTCTGCCCCCTCCCCCCTGCCTAAAACACATTCGTTGTCGTAGAGACATGACTGATCTAGGGGGAAATGATTGGAGAACCCATTGTAAATTCCTATTATTGCATAGAAACAAGAGAAAAAACTAGACACACCCACTACAGAATCAGGTCTCCAACCCACTATATCGTCCCCAAAATTCAAGATGCATACCTCATACTCAACAAAAGAACCTACATGATTAACATAGGTCACGACAACCTCTATAGAGGACCCATTACCCAACACCATTAAAGAAATTTACATACATATATAACGTAGAGAGCCCCAGACACCTAATACTCTCAGACGCTCAATAAAACTTACCCCAAAGGGCCCTTCAAACATTTCTTTATAAGTCACGCAAAAATGCCCACATTCACTAGCCTAGAAAATATCCACCTGCCTAGTTATTAATAATTCAAAGAAACTTAGAAAAAAAGGACACATGCAAGCTACCAATCCTCTCCAATCCGAATCCAAGGACTAAGATTGGAACTCACGATATAAAAACACTAACCCTATCACCTCATACCTAGACACAACGCTACAGTTAAACAAAAGAGCCAGACGAAGAAATAAATTGACCTAAATTTCCACACAGTGAGATAAAATGATTCCCTCACCAGCCCACTGTATTCCCAGGTTCCAAGAATCTAGACATGGGCCAAAACACCAAGGATACTTCACTGCTACCACCAACACCCTCGTGGGACAGAGGGTTCTCACCTCATCGACTCAATCTTGAACACAAAACTCCATATGTTTCAAACTGGAGTAGAATGCATGCATCAGGATGCCGAGGACTAGCCCTCGCCTCCACTGAAACCACAACCATCAAACTATAGATGCTTCATATGATAAGTATTTAATGGCTTGTGCTAACTAGTGATCTACATGAAATTGCATGTGGGGGTTGGACATGCCCCTCCTACATTAATGCACATCACATATGGTGGTGGAAAGCACAACCTCAAAATCCCCCAATTCATAAGTGTTAACACCCCCATTTGGGGTAGCCACGTCACTATCAAGAAAATATTGAAGGAAATTTGCCTAGATGGAATGCATTGTAATGGGCGAGCTCATATCAATATCTACTTCTATATTTTGGAAACCCAGGTTGGCCGTAAAATCCATAACCTTATTTACTGATCTCATCATGTGATAAAAAACAACATACTCCAGTTTCCTAACCAGACCATTGATGCTTTCAATCAGACCTTACATTATCCAACTCTTTGCTAATTTTCTTGGTGTTGATTCGAAGATAAACTTCTGAACACATTTGATTAGTAACAAGGAATCCCCATCTACTTGAATTAAATGGAACCATTGTTGAATGGAAATATGTAGACCTTTTCCCTAAGCCTCGAACTCCCCCACATTATTTCTAGTTGATCTGCAGCTTTGAGAAAATACTCTCAAGGTATTATAATTACAATCCTTGAAAATCCTAGCCAACCTTGCATGCCCAAGATTTCCTTTCAATGCTCCATCAAAATTTAATTTGATAAAACCACTTGGATGGGAGGTGAAATTGACCTAATACTACTTAATCATATCCTTGGATTTTTATTTGCGATGGGAACACACCTCATGACCTAGTTCTAATTTCCTCAAAATATCGGCCCTACTAGGATCGATTCCTCGATGTCCCATTTAATCACTTTTCATAGCTCCTCTATATTCCTTTTCATGTTCTGGAATATTCTAGAATTTCTTTCTTTCCACAATGTCCATAGCATAAAATCTATGACAAGAGTCCAGGCCATATTAACAATGGTGTTCGAGTACATATTATTGTTTCATTGTCGGAGGGTTACCACAACATCCTCCATGTTTTGACTAGCCTGCTCAAAGAGAGATGGGGCACGATATCACATCTCCTATGTGTAAGAACAAGAGTTTAACAATTTCTCCATAGTCCCTTCCTGGGATTTACATAAGAAACAAAATGATGGATCTTGAAAACCTTTCCTCCTAATGCGGTCCCAAGTTAAATTTGTTTTGTCTTCCCACCATTTAGAGAAAATGTTCTACTTTGAGTCATATCTTACCAAACCAAATCCTTTCCCATAATATATTCTTCTAAATTATTATGACTTGACAAAAGCAAGTAGGCCTCATTTAAATTGAACATGCCAATGTTCTCCAGTCCCCATCTTAGCTTATCAGGTTCCTAGTCAATCCAAATTTTCTTTTCTATTAATTCCTCCTTGAAACTATCCTAAGGAATTATTATTATTATTATTATGTATCTAGTCTTCCTTGGGCTTCCAAACCCTCCATTGATGCAAGCCTTGGACTTCTTTCTAGTACTCTGCTACCTTGTGGTCTCCCATCCTAGTGGTAAAATTTCTTAATTATCCTACTTTTGTCCTATCCTTTAGTCTTCAGATTTGCTTCCAGGATTTCTCCTAGACTAAAGCAGTCTCCCCTCTCCTAATCTCCCAAAAGGCGTACTCTTTCAATATACTTCTCTTTTCTTGCACAAAAATATAAATAGTCAACCCTGGTGTGTTAGAGCTACATCATAATATATTTGATTAGGATCTGATGGGTTATATTTCCTTCCCCTTATTTATTTTCATAGCTCATTTCCAGGCAGCACCCATTTCCACCATAGTTTGGCCCCGAGTGCTCCACTGAGGACCTCAAGGTCCCTCAATACTAAACCCCCTACCAAATTAGGAAAGAATATTTTCTCCCATGCCACCAATGTCCATTTATTTACCTTATTCTCCCCTCTCCATAAAAAAATTGTCCATTTAGAAATGATCTCCTTAGAAATTGATTTTGGAAATGGCACGAACTCCATTTGATATAATGAGATATCTTGGAGCACAAATTTGGTTAACTTTGCCTACCAAATTTAAATATTTGAATGCCCAGTTATTGACATTATTGGAGATTTTATTTAATAACTCTTGTCAGGAGGAAGTCCTCTTTGGGTTCAAGACCAAGGAATCTCCCAGATACTTCGAGGGGAAAATAGCTACCTGAAACTCCATTACTCTTGCTCGATGATGTTGTATAGATTACTTACAATAATAAAAGAAGATATTATTATTTTCATTGTTTATAATCATTCCTAAAGCTTCCATAAAAACATATAACAAAGAGTGGATAGATATCGCTTCTCTCATATTTGGCTGAAAAAATAAATAAATGTCATCCATGAATTGTTGATGAGTCACTAGGGGGTCATTACCGAAGATTCGAAGGCCTTTGAACTCTCCCCTAGAGCAAGCTTTTTTCAACAATATTCCCAACCCCTATGTTGCCAAAATGAAGAGAAAAGGAGACATGGGATCTCCTTGTCTTATGCCTCTAGACGAATTAAAAGTGTAGGAAAGGGATCCATTAATCAAATGGAATAGAAGGGAGAAGAAATGGGGGACCTGATCCATGAAATCCATTGCCAAGAGAATCCAAACACATCAAGGACAGGAGATAAATAATCCCAGCTCAACCCGTCCTAAGCCTTCGAAATGTCAAGTTTAATGAACATAGATGGTTTCTTTTGGAGCTTTAAAGACTAAATTATCTCATGAACAATTATTATCCCGTCCATGATCTGGCCTCCTTTCACAAAGATTTTTTGTGTGAAATTGTGTCCCTCAGTAGAGGCTTTAAGCGATTAACAATTACTGAAGAGATTATCTTGTATATGAAATTTCATAATGTGATAGGGCTGAAACCACTAGGATCTTATATTTTCCCATCTTTGGGGATTAAGGTTAGGATGGTGGCATTTAGCCCTGCCCACACCTTCTGGAGTTTCCTCGATTCTTCGACTTTTGCATGAAATTCCTCTCTGATGAAACTCTATCATGCTTTGAATAAATCCAAGGTGTAGTAATTCGAGCTTGGAGATTTTTTTCATGACATAACATACAATACATCCTTAAGCTCCTTGAACGAAATCTCTCTCATCAGTGCTTCATTCCTTTTCCTTACTAACTAGCCTGGGTATACAAGTCATGACCCTATTAATAGAAGATTGTCTATTTTGAGGTAGTTTAGAGATGATATTCTTATAGAATTCCAAAAGCTCCTCTTCTATCTCCACGTGATGGAGCTACCTATGTCCATCCCTTTCTATGAGTGAAAATATTTTGTTACGGTGTCTGTGCTTAATCATAGACTTATGGAAGAATTTAGACTTCTTCTCTCCTTCCCTGAGCCACTGAAGTAGAAATTTTTGTTTCCATATAAACTGTTCTTGTTTCCTTCTTTGTTATAATTTTTTTCAAATTAATACCCTCCTACAAAACCAAGTCTTTTGAGCTTCCTTCTATGATCATTTTATGTTGGATTTCATGCATCTTGCCTCCCAATAGTTGTCTTTCTTAAAGAATATGCTCAAATTCCTTCTTATTCCATACCCTAATCTTATATTTGAGCTACTTTAATTTCAACTAAAGGGTATGCATTTTTTTTCTACCCTTCACCTTAATTCCCCCCCAACATGACCTAGATTTGTCCACAAAATCAAGATCCTGAAGCCAAAAATCTTTGAATCTAAAGTTCTTGTTCTTCGGGGCTTCCTTTAAGTCTATCTCTAGACACATTGGATAGTTGTATGAGCCTTGACAAGGAAGAATTGCAGCCTCTCCAAAAATATCCTTATCCATTACCACCTTTGAAACTAATAATATGTCTAATTTACTAGCGACTTGGTGTTCTCCTCCCCTGCAATTATTCTAGGTGAAAATAACATTGAGGGTTTGGATGTCTGCTAGCCCCAAAACTTGAATAATATTTTCAAAATAATTAGATTAAGGATACAAACTTCTAATGTCACCCTTTTTTTTTCCAATGACCTTATTAAGTTATAATATCCCCCTACGATCTATAACGAGTCCTGGATAATCCTCTTGTGAGTCTTACGGTTTTCCAGGAACACCTCCTTTTCTTCAAAGATATGGGGGTCATATATTGTTGTAAGGCTAACGTTCTCCTTCGAACCAGGATATTTGAACCTTCTTGACAAAATCCTAAAGCATGCCATCCAATCCTGGAATTCTAGCTCTAGCAAGTTCCACAAAACTGCTAGTCCCTTTGTGCTTTTGTTGGCATCTAGGGCCATTGTCTCACATCCATTCTAGCATTTACCTCATATCTCGTGTATTTTCTCCATCAATACTTTAGTATAATCTAAAATAACCAATAATGGTTTCTCCATGCTTATTCTTTCTGTTAATCATATCTTCTAACCCTTACTATTAATCCATCTAATGTTCCACAAGATAATCTTTAGAGTTAGATTTTGAGAGGCGTGGTAGATATCTGATATGGAAACCACTTGGAAAGATTTAATCGATTGTTCTCCCATATTTTGTGTTGCTTCTCTTGTCATTCTTCTCCCTTTCATTTTTACCTTCTTCACCATCGATTTTTTTTCCTACAAACCTTGCAAATCCTCTGTGCCACTACCACCTACCTTGCACAAGCCTCCTTGAATTTTCCAATGCGGATAGACCTTTGCATAGAGCTCCTTCTAATCTAGTGGTAGCACCGATAGGTAATATTGTGCCGAGCTATTGATGAGACTTACCAAAATATTCTCCTCCTCTCTTAAGATTTCGATGTTCTCCTCTTTTAAATTCATGACATCGCCAATCCCTAATAGTCCAAAGAGGCACTCCGTCTCTAGCGCCTCTTCTAGAGACTTCATTTTTGGGGCTTACTTGTCACTAGGGTTTTCCAAAGAAGTTTTTATCATAGTGATACCCTCTGGAATTGAAATATCTTCGTCCATGTCTTCAAAAACCAAAAACACATTTCCTTCCTCTGTTTTCTTCTGATTCTGCTCAGGTTTTTATGTTCTAGGTTTTCTATGTCTGCTCACCACTCTAGTGAAGCCATCCACTACTTCTTATGACTCCATATCTTGTTGTTCCTTTTTTCTTAGCGGGAAATCCCTGAACAGATATCCATGCTCGTGGCATCATCAACATCTAAACGAAACATGCTCATAATCCAAAGGTTGTGACCACAACTCATCCTGATACACCAAATCAATGGATTTTGGGAGGGATTGAGAAATGTTCATATACACATATCCTTGCGTATGATATATTGCACCCTCTTTTGGTTACCTCTGAGACTTTCACAAATTTTCCTATGGAGTTACCGATACCCTCCAAAATTTCAAGAATCCAAAAGTCATTCGGAGGAGAGTATAACCTAACCCATACAAGGGCGGCCATAAATTATTCCTTATCCAAGTTAAAACACTCTTCCCAATGCCTCATGTACAGACCAACGATATTTAGGATGTAATGGCCCCCCTCAAACATCCTATTTTGTCCTCCAAATTAAAGAAAATAAAAAATTAAGTAACTCTTTAGTATGAGAAAGATAAGTTCTTTCTTCCCTACTATGGAGTTTTTTCCATTTACATGCAATATTTAAAACAAAAATATATTAATAATAAGAAATATTTTAATATCATCCACAAGTAAAATATTTTAATGTTCATATTAAAAGTGTAGTTTAAGAATAAAAAATCACTACGCAAATATTTAAAGATCATGTTTCAACTATGTATATGTTATATAAAGCAAGTGAAATAAAAAGTTTCTTATAGTTAATTTTTTTTATATTGTGTAGCTCAAAACCAACATATCATAGATCCATCTAACTCCAAATCTACCAAGAACCAAGAGTGATCAAATCTCTCTCTCTTACACACACACACACACACACACACACATATAAACCCACCCAAAGGTTTGAACCTGAAATCTTAAGGAACATAACACTTTATTATCAAGGCCATCACCAATTTTCATGGGCAACAATAAAATTATAATTTAGTTGATTTTTATGATTTTTTTCTTTTCTTTTTAATCTTGCCAATGCGAGATATATTATGAGAAAAGTGTTCTTATGGACTTTTACCAGCCATTTAATTTATATGGCTAATTTATGGACCACATTGTCCATATTAAAATATTTTTTCTATTATTAATATATTTTAAAATACATGTCAATATTACTTAACATTGTATTGTGAAATATTTTATTTATGATTCATGTTGAATATTTTTATTATTATTAATATTTTTTGAATATTACATATCGATTTTCTATTAAGAATTGAATGAATTACACATCTCCCATATCTCTTTCTATTAAGAATTGAATGAATTACATGTCTCCCATATCTCTTATTAGGAATTATTTAATATGGTCAACATTAATATATAAATATATACTAGTGCAACCATATAAATTAAATTAAATGGTCGTTGATAAGCATCAAAATAGTTACCCCATCATACATCTCTCAGTGCCCACATTTTAAAAAATTATAAAAATTAACTAAACTATAACTTTATTTTAAATTATCTATATTATTAATTACACAAACTAATTAATATATAAGTTAAACAATATTCTTAACCATGGGGAGTCATGCCCAATATGACACATGTTGATATGATATTTTCTTTAATTAATTAATTTGAGATAAATTCATGAGAAGACCATTAGTAACTTGGACATAAATATTAACCATCAATCTCTGAATACTATTATAAATATTATGTCATATTCCAGGGAGTTTAAATCTCTACCATCCATTTCATAATTACTAATAATTAAATTAAAATTTTGGAACTCATATTAGACATGCCTATCAACATAATATCTATTTCATATCAATACATTAATTAAAATGAATATTTGGAAAGTTGATATAAAATTCTCTCTCTAAAGTTGATATAAAATTATGTTATTCAACAGGGTCATGGAAATATTTTATTTATGGGCCACAGAGTGTAAAATACTTTTACTACATCTCTTTTATGGTAGTTTGTAATATCAAGTTTCAACCACCCTAAGTCTATCTAAAATCCAGATCTACCAAGCGCTCAAGGGATCGAGTCTAGATTTAAGATGGATTTAAGATGGATTTAAGTTGTTACTCTTCCATTCTATAATAGATTTCCTCAAGTGCCTCATCATAAAAATTGGAGCAAAAACGGTAAATTATAAAATTTATTATTTTATTTGACCTACTCAAAATGTATACATCGTAGAATTGGACAAGACATCACAACATCTCTTCTATACTGGGCTAGAGGCACACAATACATAAGAGAATATGACAAGACATCATAACATCTCTTCCATACTGTGCTAGAGGCAATACATAACAAATATGACAGGACATCACAACATCTCTTCCATATTGCCCTAAAGCATCTCTCGACCCAAAAACCAACCAAACTAATAACACAATGACCCTAAGATTATTGATATTTGTGCACATTGTTTTTTATCTAAAAATTATTTTATTTTTATCTTTTTAAAAAACACTTGTGAGAGAATTACACATCTCCCTCATAGTAAGCTATAGAATATGTCTCTCAAAACAAAACAAACAAATTATAAATAATAAAAATTTATAAAATAACATAAAAATATGATAAAAAAATTAATACAAATATAATAAATTAAACATATATACATTTTTCATTTTAAATTCTAATCATAAATAATTTAGTTTAAACCCAACCAAATAAAATATTTTATAATTAATAATAATTTTTTTATTAAAAATATTTAAATTAAATAAAATTAATTTAAAGGAATTAAATAAAATACTACATGATAATTACAGCAAAAATGTTTCTATAATGGGTTTGGCCGGTTGCCTGGGCAAATCCATCCAATCAAAAAAGCCCTTTTGGGTCCTCCTGCGTCCAACCATTTTTGACCATTTATTGATTTGACCATTTATTTCTTGATATCACATATAAAGAATTCGCATCTCGGTTCTGAAGTCGAGGAGAGGCTTAAATGTTTCCACGCTGAATTTAATATCAAATTTATGGAATTCAGGTATGTAAAGACTCCATGGATTCACACAAAGCCGAGTTCTCAAGTTATGAAGATTGTTATAAAGTTAGATGAAATTATTAAGTCATTTGTATTTCATCGATCAATATACTTCCACTCATTATTTTTTTTTAAAAGGCCATCAACTGAATGTTGATGTTGTTACTCAACTATTTAAAGAGATTGAATTGAAGAGAGCAACAGAGTAAAATTGAAATTAAAAGGAAATGGGAGGTTCATTAATTGATTAATTATCAGGTCAGCTTTTCCACCCAATTCCATGAGCAACCCATAAAGTACTTCTTCGTCAGCATATAATTAATGAGTTTCTCATTTTTTTTCCAACGAAATGGTATCCCTTCTCTTTGGGCGAGCCTTATTTCCGCTGCCATAGGCCCATTAATGCGCCCAGGCAGGAAATGCCCGCCACAACTTTAATCCGACGGCGGGCATTTCCTGCCTGGGCGCATTAATGGGCCTATGGCAGCTGAAATAAGGCTCGCGTTCTCTTTGCCTTGGTGTGATTTTTAGGGTCCCCTGCCCATTGATGTTTTGTTCAAGTGATTGGGTTTGGTTGTGTTCTAGGAATCTGCTCCTCCATGATTTTTAAACACAAGCAAGACAATAGTGATTGTTATGTTTTTCATGGAATTACCTATCGATTGGACGAAATTGCAGGCACAACTTCATTTGCACTATTATGGTAGGGTTTTTCAATTGTTTCGTTGTGTCACTTCTATTTTAGTCTTTTTACTTTTTATTTTATTTTTTATGCTCAGTTTGATTTAACATTATCAAGAAATGAAATGTATATTATGTCAACTTAATCATGTAGAAGAAAAAAACAAAGGAAATTTAACATTTATGAGGCTAAAGATAGCTCATGTGAGAGATTGCTTTGCCATTTGATTTTTGCATTTAGCCCTTTTCTTATGCAACCTAACAATGAAAGCTCCCAAATTCTCAACAATCCCCTAGTGGAATAAATTATACCAAGAGCTAGTTGTCAAGATATTTACATAGTTGTCGTCATTGTCTTTTGAAGGCCTCACATTCTAAAATGAAATGTTTTTATGTTTCCACTTTTCGGGCAGTGCAAAAAATACACACTCTTTCTCCCCAAACTTCTTTTGGTCTTTTCCAACACCTTGTTTCACAATAGAGTTTATGAGAGTTAATTCTTAACTCTGCAATAAGAATTTTGTCTCTTCATAAGATATTAGCCCTTGTGTACGTTTTTTGATGATGATTAAAGTACTTTCTCTTTCTCCCAATCTCTTCCTCCCAAGTACGCTTGTGGAACTTATCCATAACAATGTGCCCTCTACCATTTTTATCAATTTATTTAAATATCTTATGAGTCATTGAAGACAACCTTAGGCCATGTGCCCTCTACCATAGCAATTGTTTCAATAGGAGTAGCCCACACTTCACTTAGCAAGATATCATAAGAGACTTAACTTTTGATTTTAAACTTGTTTGTAATCAAGATTTTTTGAATTTTCTCAATTTACTTCCATTGTAAGTTATATATATTATTGGGCCACAATTCACATCCATAAAGAACCGCTAGAATCACTAAAAACCCAAAAAAAAATTTGAATGGTCTTCCAATCCCATAACTCTCCATCTCTGCACTCATTTTGAAAAGATTAAAATGCTTTTTAAGCTCCCAAAATTCAAATTGGTTAAAAAGATCATTTCTCTCTCAAAATTATGGAAGGCTGATCATTATGATCTATTTTTTGGGTTTATTTAGGCAAATGGTAAAAAAGGAAATTTTTTTTTCTTTTTTCTTTTTTATAGCCAAATTTGGTTTTCACGCTTATGCGGGTTGTTATATTATTTTTGATAGGTTGTTTTATTATTTTTTATCAAAAATATTGGGCCCAAGCTATCAGCCAAATTATCCAATCCTAGGCACCGAACGATCAGTGACGGCGACGCATGAGTCATTCCACCACAAGCCACCAATCAAATCAAAAATTTAAGCGCCAAATCACAATGGAGGAACCCATGAGGGCAGATGTGTACAAAACGTCAATAAGTGTTGTAGCCATAAATAAATACATTTTCCTCAATGATGTGGGATATATCCCAAGAAAAAAATGAAAATTCCCATACAGAAAGCCGACAAGTAGTGCTCAACAGGGCATCCACACATTTGGCAGTGCAAGAAAACACAATTGCAAGGGGGAATCATCGAATATTGTCCAGATGTTAACAAAAAACATTCCGAGTGCCAAGTAAAAAGTCAAAAATGAATGCCCAGATAAACGACATGTTCCTCAGGAAATACTCAGTTGTTATCAAAAGGAATCATGTAGTGTTTGAAGTACAAATTCAGGGGTTTGATGTTGCTGCACAAAAGGAACTAGTTGAAATTTTTACCAAGATCATAAAGGACAAGTTGAAAAATGCCCACATATTGTTTGAAGGACAGATTCAGGGGTTTCAATGCATGTGTAAAACAACCAAAGTTTTCAAATTTAAGTTGGAGTGTTCTCAAACATTGAGTGACATAAAGCGTTCACCTACAGCAAATGTACCCAACATTTAAAATCTCAATCGCTCGAGTCACATTTTTTCTGGCTATATTTTGTGCTAGCCATTTGAAAAAACTAACTAGGACCAATGGGGGGCAAGTGGTTTTGGAAGGATTTCCTTAGTATTAATCATCATATGTGGTTCAATCGTGTCTTAATTAAAGCAGAGTTCATGTTATGGAATATTGTAACACCTCTGATGTGTGCAAACCAAAATACAGAGAATCAAAGATGGTTGCATGAATAAGATATTTCATATGAACATGTAGAACAACTTGTTTCCAGAGAACAATTGGGTATGTCATTAATTTTGAATATATTTTAGAGGGAGTGATTGAAACATCAAAAAGAAAGGGAACCAAATTTGACAAGACTTTGCTTAGCAATGATTTAAAGCCTGGGAAAGATTTGAAGATTTTTTCCAATGATATTGAAGTTATTTCAATGGAGCACACAATTCTAGAAAGTGGATTGTCTTCTGTCGAGATTGTTCCCAATATTGGTTTTCCTCCATTGTTTCATGTTATAAATGTTAATGAATACTCTTTGTTCGTTCCGAAGCTACCTCAATTTTTTTTTTCAAAATAATTATCTCTTGCATCAATGCATCCACCTTAGATAGTCTTTGCATTCACAGTGTACCGAACGTTCGTAATCCTTCGATAATTTAGTAACAGATCTCTATTTTGAAATAGATGGAGTTGAAATTTAACAATAGGAAGGGAAAATATGATGATGGGATAGTTGGGAGCATGCAGATTTTACTACTAGGATGTCTGAAAGTGCCTTAGATTTGACCCATGAAGAACCTGGATTGTTTCCTATTTTAGTTTCCTATTAATAGGACTCTCGTGAACCAGTGATGAATGAAAAAGTTGTAGCTCATGTCAATTCCATTATAGGTCAAAAGGATAAGGATGTCTGATGATTCTGGGAACATATTGATGAATTTCAGGATCTGACAATGGCTTAAATTACTCTGTTTAGATATGTATGTTCTAATTTTCATGAGGGATATGTCTTTTTTGGTGACACTAACCAAACAATTGTAAGGAGGGTTAATTTTCGATTCTGAGAAGTTAGAAATGTGTTATACAAATAGTTTTGGAAGAGGATGTTGATAATGGCATGTCATCATAAATCAACATGCCTGATTTATTTCATTTGAGCCAAAAATTTTGAACAAACAATGGAATAATAAAACTTGCTAAAAAAACCAAGTTCAACAAATCAGTGTCTTCTATCTAATGCATCTGAGGGACATACTTCTATTTCTCCATTTCAAGACTCTCAAATATATTTGAATTAGCCTTGCTTCCAACAAAATAAACAAAAGAAGATTTGGTTGTTTGGCCTAAAAGGTTTTCGAGGATGAATTTGGGGAAGCTTACAAGACCAAAAGAGGAAGTTTTTAATGTTCCTTTGCTTTCAGAATGAGAGTCATTGTAAGATGCAAGAGAATCTATGTTCACAACAATGGATCATTTATAGAATCAATGATTAATTTGTCAACGACATTTGTTGGGCCAAACACTCTTGTAACTGTGGGAGTAGTAATATGTCCTTTGTCATCTCTAAAAACTAGGAAAAGACGAAAATGATGTAATTATGCACAGGGAACCTAATAGTGTTGGAAAATAATCAACATGCGTAAATCTTGAATTCATAAGAATATATGGCAATCGAATTGAAAATTTTCACGCAACAAATAATATGGTAGTCAAACAGTTGAAGGGCATCCAAATTAGTTTTGAGGATTTCATGGGAGAGGTGGTAGTTAGTTAACAAGTGGTTGATTATTGGATTATTTAATTATTTAAACCACTAGAAAAATTATTATTTTCGATGAATCATCACAAGCGATAAGATCTAAATTGGATCAACAAAACTCATCAAAGCATAAAAAAACCAATTAGCAAAGATTCACGGAGAAACACAACACCTCCGCTGCGCATTTGAACAATCAACCTTTTTTGACTTTCAAATTTGACTATTGTGCTTCCACAACCATTTTGATCACGCTGACATGTCTCTTAGAGCTTTAGGATGATGCAGATATGGACTATTGTTAATATTAAATGTCTTGAGGATGTATTAATTTAAGAATTGCAATATGTAATTAGTTCCTATTTTTTAGCATAGCAGGTGTAAATTTGATGTATCATACAGATGACTAGTTTTCCTTTGAAAAAATTGATCCTGTTAAGTGGAATTCGAATGTTTTGATGTATATAACATGTAAATATTATAGTAAACTAGTTGTTAGTCAGTGTGTGGAAAGAAGACTACTATTTTTGTACTCTCAATCAATTTTTCAAGTGAAGAGAAGAAGGCTGGAGTGGTTTAACATGGATTCATGTGCCAGGCCTTGTTGGTAATGTGTTTTTTCCGTATTGTGAATTATTTATTGCCAATTCCATGATTTAAACATGTCTTCATGTTTGGCTTAAGAGTAAATATGTCAGAATTCACTATTGTGCTTTGTATTATGTAACTTAAACAATTTATGTTTCTTTTTCCTCTTGATGGCACTTAGAATTCAGCTTGTGACTTGATGCTTTAGATGTCATTCTCATAATTCTTCACTCACCCTCTCTACAACGAAATCAGGTTAAAATACCAACAAAATGCCTATCTTTCCCCTCCCTAAATCACCTCATCATCCCTTATTCACTTGAAACCATTGGTAGAGTATGACTCCATGCCAAATGGACGTGTCTTCTCCCACCTGTAGAAATTATATAACTGATATGTTATACATCCGAGATTCTCCTGATCACACACTATTTAACTTCATGCACAATACAGAATCTCTTCTGCCATTGATCATTACTTTCGGAAATAAAATCAATTGCATGCACACATTAAAACCATAAAAATTCACACACATTAACACAGTTGTTTTTCACGGGAAAGCCTGAAGCTAAAAACCCCAACTATTTGTATATAATATATGTCATAGAGATCCTGTAAAAATCCTCATACAAAGCTTATCACAAGCTCTTAGTACAATCTCCAATTTCTACACACTAATCAGGCCCTGATCTTGCAAATCCATGCACCAATCTTTGCCAGCCTTTAGCCTGCCTCTACTGCTCAATCCCTGTTGAAGAATAGCTCTGGATGAGTTTGAATTACCCCAGCCTCGCTCACGCAATCTTCATAGGCATCTCCAATCATTGTTTGTTGCAAATCATGCAATAGTATAGTCACAACTGATAGTCACACTGCTCTTTCACCTACCTCTTCACTGGTCTCCACTGAAACTGTCCATGCACTGCAATGCTTTGCAATTGCTCCAATGATCAATATTGCTCTGATACCATGTATAAATTATATAACTGATATGTTATAAATCCGAGATTCTCTTGATCACACACTATTTAACTTCATGCACAATACAAAATCTCTTCTACCATTGATCATTACTTGCGAAAATAAAATCAATTGCATGCACACATTAACACGGTTGTTTTTCACGAGAAAGCCTAAAGCTAAAAACCCCAACCATCTATATATAATATATGTCATAGAGATCATGTAACAATCCTCATACAAAGCTTATCACAAGCTCTCAGTACAATCTCCAATTGCTACACACTAATCATGCCCTGATCTTGCAAATCCATGTACCGATCTTTGCCAGCCTTTAGCCTGCCTCTACTGCGCAATCCCTGTTGAAGAATAGCTCTGGATGAGTTCTAATTGCCCCAACCTTGATCACGCAATATTCATAGGCATCTCCAATCACTGGTTGTTGCAAATCATGCAACATTATAGTCACAACTGATAGTCACACTGCTCTTTCACCTACCTCTTCACTCGTCTCCACTGAAACTGTCCATGCACTGTAGTTAACTGATGTATTCTTTAGTTGATTAATGAGTTAATAATTAGTGAATTAATTATTAATTAATTCACACCACTCTCACTAGTGTATCAATCAGTTAGACTATATACAACTAGCTCAACTATGTTTAACTCAGTTAAACTGAACACAACTCCATTAACTTCCTCAATCAACTCCACCAAACTCTCTCACATGAGTTCTAACTGAAGTATCCATGCAATAGCTCCACTTAACCCTTAGGAATAGCGTAATTCCTTCTGTCAGCTCCTGTGCCACATTTGTGCACTTAACTAAAGTGCTCCAAGAGAATAAGATAATGTTTATAGTCCAAATATTATTAAGAGCTAATAATATTCGACATATCTATTTTTAGACTGGCAATCTAAAAATAGATTCCGCCCAATATGTCTAAAAATAGAAATCCATCTAATTTTCCAACTTGACCAACCATCCACAAATAGCATCCCGCAACTCATAGAATATGATCGACATGTCTAAAAATAGACATAGTCTAAAAATAGACTTTGCGACAAAAATCACCTGTGTGGGCCCCACCTAGTTTAGGTGATCACTTTCCAACTAGGATCGGGAATGATGTTTCAGGATGCCTCCTTCACTGTTTCTTGTTGCAATCTTCAACACTCCCTCTCAACAAGAAAGGACTGTCTTTGCATGCGACATGCAACTCCATGCATTCGCCTTGCAACCTTCACAAGCGCCATGCAACTCCATGCATCTGCTCTGCAACTCCTCTGAAACTGAATAGGCTCCAAACAACTCAATCAGTCTGATGCATCTATCATCAAAGTCTTCGAATTCTGCTGGGCCCAATTGCACATGTCATCAGGAACCACTGCGCTGTTGAACTCTTGCACCCATGCACTCTGCACTTGCTGTCAACTCTGATTCGCGCTCCAGTATCCGACACTGTCACTTTGATCTGCCTGCATCAATCCAACTGATCATGCTACTGCTGCGCTATGGGCACCTCGTAGCCAGGTTCAATTCATGAGATCCACACCATCTCATGAATCCTGCCCAGAAATCTCCTCTTGGGATTAATCATGCATGTCGCCCCACCTCTCACTTGGTGGTATAGCTGCATGCACTCCCTTTGCCCATCTGGCATGAAATTTCTCTGCATGAGTGGTTGCTCCCACTCCATGATCCTCATCTTGTGGCTGCTCCACATCCTGAGGTTCACTCTTACCTGCATGCAAAAATTGCTCCCTCTCAAGCATCAATTGCATGTCTTTCTTGCACTTCCCAACAGTAGGAAGCTCCGTAGACATCCCATCTACTTCAAGTCTGTAGAGATTCTTTGCTCGAATCCCAACCTTCTTGACTTGTCTTGTTGCCTTGTGCCGAAGGAAAACTTTTCCTTCACTGAAGACAACTTTATACCTTTTATCCTCTAACATTGCGACTGAGATCAAATTCTTCTTTAAACCTGGAACATGCACTACATCTTGTAAAAGAATGAGTTTACCTAACTCCCTCTGAAAGGTTATGGTACCAATGCCGGTCGCATTGTATCGTCCATTGTCGCCCAAATCAACATGCAACTGGAGATCTTTCTCCACCAAGTCACTGAAAAGATTCACATCTCCCGTCATGTGAAAGGAAGCGCCACTATCAAAATACCACCCCATCCCAATGCACTAGACACCATGCATGCGATCAATGAGAAGTCCAGCTCAAATTGCGAGGCAAGAGCCTCACCGATTCACCGGCTCAACGACACCTTGTTCTTCTTCTTAATTAGGACAATTAGAGCACAAAATGCCCATGCTCGTGGCAGTGAAAACCATCTGCATAAACTGGCCTTTGCTCTGCTGCCCGGACTGAAACACTCTGCCCCCCCCCCCCCACTTTTTGAGGCAGAGCAAAGCATCGTCCTCTTCATCATCATTCATTTGAGAGCCATCACCTAGTATCCGCCTTATCTCCTCCTGCAAAGAATCGTGCAATCCAGCTCCCATCCCACGAGTTCTAGGTACGTTGAAGAAGGTCATGCAGATGCCAACTCTTCGGAAGCCCAAGGAGAGCCAAGCTCACCAATTCCTCGTCATCCATACTAACTCCTACACTCCCAAGCTCATCCCTACAGTGGTCAAACTTTGTCAAGTATACCGGAATAGTGTCATTCTTCTCCATTTTTATTTTCCTGAGTTTATCCTTGAGCGCCAACTTCCTCTGGTCGCTCTTGCTTTGGAACAAATCTATCAAAGCTTTCCACATCAAGAATGGATAAGCTTTACCATGAAAGCTGGACACTATGTGATCCTTCACACCTTCCAACAGAATCCTTCGACACCTTGCTACCTTCTTTTTCCATGTGTCAAGTGCGGCAGCATCGCTAGAACCCGGTTTAGGAATTTCTGCATCTATGAACTCCTTCAACCCATTGTCATCCAGCACTGCCTCCATCCTATCCTTCCATGCAATATAATTCGAGCTGCCCTCAAGGGCATACTCCAATCGCAATCCGTTGAAAGACATCTCAACTTCGACACCAAGAAAACTTTGCTACAAAGTCCAATTCCACTAGCCTGAAAACTCAGCCTTGATACTTTGCAATTGCTCAATGATCAATATCGCTACGATACCATGTAGAAATTATATAAGCGATATGTTATAAATGCTAAATTCTCTGATCACACACTATTTAACTTCATGCACAATACATAATCTCTTCTACCATTGATCATTACTTGCGGAAATAAAATCAATTACTGCACACATTAAAACCATAAAATTCACACACATTAACACGGTTGTTTCATGAGAAAGCACGAAGCTGAAAACCCCCATCTATCTGTATATTATATGTCATAGATATCATGTAAAAATCATCATACAAAGCTCCTCACAAGCTCTCAATACAATCTCCAATTGCTACACACTAATAAGGTCTGATCTAGCAAATCTCATGCTCCAATCTCTGCCACCTGCTAGCCTGCCTCTACTACGCAATCACTGCTGAAGAATGGCTCTGAATGAACTCGAATTGGTCTAGCCTTGCTCACGCAATCCTCATTGGCATCTCCAACCACTGTGTTGCAAATCATGCAACATTATAGTCACAACTGATAGTCACACTGCTCTTTCACCTACCTCTTCACTGGTCTCCACTGAAACTGTCCATGCACTGTAGTTAACTGATGTATTCTTTAGTTGATTAATGAGTTAATAATTAGTGAATTAATTAATAATTAATTCACACCACTCTCACTAGTGTATCAATCGGTTAGACTAGATACAACTAGCTCAACTATGTTTAACTGAGTTAAACTGAATACAACTCCACTAACTTCCTCAATCAACTCCACCAAACTCTGTCACATGAGTTCTAACTGAAGTATCCATGCAATAGCTCCACTTAACCCTCGGGAATAGCGTAATTCCTTCTGTCAGCTCCTGTGCCACATCTGTGCACTTAACTCAAGTGCTCCAAGAGAATAAGATAATGTTTATAGTCCAAATATTATTAAGAGCTAATAATATTCGACATATCTATTTTTAGACTGGCAATCTAAAAATAGATTTCGCCCAAAATGTCTAAAAATAGAAGTCCATATATTTTTCCAAATTGACCAACCATCCACAAATAGCATCCTGCAACTCATAGAATATGATCGACATGTCTAAAAATAGACATAGTCTAAAAAAAGATTTTGCGACAAAAATCACCTGTGTGGGCCCCACCTAGTTTAGGTGATCACTTTCCAACTAGGATTAGGAAAGATGTTTCAGGATTCCTCCTTCAATATTTCTTGTTGCAATCTTCAACACCAACTACCTGCAAAATATTGAAATAAACATGCTCTTTTGTTCTCCATAACTAGCCTAATATCAAAAATCTTTCAGTTATCTAACTAACTGAGAAAACCTTAGTGAGAGAGCCCTCTCCAAGGCTAGAAGGGTTAGATTCTAGCATAAAAGTGGTATGTGGTTACCTTTGTAATAATTTTTTAGACTAAAGGAAATTAGAGAATGCTAATATCTTGGCGTCGTTGAGGGGGATCGAAAGGTTCTATCTTCCCTATGAAATATTATCAAAGTTTCAGATATGATTGTTGATGGTGGACAACAGTCAAACACATGAAGGTTGTACCATTCACCTAGAGACTCCAATCAAGTTTCAACCCTATCCAAAGACTCCACTAGCAGCAGGATCCATAAATCAAGATTTTATTGGTGACTCTACTCACTCAATATGAGTTCTATATCTACAAGATATGCTCCTTTAAATTGAGATCATATTCCAAGTTTTCCAAATCACATCCCTTGTGTAGATTGGCAGAATTATTTTCCAATATTCAAAGAAAAGGTAGGAGATGATGTTGCGCTTCACTTGGTTAAATTTCACATGCATGTGTGTAGAATTAAGGTTCAATTTCACGAAGATTGCACGATGAAGATGCTTATGGTTACTTTGGAAGCAAAATTGAGATCCTACTATGAAGGTTTTCAAAGGTTTTCCATCTGGTAGTTTGTATTCCCATAAATATTTCCATTTAGTATTTTTTGAGAAATTGGAAGAATCTCATCCTTCTTAGTCATTGGTTGAGAATTGTTGTGACCATTTTGAGGATTTCATTCAAAATTTGGAAAATTCTTATGGTGATGAAGAGGCATGGATGAAAAAATCGGAGAAGCTTTGTACGAGAATGTTTTTCATCACCAAGAAGAAATGGTGTTTTCTCTCTTAGATGAAAATGAAATCGAGCGGTATTTTAATGATGACGGTCATGTTCTATCCTTTGAAGATGATGAAATTTTACAGCAGTCTTGTCAGTATTTTTGTGATCAAAAGCATGAGGATAGTCATTCATATGTCTCTTCATCTCATTCATTTTCTTAATCTTTATTTCAATAACAAGCATGTGAAAATCAGAGGTTTTAATTTTCACTCGTAAAAGCTTTAGACAATGGAATTATTCTAGATGATAATTATCAAAAGTTGCAGGAATGTATTGAAGAGAAATAGGTTGTTATAAATCCTTTTGATGGTACAAATTTTTTTCATGATATTTCATCTTTTGAATTATTAAATTCAAAAATTTTAAAGGAGAAAGACAATATTCTTATTGATATACATGAAAGATCACTTATAAATATTTTTGTTAGTCAAGATATGGTTGCCTCCAAGCCTAATAATAGGAAAGAACATCTTGATGCTGTTATATTTAAAGATAATCAACTCCATTATATAGCACACTATGCATATAATTGTTATCACCAAATTGGGTTCTTGTTGGGTCGCTTCAATGGTCAACTTGGAGTAACTCTTTCAAACCACTTGCAACTGGAAATTAGCTTCTCCAGTATGAGAGGGCTCTCTCAAAAAGAATAAAGGATATTCAATGAGTAACCTTGAAAACAGATGACTAAATCTGAATTGGATTGAATGTGTTGTTTTTGTGTAGGTGAAAGATGTAAAGGGTTTACTACCATTAGGCTTATGGATTCAATATGAAAACTAAGTCAAAAGTCAAATTATCTCATGGAAGGTGAGGCAATTGTATTCTTATTAAACCAAAAATGAAGGATAAAACATAAAGTTATATGTATAGAGGAAGTTGGAGCACGTCACCATGAATTCCAAGTGATTATACATAAGCAAACTAATAAAGCATGACAAAACAACATAGTGGGTGTATAAAGGAAGTTGGAGCATGTAATCATGAATTCCAAGTGATTATACTACTAGAAAGTAAAAGAATGATATAAAAAACTTACATAAGAATACATAGAAGAATCTCAGGTCTGAAATAGGCATGCTGCAACTGTATATTTCTGATTAAAAATTACTACAGTGGTAGTGTCAAGTCATGCATTAGAAAAAACGTGTCTAAAACAAGAAAATTCTGAATTCTGAAAATAGGTCCCAAATACCTCTTCGAATCTCCCAATTGGTAGCACCTGCGAAAAAAGTGAAAGAGTTTATTTTTCCTTGTTCTGTGCTTGACAATAACGTCTCCTAGTATTGCTAAATTCATCTCTGTTCATCCATAATCCTCTCTTTAAATTGACTGTTCACACAGTCCAAAAACACAGCAAATTCCCTTGTAGCTCCAGCATAAATTCAAACAACCTGAATTAGTGAATGCTTCAGAAAAGCTAGGTTCCTCCATGAATAGCTTAAGTTACATGAGCTCCTATATAACCACAAAGCCTCCTTTGTATGCTTTTTTATTCATGGCCATCTCTCTTTATAACCAAGCTGCCTTCTTAAGAATGTGACACTTGTAAAAAGAAAATTGGACAGCAAGTTGCTTGCCACAAAGCTAAAATTTTCAAGGATGGCACTAAGATGCTTTAAATGCAAGGATGAAGGTTTAATGACAGAGAGGAGCTTATTTGTATTGTTTAAAAAGATGAAATTTGAATATGAGAGGGAAAATGACAAATGTAGTGATGAAGGTGGAATGATGACAAACACTTATGATTTCACATTTGGATAATTGTCATAACCTACTAGGTGATCTCACCTTTCCCCAAAAGCGATAGCAAATGACAAGTCATCAATTTTCTTTTGGAAGATTTTCTATGGAATTATCAGGTAGTTTTGTAGCGAAATTTGTTGTTTTACCATTGTATTCACTACGAAACTGTGAAAAATGGACAAGTGGCTCATTTTTGTAATTTGAAGGCATGGGTGCGAAAAAAAAATGACATGGAGTGTATTTAATTGACATGACATGACTCATGGTGGGTTTTAGGCTTAGGATAAACATGATTTTATAAATTCTTCATCAAATGCATGACCCAACATAACACAACATGAAACCTATGGTGACCTTATCAAAACAAATTTTGAAAATTTTGTGTGTGATTCTTCTTTGACCTGAGATTCTTCTCTGTAATATTATGTAAGTTTGTTATATCGGTATTTAACTTTCTCTCCAGTGTTCTAGTTGTCTAATCACTTGGAATTCATGATTACATGCTCCAACTTCCTTTATACACCTATTCTGTCGTTTTGGCATGCTTTATTAGTTTGCTTATGTATAATCACTTGGAATTCGTGGTGACATGCTCCAACTTCTTGTATACATATAGCTTGATGTTTTGTCCTTCATGTGTGGTTTAATAAGAATACAATTGTCTCAACTTCCATGAGATAATTTGACTTGTGACTTAGTTTTCATATTGACTCCATAAGCCCAATGGTAGTAAACCCTTTACATCTTTCACCTACACAAAAACAACACATTCAATCCAATTCAGAGTTAGTCATACGTTTTCAAGATTACTCATTCAATATCCTTTATTCATTTTGAGTGATCCCTCTTAGACTAGACAGGCTAATTTCCAGTTTCAAGTGGTTTGAAAGAGTTACTCCAAGTTAACCATTGAAGCGACCCAACAAGAACTCAATTTGGTGATAACATTTTGGTGCCGTTGCCGGGGAGACGAAGGTGTAAATTTTCTCTAGGAAGAACAACAAAGTTCAGATTTGACTTATGATGGTGAACATGAGCCAAACACATGAATGTTGTACCATTCACCCGACGACTCCATTGTTAAAGATCCCGAGATTCAAAGTTCAGAGCGACTTCACTGAGGAAGAATCCAGATTTCAAAACATTGATGGTGATCCAATATGACAGGGTATGTGGAAAACCCGTTATATGATGAAATGTTACAAAATTTAAGGGATGAGTTAGCAGAATTTCAGATAGATGAACATTTCTCAAAAATAGTATTTTGTTGTTTGAAATTCAGTTGACTCACACCTGAAAATAAAATTTGTTTTCTTGGTTTAGTTGCTGAAAGATTATAAAATGAAATTGAACTATTGGATGATCAAATTGAATCATATGATTTCCAAGATCCTAAACAGTTCTTGGAAAGTCTTCCTCCTCGAAAAAATGAGAAAATTGTTATACCATTTGACTTGCTAAAAGAGGAAGAATATGGTTATGGGCTTGATATTGTAGAGTTGGAATCAAGGTTTAGCCTTGATGAAGAAAATGAAAAGGATATCTAGGATCAATTTTTCATTGAGAGTTTAAAAGAGATATCAATAAATTATGTCTTCTATGATCCCATAGCTGATTACATAGAAGAGTTTTATAGTCCAAATTTTCAATTATTTTTTTCACTATGAAAAACAGACCCATTTTATGTTACCTTTATCATTTCAGAATACAATTTTCTTTTGGTTTAAGCACAATCAAGGAGTTAAGGTATCAGATCAAATCATTGAATGGATTTATTGGAGGTTTCATGTTGCTTGAATAAAACGTGAAGATTGAAGCTATTAGGGTAGGTAGGAGTGTGTGTGAATAAGCTCAAGTAGTCCGAGCATCTTTTCAACATGTACAGATTTGGTTTTTCAGCAGATATCATCAAGCTTGAGCCCGAGGAGAAGGCTATAAGAGCTTGGCGAAGTCTTCATAAATTTCAGAAAATTTTCAATTTCTCAAGATAAGGCATTGGATCTACAAGCTCTTTGTTGTACCATAGGGGCACACCATCCCCAGTGGAGCCACTGTTATCACACTCAAAATTTTCAAAATTTGTTTTGATAAGGTCACCATAGGTTTCATGTTGTGTTATGTTGGGTCATGCATTTGATGAAGAATTTATAAAATCATGTTTGTCCTAAGCCTAAAATCCACCATGGTTCATGTCATTTCAGTCAAATACACTCCATGTCATTTTTTTTCGCACCCATGCCTTCAAATTACAAAAATGAGCCACTTGTCAAATTTTCACAGTTTCGTAGCGAATACAATGGAAAAATAACAGATTTCGCTACGAAACTACCTGATAATTCCGTAGAAAATATGCCAAAAGAAAATCAATGAATTTTCATTTGCTATTGGTTTTTGGGAAAGGTAAGATCACCTAATAGGTTATGAGAGTTATCCAAATATGAAATCGTAAGTGTTTGTCATCATTCCACCTTCATCACTACATTTGTCATTTTCCCTTTCATATTTGAATTTCATCTATTTAAACAAATCACTTAAGCTCATCTCTGTCATTAAAACTTCAGCCTTTTCATGTAAAGAATCTTAGTTTCATCCTTGAAAATTTTAGCTTTGTGGCAAGTAACTTGTTGTCCAATTTGCTTTTTATAGGTGTCACATTTTTAAGAAGGCAGCTTGGTTATAAAGAGAGATGGACATGAATAAGAAAGCATACAAAGGAGGCTCTATGGTTAGATAGGAGCTCATGGACCTTAAGCTATTCATGGAGGAACCTAGCTTTGCTGAAGCATTCACTAATTCAGGTTGTTTGAATTTCTGCTGGAGCTACAAGGGAATGTGCTGCATTTTTGGACTGTGTGAGTAGTCAATTTAAAGAGAGGATTATGGATGAACATCGAAGAATTTAGAAATATTGAGAGAGGTTATTTTCAAGCACATAACAAGGAAAAATAACCTATTTCACTTTTTTCACAGGTGCTACTAATTGGGATATTCAAAGAGGTATTTGGGACCTATTTTCATAATTCCGAATTTTCCTGTTTTAGACACATTTTTCTAATGCAGATTCTCGATAGCTGGAGATGGTTTTCCGAAAACCAAGAAAGGTTTGTCTTCAAGATGAACTTATTTACAAAAAAATCCTCCCTTTTTTCAATATATATCAAGGATAGGGATATAGGAGCTCATCTCTGAACCCTATTTTTTCAGAAAAAACAGAGTCATTTTATTGATAAATTAACTTGCTAAAGGTGAAAATGATGCTTTTTGAAGAGGGTAAGAGGCATTTTGAACCAAATGTGCCTTATCATCCTTCATCATATCGATTTTTAGACATACAAGTGAAATTTTTAAGAAAAAGAGAGAATTTTGAATTTTCTGCACTTTAGGTAGTTTTGTAGCAACTCCCAGTATTGAAGCCCAAAATCTGCTACGAAACTGTTGTAGGTGATTATATGGAAAATTGGATGGATAAAATCAAAGTCAATGCCTGGAAATTTTTTTTTTATCTCTTTAAAACCCATAAATATGTCTACATTAGCAACGAGAGCTAAAAGTTGACTTAGATGGCTGAAATGAGTTTTCTACTAAACTACGCTACGAAACTACCTATTGCACTATGTTTTTGTAGCGTAGTGTTTTTAGTTGTATTTTGATGTTTGAAAAGTGTATTAAAATACAACCAACCATGTGGAGGCATTCCAAAGTAGAAGGGGAAAATTCCAGTAGAGATTCGGTCTTCTACAAAGTTGTCTTTTTCACCAACTCATCAAAAGACAGTAAAAAAATGTCATGTTATCATCTCCTTAAAAAAAGGATGATTGTTTCTTAGACAGTGAGGGAATTTACATATTTTTCATGGTCAATGCTACTTAAGCACATGATCCTTTTCGATGTAAATAGGTTTTCCTTTCAGTTAAATATGCAATTAATAATTAGTAGAGTCCTAATAGGTCTTTAACTCTTAAAGTTAGTATGTGTATGTTTTCTTTCCATGAATCTAGATTATGGTTGAGTGAAGTGTCAAATAAAGAGTTCTATGATCTAGCTAGATGGTAGATCCTATTTAAGTCACAAAAATCTATTTATATGGATAACTTCGAATGAAAAAGGGTTGGGAGATGATGACTTGACACTACCACTGTTGTAATTTTTAATCAGAAATATACAGTTGCAGCATGCCTATTTCAGACCTGAGATTCTTCTATGTATTCTTATGTAAGTTTGTTATATCAGTCTTTTACTTTCTAGTTGTATAATCACTTGGAATTCATGATTACATGCTCCAACTTCCTTTATACACCTAGTTTGTTCTTTTTTCATGCTTTATTAGTTTGCTTATGTATAATCACTTGGAATTCATGGTGACATGCTCGAACTTCATGTATACATATAGCTTTTTGTTTTGTCCTTCATGTTTGGTTTAATAAGAATACAATTGCCACAACTTCCATGAGATAATTTGATTTGTGACTTAGTTTTCATATTGACTCCATAAGCCCAATGGTAGTAAACCCTTTACATCTTTCACCTACACAAAAACAACACATTCAATCCAATTCAGAGTTAGTTATCTATTTTCAAGATTACTCATTGAATATACTTTATTCTTTTTGAGAGAGCCCTCTTAGACTTGAGAGGCTAATTTCCAATTGCAAGTGGTTTAACAGAGTTACTCCAAGTTGACCATTGAAGCAGCCCAATAGGAACTCAATTTGGTGATAATAATAACAATGAAGGATATGTTGGTCTATTTATTCATTATCAAGCAAAGGTAGTCATTCCCGAATTTCAAGATCCTTTTACAAGCCTATTGGAATCATCAGTCAAGGTAGATCTTGTTTTGTTCACCAGTGTAAAAATTGGGTTTAGGATGGAGTTTGAGTTGCCATTCTCCAAAATTTTCTTTATACTTGAGGAAAATATGAACAAAAAGCGATCAAATAACCATTTGAATTTATGGTTACATTAGAATTATTCTATTACCTGATCTAGTAGACGTTTCCAACAATTTTGAGTAGCCTAGGTGTGATGAATAAGCTCAACACCCTCAGCATTCTTTTCAATTTCAGTTTGCAGCAGTGTTTTCAGTTTTCAGTGTACAACTTAGGTTTCAGTTTGAAGAATGGATTCAATTCAATTTGAGGATTGACATAGGTTTCCAGTTTGGTTTAAGTTGCAATGATTACAAATCATAAACAAGTTGCAGTAATGAGGCATTGGATCTTAGGTTATTTGGTGCCTCACAGGGAGGACACCATCCCTAGTTGACGCCATTGGTTCTTTGGTGCCTCACAGGGAGGGCGCCATCTCTAGTTGGCTCCATTGTTGGCACCAAGTATCTTTTTTATAAAAAATTGAAAATTTGGCCAAAATTGGTTGAAAGGGTCATTTTTCTCTCAAAATTATGGAAGGTTGATCATGAGGATCTAAGTCCTGAGTTTCTTTAGGAAAATGGTCAAAAAGATTTATTTATTTATTTTTAATTTTTTAAATTATTTATTTATTTATTTATTTTTTATAGCCAAATTTGGTTTTCGGGATTATGCAGGTTGTTTCATTAATTTTTATCAAAATTATTGGGCCCCAAGCACCAATCTACAAACCCAGGCCCTGAGCTATCAACCACCACAATTCATGATTCATTCCACCACAAGCCATCAATAAAATCAAACACTAAGCGCCTAATCATAATGGAGGAACCCATGAGGGCATATGTGCACAACGCGTCAATAAGTGTTATAGCCATCTGTGTGTGTGTGTGTGTGTATATATATATATATTAAAAAAAAAGAAAAAAAAGGAAGATATATCCAAAGAAAAAAAATGAAAATGTTGATATAGAAAGCCGACAAGTAGTGCTAAACAGGGCATCCACACATTTGGAAGTGCAAGAAAACAAATGAAAATGTCGATATAGAAAGCCGACAAGTAGTGCTAAACAGGGCATCAACACATTTGGAAGTGCAAGAAAACACAATTGTAGGGGAAATAATCAAAGACTATCCAAATGTTAACAAAAAGAATTCCAAGTTCCAAATAAAAATTAGAAAATGAATGCCCAGATAAATGACACGTGCCTCAGGAAATACTCAGTTGTTATCAAAAGGAATCATGCAGTGTTTGAAGTATAAATTCAAGGGCTTGATGTTGCTGCACAGAAGGAACTAGCTGAAATTTTTACCAAGATCATTCATGACAAGTTGAAAGATGCCAACATATTGTTTGAAAGAAAAATTTAGGGGTTTCAATGAATGCATAAAACAACCAAAGTTTTCAAAGTTGGAGTTTTCTCAATCATTGAGTGACATAAATCATTCACCTACAACAAATGTACCAAACATTCAAAAGCTCATTCGCTCGAGTGGCATTTTTTCTGGTTGTATTTTGTGCCATCCAGTTAACAAAAATAACCAGGACCATTGGTGGGAAAGTGGGTTTGAAAGGATTTCCTCGGAATTAATCATCATATGTGGTTTAATCGTGTCTTAATTAAATCAGGGTTTATGTTATGGCATATTGCTTTTGAGGTGTGAAAACAAAAAGACAGAGATTCAAAGATGGTTTCATGAATTAGATATTTCATATGAACATGTAGAACAACTTGTTTCCAGAGAACAATTGGGTATGACATTAATTTTGAATATATTTCAGAGGCAGTGATTGAAACATCAGAAAGAAAGGGAACCAAATTTGACAAGACTCTACCTAGTAATAATTTGAAGCCTGTGAAATATTTGAATATTTGTTCCAATGATATTGAAGTTCTTTCAATGGAGCACACAGTTCTATAAAGTGGATTGTCTTTAGTTGAGACTATTCCCAGTATTGGTTTTCCTCCATTGTTTCATGTTATAAATGTTAATGAATTTCCTTTGTTTCTTCAGAAGCTACCTCGATTATATATATATATATATATATATATATATATATATATATATATATATATATATATATATATATAATGATCTCTTGCATCGATGCATGCACCTTAGATGGTCTTTGCACTCACAGTGTACCGAATGTTAGTAAGACTTTGAGAATTGATTCAAAGATCTCTATTTTAAAAGAGATGGAGTTGAAACTTAACACTAAGAAGGAAACTATGATGATGGGATGGTTGGGAGTATGAAGATTTTACTACTAGGATGTTTGAAAGTGCCTCATATTTGACCCATGAAGAACCTGGATTGTTTCCTATTCCAGTTTTCTATCAAGAGGACTCTAGTGAACCAATGATGAATGAAAAATCTCTAGCTCATGTCAAGTCCATTATAGGTCAAAAGGACAATTATGTCTGATGATTCTGGAAACATATTGATGAAGTTCGAGATCTGACAATGGCTCAAATTTCTCTGTTCAAATATGTATGTTCTAATTTTCATGAGGGTTATGTCTTTGTTGGTCACATTGCCAAAACAATTGCAAGGAGGGTTATTTTTTCAATTTTGAGAAGTTAGAAATATGTTCTACAAAGAGTTTTGGAAGCAGATGTCGATAATGGCATGTCATCACAAATCAACATGACAGTTTATTTCGTTTGAGCCAAAATTTTCAAACTCACAATGGAATAATCAAACTAGCTAAAACAACCAAGTTCAACAAATAAATGTCTTCTATCGAATGCATCTAAGGGACATACTTATGTTTCTCCATTTCAAGACGTGCAAACATCTTTGAATCAGCCATGCTTTCTAGCAAAAGAAATAAAATAAGATTTGGTTTTGTGATGGAGGTTTCAGAATGTCCATAGTCTCCATTTTTTAGTCTACATTTTGAGTCTCGAACAAGACTCATCATCGGAACAAACCTGCGAAGAAGAGAGCTAATCTAGGGAAATAAATATAGGATGGAAAAAAGAAGGGGAGAAAAGAGCCGACCAACACACTAAGATAAATTTAATTCATTATAATTTTTTTTCTTTAAAATTCTTGATATTAATTATAATTTTATTAAAGTTTTAATTAATTAATAAAATACCATCACATGTTTATTTTATTTTGGACTAAGAGGTTTTCGAGGAAGACTTTGGGGAATCTTAAGATACCAAAAGAGGAAGTTGTTAAAGTGCCTTTACTTTCAAAATCAGAGTCATTGCAAGATGCAAGAGAATTTATGTGCACAAAAAAGTAAAGAATCAGAGTCATTGCAAGATGTAGGAGAATTTATGTGCACAACAATGGATCACATGATCGGTGCTTAATTTTTCAACAACAATTGTTGGGCCAAGCATTATTGTACCTATGGGAATAGTAATCTGTCCTTTATAATCTCTAAAAACTAGGAGAAGGAGAAAAGGATGTGATTATGCACAAAGCACCTAATAGTGTTGTCAAATAATCAACAGGTGTAAATCCTAGATTCATAGGAATATATGGCAATCAAATTGAAAATTTTCCGGAAACAAATAAGAAGTTAGTCAAATAGTTGAAGGGAATCCAAATCAATTTTTAGGATTTCAAGGGAGAGAAGGAAGTTAGGTAACAAGTGGTTGATTATTAGATTATTTAATTATTCTAACAACTGGAAAACTTCTTATTTTCGATGAAGCATCACAAGGGATGAGATCTAAATTGGATCAACAGAAATCATCAAAGCATAAACAAAAAAACAGTTAGCAAAGATTTCACGGAGAAATGTAGCACCTTTTCTGTGCATTTGAACAATCCACCTTTTTTGACTTGCAGATTTGACTAATTTGCTTCCACAACCTTTTTGATCGTGTTGAAATTTGTCTTAGAGCTTTAGGATGATGCAGATATGGAATGTTGTAAATATTAAATTCCTTGATGATGTATTGAGTTAAGAGTCGGAGTAGGTAATTAGTTCATATTTTTCAGCATAACAGGTGTACATTCGATGTATTTAGCAGATGACTAGTTTTCCTTTAAACTTTTTGATCCTGCTATGTGGTAGTCGAATGTTTTGATGTATATAACATGTAAATATCATAGTAAAATAGTAGTTAGCCAACGAGTGGAAGGAAAACTGATATTATTGTACTCTCAATCATTTTTTCAAGAGAAGAGAAGAAGTGTGGAGTATTTTAATAGGGATTCATGTGCCAGACCTTGTCGATAATGTGTTTTTTTTTGTATTGTGAATCATTTCTTGTCAGCCCCATGATTTAAATAGATGTCTTCATGTTTGTCTTAAGAGTAAATATTTTAGAGTTCACTATTGTGCTATGTTTTATGTAAGCTAAACAATTTATGTCTCTTTTTCCTCTTAATGGCACTTGGAATTCATATTGTGGCCTGATGCTCTAGATGTCATTCTCATAATTCTTCACTCGCCCTTTCTACAACAAAATAAGGTTAAAATACCAACGAAAGTCCTATCTTTCCCCTCCCTAAATCACCTCATCGTCCCTTATTCACTTGAAACCATCAGCAGAGTGTGACTCCATGCCCAATGGATGTGTGTTCTCCAACCCACCTGCAAAACATTGAAATCAACTTACTCTTTTAATCCTCATAACTAGCCTAAGATCATAAATATTTTAGTCATCTAACTGACTTAGAAAACCTTAGTGAGAGAGCCCTCTCCAAGGCTAGAAGGGCTATATTCTAGCCCAAAATTGGTATTTGGTTACCATTGTGATCCTTTTTTCAGCCTAAAGGAAATTACAAAGTGCTAACATTTTGGCGTCGTTGCCGAGGAGAAAAAGGTTCCATATTCCCCAGGAAATATTATCAAAGTTTTAAATATGATTGCTGATGGGGGACAACAGTCAGGCACATGAAGGTTGTACCATTCACCTGTCGACCCCAATGAAGTTTCAAACTGATCCAAAGACTCCACCGACAGCATGATCCAAAAATCAAGGTTCTACTAGCGACTCTACTCGCTCAAGCTGAGTTTTATATCTACAAGGTATGCTCCTTTAAATCAAGATCATATTCCATGTTTTACAAATCACATGCCTTGTGTAGATTCGTAGACTTGTTTTCCAAGATTCAAAGATCAGGTAGGAGGTGATGCTGCTCTTCACTTGGTTAAATTTCACATGCATGTGCGTAGACTTAAGGTTCAATTTCATGAAGACTGCTTGATGAAGATGTTTATGGTTACTTTGGAAGAAAAAGATAGATCCTGGTATGAAGGTTTGTCACCTCGTAGCTTGTATGCCCTTAAATATTTTCATTTAGTATTTTTTGAGAAATACAAAGAATATCATCCTTCTTTGTCATTGGTTGAAAATTTTTGTGACCATTTTTAGGATTTCATTCAAAATTTGGAAAATTCTTATGGCAATGAAAATTTCATGGATAAAGGAATCCTAGAAGCTTTGTACGAGAACCCTTTTCATCACCAAGAAGAAATGGTGGCTTCTCTCTTAGATGAAAATGAAACCAAGCAGGATTTTAATTATGACAGTCATGTTCCATCCTCTGAAGTTAATGAAAATTTGTAGAAATCTTGTCATTATTTTTGTGATCAAAAGTATGAGCATAGTAATTCATTTGTATCGTCAACTCATTCATTTTCTGAATCTTTATTTCAAGAAAAAGCCTGTGAAAATCAGAGTTTTTTATTTTCATGCGTAAAAGCTTTAGAAAATGGAATTATTCTAGATGATAATTAATAAAAGTTGCAGGAACGTATTGAAGAACAACAAGTTGTTATGAATCCCTCGCATGGTACAAAAATTGTTCATGATATTTCATCTTTTAAATTATTAAATTCAGAAATTTTAAAGGAGAAAGACAATATTCTTATTGATATAAATGAAATGTCACTTATAAATATTTTTGTTAGTCAAGATATGGCTTCCTCCAAGCTTAATAATAGGAAAGAACATCTTGATTCTGTTTTATTTGAGGATAATCAACTCCATCATATAGAGAAATCTGCATATAACCATGAAGGAGATGTTGGCTTATTCCTTCATTATCAAGCAAAGGTAGTCATTCCCCACTTTAAAGATCCTTTTACAAGCCTATTGGAATCATCATTCAAGCTAGATATTGTTTTATTCACAAGTGTAAAAATTGGGTTCATGATAGAGTTTGAGTTGCAATTCTCCAAATTTTTCTTTCCGCTTGAGGAAAATATGAACAAAAAGTGATCAAATAACCATTTCCTTTCATGGTTACAATGGTATTTTTCTATTACTTGATTTAGTAAGAGTTTCCAACAATTTGAGTAGGTAGGTGTGATGAATAAGATCAATACTCTGAGCATTCTTTTCAGTTTCAGTTTGCAACAGAGTTTTTAGTTTGCAATATACAGTATAGGTTTCAGTTTGAAGAATGGATTCGTTTCCATTTGAGGATTAGAATAGGTTTCTAGTTTGTTTTAAGTTGTAGTGGTTTCAGAGCATAAATAGGTTGCAGGAATGATGATGGATAGGCACCAGATCTAAGGTTCTTTGGTGCCTCACAGGGAGGATGCCATCCCGATTTGGATCCAATGTCGGCACTAGGTAATTATTTGTAAAAATTTGCAATTTTTGGCCAAAATTGGTTAAAAGGGCCATTTTTCTCTCAAAATTATGGAAGGTTGATCCTCAGGATCTAAGCCTTGGGCTTATTTAGGAAAATGGTATATATATTTAAAAAAAAAACTTTTTATAGCCAAATTTGGTTTTTGAGCGTATCCAGGTTGTTTTATTATTTTTTTATCAAAAGTATTGGACCCTAAGCACCAATATCCAAGCCCAAGCCCTAATCTATCAGCCACAAAAACACATGAGTCATTCCACCATAAGCCACCAATCAAATCAAACACTAAGTGCCAAATCACAATGTAGGAACAAATGGGGGAATATGTGCACAACACGTCAATAAGTGTTGTAGCCATTTGTGTATATAAACGAAAATAAATACCTTTTTCTCAATGTTGTGGGATATATCCCAAGAAAAAAAATGAAAATGCCGATACAGAAATCCGACAAGTAGTGCTAAACAATGCATCCACACATTTGGTAGTGCAAGAAAACACAATTGTAAGGGGGAAATCATCGAAGATTGTCCAGATGTTAACAAAAAGCATTCCAAGTGCCAAGTAAAAAGTCGAAAATGAATGCCCAAATAAATTACATGTTCCTCAGAAAATACTCAGTTGTTATCAAAATGAATCATGCAGTGTTTGAAGTACAAATTCCAGGGTTTGATGTTGCTACACAAAAGGAACTAGTCGAAATTTTTACAAAGATCATTCAGGACAAGTTGAAAAATGCCAACATATTGTAATTCAATGCATGTGTAAAAAAACTAAAGTTTTCAAAGTTAAGTTGGAGTGTTCTCAAACATTGAGTGACATAAAGCGTTCACCTACAGCAAATGTACTAGACATTCAAAATCGTAATCGCTTGAGTGGCATTTTTTCTGGCTGTATTTTGTGCTAGCCATTTGACAAAACTAACTGGGACCATTGGGGGGAAAGTGGTTTTGGAAGGATTTCCTTGGTATTAATCATCATATGTGGTTCAATCGTGTCTTAATTAAAGCAGGTTTTATCTTATGGAATATTGCAACACTTCTGAGGTGTGCAAACCAAAAGACAGAGAATCAAAGACGGTTTCATGAATAATATACTTCATATGAACATGTAGAACAACTTGCTTCCAGAGAGAAATTGGGTATGGAATTAATTTTTAATATATTTTATCGGGAGTGACTAAAACATCAGAAATAAAGGGAACCAAATTTGACAAGACTTTGCCTAGCAATAATTTGAAGCGTGGGAAAGATTTGAAGATTTGTTCCAATGATATTGAAGTTATTTCAATGGAGCACATAGTTCTAGAAAGTGGATTGTCTTATGTCGAGATTGTTCCCAATATTGGTTTTCCTCCATTGTTTCATGTTAAAATTTTAATGAATTCCTTTTGTTTGTTTAGAATCTACCTCAAAATTTATTTATTTTCAAAATAATTATCTCTTGCATCAATGCATGCACCTTATATCGTCCTTGTACTCACACTATACCGAATGTTAGTAAGCCTTCGAGAATTGAGTCAAATATCTCTATTTTGAAAGAGATGGAGTTGCAACTTAACACTAAGAAGGAAAAATATGATGATGGGATGGTTGGGAGCATGAATATTTTACTACTAGGATGTGTGAAAGTGCCTTGGATTTGACCCATGAAGAACCTGGATTTTTTCCTATTCTAGTTTTCTATCAAGAGGACTCTCGTTAACCGACGATGAATGAAAAATATAGAGCTCATGTCAAGTCCATTATAGGTCAAAATGACAACAATGTTTGATGATTTTGGGAACATATTGGCGAAGTTCAGGATCTGACAATGGCTCAAATTACTCTGTTCAAATATGTATGTTCTAATTTTCATGAGGGCTATGTATTTTCTGGTGACACTACCCAAACAATGGCAAGGAGGGTTAATTTTCGATTCCGAGAAGTTAGAAATGTGTTCTACAAAATTTTTGGAATAAGATGTTGATAAAGGCATGTCATCACAAGTCATCATGCCTGATTTATTTCATTTGAGCCAAAATTTTCGAACTCACAATGGAATAATCAAAACTAGCTAAAACAACCAAGTTCAAAAAATCAATTTCTTCTATCTAATGCACCTAATGGATATACTTCTATTTCTCCATTTCAATACTTGTAGAAATATTTGAATCAACCCTGTTTTCCAACAAAAGAAAGACAATAATATTTGGTTGTTTGTCCTGAGAGGTTTTCGAGTATGACTTTTGGGGAAGCTTACAAGACCAAAAGAGGAAGTTGTTAAAGTGCCTTTGCTTTTAGAATCAGAGTCATTGTAAGATGCTGGAGAATATTTTTTCAGAACAATGGATCATTTACAGAATCAATGCTTAATTTGTAAACAAAAATTGTTGGTTCAAGCACTCTTTTACCCATGGGAGTAGTAATTTGTCCTTTGTCATCTCTAAAAGCTAGGACAATACCAAAAGGATGTGATTATGCACAAGGCACTTAAAAATGTTGGAAAATAATCAACAGGTGTAAATATAGGATTCATAAGAATATATGGCAATCAAATTGAAAAATTTTAGGTAGAAAATAAGAAGGTAGTCAAATAGTTGAAAGGCATCCAAATCAATCTTGAGGATTTCAAGGGAGAGGTGGCAGTTAGTTAACAAGTGGTTGATTATTGAATTATTTAAAAATGGGAAAACATCTTATTTTCGATGAATCACCACAAGGGATAATATATAAATTGGATCAACATAACTCATCAAAGCATCAAAAAAAAAAAAACTAGTTACCAAATATTTCACGGAGAAATGCAACATCTCTGCTGCGCATTCGAACAGTCAACCTTTTTTGACTTGCAGATTCAACTATTGTGTTTCCACAACCGTTTTGATCATGTTGATATGCGTCTTAGAGCTTTAGGATGATGCACATATGGAATGTTTTAAAAATTAAATGTCTTGATGATGTATTAAGTTAAGAGTCGCAGTCGGTAATTAGTTCCTATTTTTCATCATCGCTGGTGTAAATTCGATGTATCTATCAGATGAATAGTTTTCCTTTGAAAAATTCGATCCTGCTAGGCGGCAGTTGAATTTTTTTATGTATATAAGATGTAAATATCATAGTAAACTGGTTGTTAGTTAGGGTGTGGAAATAACATTGTTATTTTTTTTACTCTGAATTAATTTTTCATGGGAAGGGGAGAAGGATGGAGTGGTTTAACAAGGATTCATGTGTCATGCCTTGTTGGTAGTGTGTTTTTTCTTTATTGTGAATCATTTCTTGTCAGTTCCATGATTTAAATATATGTTTTCGTGTTTGGCTTAAGAGTAAATATTTCATAATTCACTACTATGCTTTGCTTTATGTAAGTTGAACAATTTATGTTTCTTTTTCCTCTTAATGTCACTTAGAATTCATCTTGTGACCTGATGCTCTAGATGTCATTCTCATAATTCTTCACTAACCCTCTCTACAATGAAATCAGGTTAAAATACCAGCAAACTACCTATCTTGCCCCTGCTTGTTAGGTCCCTATAATGTTATTGTAGCCCCTTATTGTTACGGTTAGTGTAGCCCCCTTATTGGTAATGTTGTGCCCATGTAGTCCCCATATTGTTATTATTGTGCCCCATAGAAGACCACTATTGTTATTGTTGTGTCATTACATTATTATTGTTATGTCGGATATGATTATATTGTGACCCCTTAAACTCATATATATATATATATATATATATATATAGAAAGAAGGTTTTTTCATTTGAATCATCCAAAGAATTGTTCATTTATGTAATTTAAAGGAGGTTTCCCCCTCGAATAGGATAATTTTTAAGTCATTGATCTATCTTTTCTTCTATTTTGTGAGCTTGTTGCATAACATTTAGTATCAAAGCTTTGGATTCTAGGGTTTTTCTTCCTCAAACATATCATCTTGGATTTTTCGCTACAATTATTTTTCTACGAGGCTTCATAAGCTGAAATTTCGGCCACGTGGAGCTAAATTTTTTGTGTAAAAATTTGGTATTGCATATATTGGTTCGCTATATTTTTGGAGATATGATCTGGGGAAATTAGGGTTTTTGTAGGCTCCAAAATTATGTCTCAAACATGTGACCTAGGGAAAATCGTCATAACTTTCGTTTCAGACATAATATTTGAATTCTGTAAACATTGACTGAAAGTGAACGAACTGTAGTTTTTCGTGTATAAATTTCATGGCCGAAGATAGAAATAGTGAGACATGGCACTTTATACAAGTTCACTCTACCGAAACAGTCTATAATCAGGTCATCATGGGATATCGGGAATAAATCTTCGTTGATGACTCCGATCTCGATTTGACTTGTGGGGTTGGAAAGTAGATTCAAAGGGCTACAAGAAAGCCGAATTTCAGACCTTGGAGATCCGAAATTATAGAGTTACAACCCTTTCAAGATAGAATTTCTAAAAGCAAGACAACTATGTGTATTTTTTTTTTAATTGCATAAATTTTGTTTGAAAAATCAATTTGAAATGATTCTAAAGGCATATTGAAGCATAGATATTAGTATTGGGTTATTAAATGTCTCCCAAAAAAAAAAATTCCACACCCATTAAGCCCTCAGAAAGCTATACTATGACATATGAAGAGGAAGAATTGCAACATGGTATCTCAAAATTACAGGACCAAGTGAAACAAATTTCGCTCTCACAAAGAACAACCAAAGATGAACTAAAAGGGGACATGGATGGTTTAAAAAGCAACATGAATATTTTGAAATCAGACATGGAAGGTTTGAAGGATGATATGAAACCTAATATGGATGGTATAGAAGCAAAAATAAAAGGAAACATGGAAGATTTGAAGAATGGTTTAAAATCAGATTTGACAAAGTTTCTATAAGAAATGCTTCATAATGGAAAAAATATATTAAATGAAATTCATGATTATAACAAAAGAAATTTTAATCATGATTTCATAGACACTAATGTTGGATTGACGGCCTACCATATTCAAAAGATTGATATGAGGAAGTTTGATGGCAAAGATCCGGTAACATGGATACTACAGACGGAGATATATTTCGATTTCCATAATGTGCAACACACAAAAAAGGTACGCATTGTAACTTTATATTTAGAACCCAATGAGTTTGTCTGGTATCGATGCCTTTGTTCTCATAAAACAATTGTCACTTGGTTAATTTTTACGGAGGAAATGATAACACATTATGAGGATACAAAGAACAACACCTTCTTTAGCCAATTGATAAATCTGAAACAAAAGGGATCAATGGAGGGGCATATTGAGTACTTCCAAAAATTGAAAATAAGGGTAAATGATATTCCATAAGAGCGTAGAATTGATGTTTTTATAGGGACTTTAAATGATAGCATCCAACATGAGGTTCTCCTTTTGGAACTGATTCATTGGAGAAGGCATTCAGGTTGGCCCGAAAAATTGAAAGAAAAATTATTGCAACAAGGAATCCTACCACTCAAAACTGTAAATATGGAAGTGTTGTCGCTCTAGCCTTCCACGACCTACAAAGTTGACACCGTAAAAATTGGAATAAAAAAGAGAAAAAGTTCTTTGCTATAGTTGTGATACCAAATACACTAAAGGTTATAATTGTACTGAGATAAATTATTTTACATAGATTGTGAAGAGGAGGAAGAAAAGGAAAAAGAAACTTCAAAAGAAGATGATATACACTAGGATCCAACCCTAGAGGAAGAATAAATGATTGGAATGCATTGGTAGGAATTACCACTCTTCAAACCCTCAAGATAGAAGGACATATCAAGAAGAAAAATGTAATATAGTGTTGATTGATTCGAGTTACGTACACATAATTTTATTCACTGTAAGGTAGCCAAGGAATTGAATTGCTTCCTATACCCAACACCAGAGTGTCAAGTGATGGTTGAAAATGGAGGAACTATAAATTGCTCTGGAAAGTGCCATAATATCAAGATAGAAAATGGGGAAATGTAGTCCAATGCTCTTCATTCCAATGGGTGGTGATGATATTGTCTTAGGAGTCCAATGGTTACAATCTTTGAGTATGATAACTTTTAATTCTCAAGAACTTTTCTTGAATTTTTTTTGGGAAGGAAATGAAGTTGAATTAAGGGGTATTGTAGGGAAACCAAGAAAGATAATTAGGTCTAATGTCATGAAAAATCTTATAAAGAAATAACAATGCGGTGTAATTGCACAATTATGCTCACTAGAGGTTCAAACATTGAAATCATCTATTTCTCGAGATCTCCAGAAACTCTTGGACAACCATTCCAAGGTATTTGAGACTCCCAAAGGCCTCCCACCTATTCATGATCATGATCATGTTATTCATTTGATTCCTTGAAGTGTTCCTCCAAACATCAAGCCTTACATATATCCCTATGAGTGAAATTGAACGTATGGTTGCAGAAATGCTAGAGGCTGGTATAATTCAACCTAGTCAAAGTTATTTTTTGGCTCCAATAATATTGGTGCACAAGAAGGATGGATCATGGCGCATGTATTTGGATTATAGGGAGCTCAACAAGCTCACTTTTAAAGATAAATTTCCCATTCCCATCATTGATGAATTACATGGAGCAATTTACTTGACCAAGTTGGATCTTCATTGAGGATATCATCAAATTAGAATGAAGACTGAAGACATTTTGAAAACAACATTTAGAAATCATGAGGGTCATTATGAATATTTGGTCATGCCTTTTGGCCTTACCAATGCACCTTCTACATTTCAAGGTTTGATGAATTCCATTTTCAAACCCTTCCTTATAAATTTTGTGTTAGTATTTTTGATGATATACTAATCTAGATCAAGTCTTGAAAGGATCATGTTCAACATGTTGACAGGGTACTAAAACTATTGGAGGAGAAATAATTATATGCAAAAACCTCCAGATGTTTCTTTAGAGTACAAAAGGTGGAATCTCTAGGTTATATTATATCTCATGAGGGTGTTAAGGTAGACCCTAACAATATTAAATCAATTAAGGAATGACAAATCAACACAACCATAACGCATCTGCGAGGATTTCTGGGGTTGACAGGGTATTATCGCATGGTTGTTAAGAATTATGGAAGAATAGTAGCACCTCTAACAACATTACACATTTTTTTGGACTCAAAAAGAAACTAAAGCCTTTGAACATCTTAAAGAGGCAATGTGTCAAGCATCGGTCTTAGCTACGCCAACTTCACAAAAACCTTTATTGTGGAATGTGATGCCAGAGGAAATGGAATTGGTGTTGTTTTAATGCAAGAAGGAAGAGCCATTTCTTTTGAAAGTCGTCTAATCAAAGGAAAGTATTTACACAAACCTATTTATGAGAAGGAAATGTTGGAAATACTACATTCACTAAAGCAATGGCGACCTTACCTAATGGGAAGACACTTCAAGGTAAAAACAAATCATGATAGTCTTAAATAATTTTTGGAACAGATAGTATCTTCAAAAGAGCAGCAAAAATGGGTCACAAAAATGTTGGGTTATGACTTTGAAATCATCTTCAAAAAAGGGAAGCAAAATGTTTTTGCAGATGCACTCTCAAGAAATGATGAGGATGTGGAAGCATTGCTCTGTGCCATTTCTATTATCCAACAAGATGGATAACCGAAGCAAGGGATGAATGGAAAAATGACAAAGAAGTGTGGACACTCATTCAAAAGTTGCAACAAGATCCTAGTACATCTGATACATTTAGATGGAAAAATTATTTATTAATGTAAAAATTTCATTTATATCTTTGTGAGAATTCCCAACACAAACAAGATATTCTTTTGGAATTTCACACCTCTCCCTTAGGAGGGCACACATTATTTTAAAAATCTTACCACAGGGTCAAGAAGGATTTTTTTGGGATGGCCTTAAATATGATATTAAAAATTTTGTGGTGGGATGTTTGGTTTGCCAACAAAATAAAGTTGAGACAATTAAGATCCCAGGTTTGTTACAACCTTTATCCATTCCAAGTCAACGTTGGGAGGAGGTTTCAATGGATTTTATCATAGGTTTACCCAAGTCCGAAGGAAAGAGTGTCATCGTGTTGGTAGTTGACTTATCAAGTATGCACACTTTTGTGCAGTATATCATCCATTTAAATTCAGTACAGTTGCTATTGCATTTATGGAAACAATTCAAAAGTTACATGGAAACCCAAAGATCCTTGTAAGTGACAGAGATCCCATTTTCATTGGAAATTTTTGGATTGAATCATTTTTTTGTCTAGGTACTCAATTAGCTCATAGCTCATCTTATCATCCTCAATATGATGGGAAAAATAAGATAGTGAATTTTTTTTGGAAGGATATCTTTGTTTCTTTGTATCTGAAAAGCAAACACAATGGGTCAAGTGGTTATCTCTGGCTGAATGGTGATATAACACTTCCTTCCATACTGCGGCAAAAATGACCCCATTTGTGGAACTTTATGGATATCATCCAATATCATCATCTTTAAGAGAAAACTCTTAATTTCAAGCAGTGGAAGAACACATTGAGCATCAACAACAATTTCTCCAACTATTAAAGGATAACCTCACTTTGGCGTAGAATCGAATGAAACAATAGGCATATTAACATCGGAATGAAAGAAGTTTTGATGTAGGCGACTGAGTATTTTTACGGCTACAACCATACAAACAAATGTCCCTCAAGCAAGCTAAGAAGGATAATAAATTATCACCAAAGTAATATTGTCCTTACAAGGTGTGGCAAAAGGTTGGTACTATGACATACAAATTGGAGCTTCCTGCATCTTCCTGAGTGCACCCAGTTTTCCATGTTTCATGCTTTAATAAAGTTATAGGTAACAAGCTTCCAGTTCAAACAATATTTCCATAACTTGACGAGAAGGAAAAATCATATTGGAACCTGAAGTAGTCATAAAAAAAAGAACTTGACAAATACGAAATCGATCAATTTCAAAGTATCTCATTATATGGAAGAACTTACCCGCTAAATATTCGACATGGGAGGATGAGACTTTTATGCAAAAGCATCCAGAACTACTCAAGAATTGATGATAACACTCTTTTGAAGGAGAGGTTCATTTTAGGTCTCTATAATACTAATGTAGCCCCTTATTGTTATTGTTAGTCTAGCCCCCTTATTGTTATTGTTGTGTATATGTAGTCCCCATATTGTTATTATTGTGCCCCATAGAAGCCCACTATTGTTATTTTTGTGCCCTTACATTATTATTTTTATGTCAACCCTTATTATATTGTGACCCCTTAGAGTCCTATATATAGAAATGAGGTTTTGTCATTTGAATCATCCAAGAATTGTTCATTTATGTAATTTAAAAGAGGTTTCCCCCCCCCCGAAAAGGATAATTGTTGTCGTTGATCTATTTTTTCTTCTATTTTGTGAGTTGGTTTCATAACACTGCCTAAATCACCTCATTGTCTCTTATTCACTTGAAACTATTAGTAGAGTATGACTACATGCCCAATGGATGTGTCTTCTCCCACTGGCCTGAAAAACATTGAAATCAACCCGCTCTTTTGATCCTCATAACTAACCTAAGATCAGAAATATTTCGGTCATCTAACTGAATGAGAAACCTTAGTGAGAGAGCCCTCTCCAAGTTCAGAAGGGCTAGATTCTAGCCTAAAAGTGGTACGTGGTTACCTTTGTAATCATTTTTCAACCTAAAAAAAATTATAGAGTGCTAACATTCTAGCGTCATTGCCAGGGAGCAAAAGGTTCCATCTTCCCCGGGAAAGATTATCAAAGTTTCAGATCTGATTGTTGATGGTGGAAAACAGTCAGACACATGAATAATGTACCATTCACTTAGCGACTCCAATAAAGTTTCAACTTGATCCAAAGACTCCACCGGCAGTAGGATCCATAAATCATGGTTTTACTGACAACTCTACTAGCTCAAGATGAGTTATAGATCTGCAAGGTATGCTCCTTTAAATCGAGATCATATTCCAGGTTTTCCAAATCACATGCCTTGTGTATATTAGTAGAGTTATTTTCCTAGATTCAAAGATCACGTAGGAGATGATGTTGCTCTTCACTTGGTTAAATTGCACATACATGTACTTATAATTTAAGGTTCAATTTCATTAATACTTCCTGATGAAGATGTTTATGGTTACTTTGAAAGGAAAAGTGATATCTTGGTATGAAGATTGCCACCTAGTAGCTTGTATTCCTTTAAATATTTTCATTTAGTATTTTTTGAGAAATGCAAAGAATCTCATCCTTCTTTGTCATTGGTTGAGAATTGTTGTGACCATTTTGAGGATTTCATTCAAGATATGGAGAATTCTTATGGCAATGAAGAGTTCATGGATGAAGAAATCCTAGAAAAATCCTAGAAGCTTAGTACGAGAACCTTTTTCATCACCAAGAAAAAATGGTGGCTTCTCTCTTTGATGAAAATGAAACCAAGCAAGATTTTAATTATGACAGTCATGTTCCATCCTCTGAAGTTAATGAAAATTTGTAGAAATCTTGTCAGTATTTTTGTGATCAAAAGTATGAGCATATTAATTCATTTGTATCGTCAACTCATTCATTTCTCAAATCTTTATTTCAAGAACAAGCCTGTGAAAATCAGAGTTTTTAATTTTCATGTGTAAAAGCTTTAGAAAATGGAATTATTCTAGATGATAATTAATAAAAGATGCAGGAACGTATTGAAGAACAACAGGTTGTTATGAATCCCTCGCATGGTACAAAAATTGTTCATGATATTTCATCCTTTGAATTATTAATTTCGTAAATTTTAAAGGAGCAAGACAATATTCTTATTGATATACATGAAAGGTCACTTATAAATATTTTTGTCAGTCAAGATATCATCACTATATCATCACTGCCTCTGAGCTTAATAATAGGAAAGAACATCTTGATGCTATTTTATTTGAGGATAATCAACTCCATCATATAGAGCAATCTACATATAACCATGAAGGAGATGTTGGTCTATTTATTGCATTGAGAGGCGCTCTACAACCCATTATAGGGTACATCTGTAGATGTAATGTAAGAAAGTTTGTAAAATTTTGTAATGTCGGCTCAATATATTTGGAATCTATATATTTATAATAATAATAATAAAATGTTTGTTCTATAATATATATATTTCTCAGTCTCAATCATGTAAACATCTGAACATTATATTCTATCATTGGTGTGTGCAGGTAGACTCATTTTCTGAAATTTATACCTCAATCTCAATGGACAAGGTATGTTATAAAAACAGTTTCGCATTTATTTTGAAATTTTGTATAGCATTTGTCACATTTATCAGATAGGGTGAATTTATTCCGAAATAATTTATCACATTTCTCTCCCCTAAATTCTGAATTTTTTTATATCATTTCTTTCCATTGTCTCGAAGTTTTCCATGGTAGATCCTTCATAATAAAATTTTTACCATTATTCGTCCATTGTGTCCACTTCCAGTTTCACCAACCAAAATCATGGTCTAATTCTTATCCAGGGTATCCAGAAATTCTTGCCATTTGGTAAGAGCTTATCACGGAGGTATTATGAGATTCAAGGAGTAAATTGTGAATTTACATTGTGATATCCAGAAATTCCTGCCATTTGGTAAGGGTTTATCACGGAGGTATTATGAGATTCAAGGAGTAAATTGTGAATTTACGTTGTGATATCAGAAATTCCTGCCATTTGGTAAGGGTTTTTCACGGAGGTATTATGAGATTCAAGGAGTAAATTACGAATTTACATTGTGATAGATTCTTCTCTAGCGTATCCAGAAACTATCAATCTCATAATTTATAAATTATATAGATTGTAATTTGCACTCTTTTCTTTTTTTTTTTAACCAAGAGGTATGTAATTCACACCTATATATATGGTTTAGAAATATAATTTTAATATTTTTACTTGTACCATTTTACTTTTTTAGTACTCACAACCTAGTGTGACTCCAATGTGTAAGTATGTGGGAAGCCAAAATAATAATAATAATAATAATAAATAAATAAATAAAATTACAAAATAAAATCTAAATAATGTCCACTTAAACAATGACTTATATAACTATATAAATAAATAATAAAAAATCATTAAAAATAAATTCTGAGAATATAAATTTAAATTATGAAGAAGTTTGGGAACACTCAAACAAAGATATAGTTAATAAATAGAAAAATAAATAAGCCATAGCTATGTTAAATAAATAAAACCTCTTTTTATACTTATTAAGGAAGTATGGTAAATAAATAATAATATAAATAAACTAAATTTATGGTAAATAAATAAAACCTCTTTTTATATTTACTCCATAAACCTCTTTATATTTACAAAAATTCAAAAAAGAGGTTTTATTTAGATGAAGCCTATTGGCTAAATACCATATTTATAAAAGAGGTATGGTAAATAAATAAATATAAAAGAGGTATAAAGAAGTAAGATAAATAAATAAAACTATATGTCATAGGATTAGAAATCAACATATAATTATATACCAACTTTATGGGTCAAGTACCATTCACCAAATCATTATCAATACCATGCAATTTTTTTTTATTAACCCTAACATTAATATTAAAATATTATTATTATTATTAAATCTAATATTCTTATTAATATATTATAATATTAATATTATTAAATTTAATAACTTTGGATTAATACAATATTAAATTTTCTACAATATATATTAATATATCATGATATATATATATATTAACTCTAGATATATATATGGGAGGGAATAACAAAGACATATGATAGAGGTGGAGAAATATGGGGAGTTACAAAGGGAGAGATGGAGATAAACTAAAGGAGAAGGGGGAGGAGGAATGAAGGGAGATAGAGGGAGAGGAGTGAGAGAGGTAGAGAAGGGTAAGAGAGGGAGAGGGAGACATAAATATGGAGGTGGGAGAGAGAGAAGGAGAGAGGGAGCAATAAGGAGAGAGGATTGGAGGATAGAGAGAAAGAGAGAGAGAAGGAGAGAAGGGGGGAGGGAGAGAGAGAAGGAGAGAAGGGGGGAGGGAAAGGGAGTTAGGAGAGAAAGGGGGAGAGACGAAGGATGAGAGGAGGAGGAGAGAGGGAGGGATATATAGATGGAGTTGGAGGGGGAGAGAGAGAGGGAAGAATAAATACATAGAGAGTGAGAAGTGGAGAGAGAGGGAGTGACAAGGGAGAGATGGAGAGATAGTGTGTATGTTTAGGGGTGAGATAAAGAGACATAGAAGGAGTGATGGATACAAGGGGGAGAGAAGGAGAAAGGGAGGGATATAGTAACATAATTGTAGAGAGAGATAGAGTGATGGGGAAGAGAGAGGATTGGAGGGCAGAGAGAGAGAGAAAGGGAGAGGGGGGAATAGAGGGAGATAAAGGGAGAGAGGGGAAGGACAAGAGAGAGGACTTGTTGAGATAGAGGAAGAAAGTGATGGGGGAAGAGAGAGGATTGTACGGGGGGGAGAGAGAGAGTGATGGGGGCAGATAGAGGGAGGTAGGAGAGAAAGTGAGAGAGAGGAAGGAAAATAGAGGGGACTTGAAAGAGAGGAGGAGAGAGGGAAGTATACATAGATGGAGTTTTTGGGGCAGATAGGGAGGGATAGGGAGATGGACCTGGATGAGGAGAGAGGGAGGGAAGAAGAAAGTCATAGAGTGAATAGTGGAGAGAGAGAGGGAGTGACAAGGGAGATATGGAGAGAGAGTGTGTATGTTAAGGGGTGAGATAAAGAGACAAACAAGGAGAGATGGAGAGGGTTGACATAGCGAGACAAACAAGGAGAGATGGAGAGGGTTGAAATAGAGAGACAAAGGGAGAAAGATATATAGATGTAAGGTGAAGAGAAAGAAGAGATAGATGGAGACAAGTAGAGAGGGACAAAGAGATTGATAGTTGGTGGGGAGAGAGGGAGGAAAGAAGAAAGGCATAGAGTGAGTAGTGGAGAGAGAGAGAGGGAGTGACAAGGGAGAGATGGAGAGAGAGTGTGCATGTTAAGGGGTGATATAAAGAGAAAAAAAAGGAGAGATAAAGAGAAGGGGGGAGAGAATGAGAGAGAGAGGCATACAGTAACAAAGTTGGAAGGTGAATATAGAGAGAGAGAGAGAGGTGGGAGAGAAAAGAAAAGGGAGAGTGAAGAGAGGTAGGGAAATAGAGATGGAGATGGAGATGGAGGTAAGAATAAAGGCATAGAGAGTGAAAGGTGGAGAGATAGAGGGAGTGATAATGAAGATGGAGAGAGAGAGGGAGTGGATAGTAGGAGGGAAGACAAATAGAAGTAGAGGAGTGGGAGGAAAGGGGAATAGAGAGAGAGAGGGAGAGGATGAGGGAGCGATAGATACATAGATTGAAGAAAGAGAGTGTATGTTTTGGGGTTGATATAGAGATACAAAGGGAGATAGAGATATATATGTAAGGCTAAGAGAAAGAAGAGATAGATGGAGACAAGGAGAGAGGGACAAAGAGATTGATAGATATGGAATGAGAGAACATGTGTGTTTGGTGGGGTAAGATAAAGAGAGAAAGAATGAGAGATGGAGGGAGATATACATATAGATGTTGGGGGGAGAAAGGGAAGAAGATTTCTTGCACTAGATGCTTTGATTTCAGTGTAAATGGTGATTTCTAATCCTATTTGATTGCTTGCACTAGATGCACTGATTTTAGTGTAGATGTTCATTCCTAATGATATTTGATTACTTGCACTATATGCATTGATTTCAATGTAGATGATTTCTAATCCTATTTGATTTTTTGCACTAAATGCGTTGATTTCAGTGTAGATGGTGATTTCTAATCCTAATAGATTGCTTGCACTAGATGCATTAATTTCAATTTAGATGTTGATTTATAATTATATTTGATTTCTTACACCAGATGCATTGATTTCAATGTAGATGATTTCTAATCTTATTTGATTTCTTGCACTGAATGCATTGATTTCAATGTAGATGGTGATTTCTAATCATATTTGATTGTTTGCACTAGATGCATTGATTTCAGTAGATATTGGTTTATAATCCTATTTTATTACTTGCGCTAGATGCATTGATTTCAGTGTAGATGTTGATTTCTAATCATATTTGATTACTTGCATTAAATGCATTGATTTCAGTGTAGATGTTATTTTCTAATCTTATTTGATTTCTTGCATTAGGTGCATTGATTTTAGTGTATATGTTGATTTCTAATTTGATGTAATTTGATGTATGATGGTACATTAATTTTAAAGTCATTGGATTAATAGTGTGCATTTATTTTAGTGTAAGCATACAAAATTATTGACAATGTGCATTGATTTTTGTGTTATAGTAATTAAACCTATTAATATTGGAGAGAAAGAGAGACAAAGTATGATGTTTACTACAACAACTCGAGCTAAATATTTAAATGGTTTACGAATCCAACTGTCTTTTTCATATAATTGATATGAAAAGATGACAAAACTAACAAGGGTGACAATAAGAGTAGTTTGAGATTGATCACAATGAAGACTATTTGCAATTGACAACATTGTTATTATTCACATTTTCTATCATTCAATATTCTTACATTGTCACTTTGCATTCAAAATTTGTATTCCATCATTTTTCATCATTAAAGTTATTTTACAATATTTATCATCTCAAGAAACTTAAGTAACTAAGTAAATTTAAAATTAAAATGAATCGTTAAATCTCATACATATTTAACATATTTAAAATGGTTATATTAATATTAGATGTATTTACATATTATTGATAAATTTAATCATATGTTGCTCATATTAACAATGGATTTTTCTTGGAAGCACATGACTGAAACCAGCCTAGATCCATCTTAACTCCAGATCTATCAAGCGCCGAGAGGGATCAAATCTTTCAAGGTGCAAACCTTTCCTCAAGTTTTTCACTGCAACCAGCCTAGATCCATCTTAACTACAGATCTATCAAGCGCCGAGAGGGATCAAATCTATCAAGGTGCAAACATTTTCTCAATTTTTGCACTAAAAAAAAAGGTTTTCACTTCAAGAGATTTGATCCCTCTTAACACTTGGTAGATTCAGAGTTAAGATGGATCTAGGCTGGTTCATTATCAAGCAAAGGTAGTCATTCTTGACTTTAAAGATCCTTTTACAAGCCTATTGGAATCATCAGTCAAGGTAGATCTTGTTTTGTCCACCAGTGTAAAAATTGGGTTTGGGATGGAATTTGAGTTGCCATTCTCCAAATTTTTCTTTCTGCTTGAGGAAAATATGAATAGAAAGCAATCAAATTGTTGAAATTTGCAACAAGAAACAGTGAAATTGGCATCCAGAAACAACATCCAGAAAATGGCATCCAGAAATGGCTACCATGGAGGCATTTGGTTTAATTATTTCTTAATTAAATTAGAAGAAATGTGTGTCAAATTTATTTACCCCTTAAATAAATTGGACAATAAATTGTAATCTTATCTCATAACCACTTGTAATAGTTAATTGAGTGTGATAGACTCCGTTAGCTCATGAAATTCGAGTTGAGAGTGGTTGGTGAGACATGTAGAGTGATTATATTTGTTTTAGAGTCTAAGTTGCAGTTAGTGTATTAGTTTAATGCATGAGAAATAAATTAACTCAATTAAGTGAGTTAAAGTCAATCTAACTAGTTGTAACTGATTGTTCACTAGTGAGAGGTCAAGTGAATTAAATCAGATTTAATTCCCATGCAGTGATCTGTCAAATGACTGATGATTTATTATTAATAGTTGCATGCATGTCAGTTCTGATGAAGACTCAGTTGAGACAAAGGTTAAAGGGAAGTTATCTATCAGTTGTGTTTGTAGCAAATTTCCCGTGCGCAATTATATACACCATAGGATGCCCATGATGTATTGCGCAGTCAAGGAAGGCTAATTATCCTATTTAATAGGGATTAATTGCCTAGGGATTGCATAAGCAAGGCAGGTTGAGCAGACGCTGAGAATTGGCTAAGTATTAACCCAATTTTGTCTGGATCAGTGTGAGACAGTTGGTAGAGTGCAACAGAAACTTGTGAGAAGAGTGCATTGTATTGTTTCATTATACAATAGAGATGGAGAGGTTTTGAGCAGCAAGTTTTCCCCAAGAAAAATATCTGTGTTGTGTGATTCATTTGCTTCTTTCTCTTACTTGTTGTGATTGTGCGATCATGTTTTATATTCCGCAAATTAATTGTAGAAGGATTCAATATCTTTCTCTAGTATATTGCATGATCAGATTGAATCCATTTGTATACATATTGTCTGTATAATTTCTACATGATATCAGAGTGCTAGCAATCACAATAGTAGAGAAGAAATTGAGTTTGTGTTGAACAATATTCAAATTTGCAGATATTTTCTTTGGAGCGACAAGCGGATCAAGATGGCTTTCAATGGATTAATATTGGAATATGCACTCGAGGGCAGTTCTAATTATATTGCATGGAAAGACAGAATGGAGGCAGTTCTGGAGAACAATGGATTGAAATAATTCATTGATAATGATATTCCCAAGCCCGCAGCAGCAGACGCAACTCTTCTTGATGCTTGGCAAAAGAAGGTAGCAAGGGCGAAGATGATCTTATTAGAGGGATTTCGAGATCACATTGTCTCGAGTCTCCATGGAAATACAACTCCATATGCTATGTGGAAGGCCTTGACCGATCTATTTTAGAACAGCGGCGACCAAAGGAAGTTGTCGCTGAAGGACAAGCTCAGGAAAATCAAGAAGCAGGAGGGCGAGACGATACCAACATACTTAGCGAAGTTCACTCAATGTCGAGATGAGCTTGGAAGTGTTGGTGTGACCGTAGCAGATGATGACTTGGTGAGCGTAACACTTTTAGGCCTTCCCAAGAGCTGGCATAGTTATCGGGACTCTGACAATGGGAGGGAGAAGTTACCAGATTGAGAGTGTCTTTGGTCGGATTTGGTACAAGAAGAATTTAGGCAGAATATTAGGGATGGATCCTCATCCAAGACTAATGACGAGGAATATTGTGCCTTGGCTGGTAAGGCAAAGAAGGATAAGGGAAAGAAATCCCAAGGCAGAGTGGGCAAGAAATACTTGTCCAAGATCAGATGTTTTCACTGTCACGAGCATGGGTACTATGCTACAAATTGCCCACAGAAAAAGGCAAGTAAGAAGGAGCCTGCAATTGCAGCAAGTGAAGCATTCGCTTCATAGTTTGAGCTTGATTTCACTCTCATTGCATGCATGGCCATCACTGTAATGGGATGCATGTGGTATCTAGACAGGTGCCTTGTTCCATATGACAGGGAATAGAGATATCTTCAACGAGTTGGAGGAGAAGGACCTCCAATAGAACATAGAGTTTGAAGATTACGAGAGGTATAACGTGACCGACATAGGTACAGTTACCTTTCAGAGAGATAATGGCTCCCATCGTAGACTAGCAAATGTTTTGTATGTTCCAGGCTTAAAGAAGAATCTTCTCTCCGTAGCGGTATTAGAAGACCATGGTTATGAAGTGAAGTTTAGAAAAGGAAAGGTGTTCCTTAAACACATAGCTACGAGACAGGTGAAACAGATCGGTTCAAGAGTTAAGAACATGTATGCTCTCGAGGTTGAGGATCCATGCAAGGGTTTCAGGAGCAAAGCATTGGTTAATGACTTGGTGGTTGAGAGGGAGAAATTATCTCTCAACATGCAGCCTCAGCAACAGTCTCAGAAGTTTGTGGAAGCAGCCACAATTGGAGAAGCAAAGAGGAGATCAAGTAGAAGAGTCCACTCAAGCAGAGACCTCCACAAGGGGGAAATTTCGAGCCAGAAGAGCAAAGGGAGTACATGCAGCTATACCTCCAGGTGTGAGGTGGGGCGATGTGCAGAATTAATTCCAAGAAGAAATTTGGACAGGGTCCATTGAGATGGTGTGTCTCATGGATTGAACCTGGCTATGAGGAGCCCACAGTACAGTAGTAGTAGGAAGGATCGGTTAGATTTATGCATTTAGATGTCAGGAAGACATAAATCAGAGTGACAGGTGTCAGATACTGGAGCGAAGATCAGAGTTGGTAGCAGTGTAAAGTGCATGGATGCAGATGTCAGCAGCGCAAAGAGTCCAATAGACATGTGTTGTAGGATCCAACAGTCAGAAGACTTTGATGACATATGCATTACATTGATTCAATTGTTTGGAGGCTATTCAGTTTCAGAAGTGTTGCATGCAAAACATTCCAAAGGTACCGGATCAGGACAAATTGATTCCTTTCTTGTTGAGAGGGAGTGTTAAAATTTGCAACAATAAACAATGAAATTGGCATCCAGAAACAACATCCAGAAAATGGCATCCAGAAATGGCTATCACAGAGGCTTTTGATTTAATTAATTCTTAATTAATTAGAAGAAATGTGTGTCAAATTTATTTAACGCTTAAATAAATTGTAATCTTATCTCATAATCACTTGTAATAGTTAACTGAGTGTGATAGACTCAGTTAGCTCATGAAAATCGAGTTGAGGGTGGTTGATGAGGCATGTAGAGTGATTTTGTTTGTTTTATAGTCCAAGTTGCAGTTAGTGTATTAGTTTAATGAATGAGAAATCAATTAACTCAATTAAGTGAGTTATAAAGTCAGTCTAACTAGTTGTAACTGATTGTTTCACTAGTGAGAGGTCAAGTGAATTAAATCTGCGTTAATTCACATGTAGTGATCTGTCAAGTGACTGATGATTTACTATTAATAGATGCATGCATGTTAGTTTTGATGAAGACCCAGTTGAGATAGAGGTTAAAGGGAAGTTATCTTAGTTGTATTTGTAGCAAATTGCCCAGGCGCAATTGTATACACCATAGGATGCCCATGGTGTATTGCACAGTGATGGAAGGCTAATTATCATATTTAATAGGGATCAATTGCGTAGGGATTGCGTAAGCAAAGCAGGTTGAGCAGAGGCTTAGAATTGGCTAAGTACTAGCCCAATTTTTTCCGAATCAGTGTGAGACAATTGGTAGAGTGCAACAAAATCTTGTGAGAAGAGTGCATTGTATTGTTTCATGATTCCTTGGTTCATTATACAATAAAGATAGAGGGGTTTTGAGCAGCAAGCATTCCCCCAGGAAAAATATTTGTGTTGTGCGGTTGATTTGCTTCTCTCTCTTACTTGGTGTGATTGTGCGATCGTGTTTTATATTCCGCAAATTAATTGTAGAAGGATTCAGTAGCTTGCTCTAGTATATTGCATGATCAGATTGAACCCATTAGTATACATATTGTTTGTATAATTTCTACACAAATAACCATTTGCTTTTATGGTTACATTGGCATTTTTCTATTTCTTGATCTAATAAACATTTCCAACAATTTTGGGTAGGTAGGTGTGATGAATAAGCTCAACACCCTGAGCATTCTTTTCAGTTCCAGTTTGTAGCAGAGTCTTCAGTTTGCAGAGTACATTTTAGGTTTCAGTTTGAAGAATGGATTTAGTTCAGTTTGAGAATTGGAACAGGTTGTCAGTTTGGTTTAAGTTGTAGTGGTTTCAAAGTAGAAACAATTTGTAGGAATGGTGATGGATAGGCACTGGATCTTAGGTTCTTTGGCGCTTCATAGGGAGGACGCTATCCCCAATTGGAACCAATGATGGTACTAGGTAATTTTTTTGTAAAAAATTGCAAATTTGGCCAAAATTGGTTAAAATAGTCATTTTTGTCTCGAAATTATGGAATGTTGATCATTAGGTCCTAAGTCCTAGGTTTCTTAAGGCAAATGGTCAAAAAGAAAAAAGAAAATAAATATATATATATATATATATATATATATATATATATATATCCTTTTTGTAACCAAATTTGGTTTTGGGGTTATGTAGGTTGTTTTATTAATTTTTATCAAAAGTATTGGGCCCCAAGCACCAATCTCCAAGCCCAGACCCTCAGTGATAAGACACCACAACGCATAAGTCGTTCCACTACCAGCCACCAATCAAATCAAACACTAAGCGCCAAATCACAACGGAGGAACCCATGAGGGCATATGTGCACAACACATCAATACACGTTGTAGCCATATGTATATATAAACGCAAATAAATACCTTTTCCTCAACGATGTAGGATATATCCCAAGAAAAAATATGAAAATGTCAATACAAAAAGTCGACAAGTAGTGCTAAACAGGGCATCCACACATTTGGCAGTGCAAGAAAACACAATTTTAAGGGGGAATCATCGAAGATTTTCTAGATGTTAACAAAAAGCATTCCAAGTGCCAAGTAAAAAGTCGAAAATGGATGCCAAGATAAACGACATGTGCCTTAGGAAATACTCAACTGTTATCAAAAGGAATCATGCAGTGTTTGAAGTACAAATTCAAGGTTTTGATGTCGCTGCACATAAGGCACTAGCTGAAATGTTTACCAAGATCATTCAGGACAGGTTGAAAAATGCCAACATATTGTTTGAAGGACAGATTCAGGGGTTTCAATGCATGTGTAAAACAACCAAAGTTTTCAAAGTTGGAGTGTTCTCAAACATTGAGTGAAATAAAGCATTCAACTACAATAAATGTACCATACATTCAAAAGCTCAATCATTCGAGTGGCATTTTTTCTGGTTGTATTTTGTGCTAGCCAGTTGACAAAACTAACCAAGACCATTGGGGGGAAGTGGTTTTGGAAGGATTTCATTGGTATTAATCATCATATGTGGTTCTATTTATGTTATGGCATATTGCAACACTTATGAGGAACTAGCTACACAGAAGGAACTAACTGAAATGTTTACCAAGATCATTTAGGACAGGTTGAAAAATGCCAACATATTGTTTGAAGGACAGATTCAGGGGTTTCAATGCATGTGTAAAACAACCAAAGTTTTCAAAGTTGGAGTGTTCTCAAACATTGAGTGACATAAAGCGTTCAGCTACAATAAATGTACCAGATATTCAAAAGCTCAATCACTCGAGTGGCATTTTTTCTGGTTGTATTTTGTACTAGCCAGTTGACAAAACTAACCAGGACCATTGGGGGGGAGTGGTTTTGGAAGGATTTCCTTGGTATTAATCATCATATGTGGTTCAATTTATATTATGTCATATTTCAACACTTATGAGGTGTGCAAAACAAAAGACAAAGATTCAAAGACGATTTCATGAATTAGAGATTCCATATGAACATGTAGAACAATTGGGTATGGAATTAATTTCGAACATATTTTAGGAGTGATTGAAACATCAGAAAGAAAGGGAACCAAATTTGACAAGGCTCTGCCTAGCAATGATTTGAAGCTCGGGAAAGATTTGAAGATTTGTTCCAATGATATTGAAGTTCTTTCAATGGAGCACACAGTTCTAGAAAGTGGATTGTCTTCAGCTGAAATTGTTCCCAATATTGGTTTTCCTCCATTGTTTCATGTTATAAATGTTAATGAATTCCCTTTTTTTGTTCAGAAGCTACCTCATTTTTTTTCAAAAGAATTGGCTCTTGCATCAATGCCTCCACCTTAGATGGTCTTTGCACTCACAATGTACCGAATGTTAGGAAGTCTTTGAGAATTGAGTCAGAGATCTCTATTTTGAAAGAGATGGAGTTGAAACTTAACACTAAGTAAGAAAAATAGGATGATGGGATGGTTAGGAGCATGAAGATTTTACTACTAGGATCTCTGAAAGTGCCTCGGATTTGACCCATGAAGACTCTGGGTTGTTCCTATTCCAATTTTCTATCAAGAGGACTCTTGTGAACCAGTGATGAATGAAAAAATTGTAGCTCATGTCAAGTCCATTATAGGTCAAAATGACAATGATGTCTAATGATTCTGAGAACATACTAATGAAATTCAAGATCTGACAATGGCTCAAAATACTTTGTTCAAATATGTATGTTCTAATTTTCATGAGGGCTATGTTTTTGTTGGTGACACTGCCCATACAATTGCAAGGAGGGTTAATTTTCGATTCCAAGAAGTTAGAAATGTGTTCTACACAGAGTTTTGGAAGAAGATGTCGATAATGGCATGTCATCGCAAATCAGCACGCTTGATTTATTTCATTTGAGCCAAAATTTTCGAACTAGCTAAAACAACCAAGTTCAACAGATCAATGTCTTCTATCTAATGCATCTGAGGGACATACTTACTTCTGTTTCTCCATTTCAAGACTTGCAAAGATCTTTGAATCAGCCCTACTTTGTTTGTCCTAGGAGGTTTTCGAGGATGACTTTGGGGAAGCTTACAAGACCTAAAGAGGAAGTTGTTAAACTGCCTTTGCTTTCAGAATCAGAGTCATTACAAGATGCATGAGAATCTTTGTTCACAACAATGGATCATTTACAGAATCAGTGCTTAATTTGTCAACGACAATTGTTGGGCCAAGCACTCTTGTACATGTGGGAGTAGTAATCGGTCCTTTGTCATCTCTAAAAACTAGGACAAGACTAAAAGGATGTGATTATGCACAGGGCACCTGACATAGTTGGCAAATAATCAACAGGTGTAAATCCCAGATTCATAGGAATATATGGCAATCAAATTGAAAATTTTTACGCAGCAAATAAGAAGATAGTCAAACAGTGGAAGGGCATCCAAATCAGTTTTGAGGATTTCAAGGGAGAGGTGGCATATAGTTAACAAGTGGCTGGGTTTTGGAATATTTAATTATTAAAACCACTAGAAAACTTCTTATTTTCGATGAATCGACACAAAGGATAACAGAACTCATCAAAATATTTAAAAAAATAAAAAACAGTTAGCAAAGATTTCATGGAGAAATGCAGCACCTCTGCTGCGCATTTGAACAGTCAAGCTTTTTTGACTTGCATATTCAACTACTGTGCTTCCACAACCGTTTTGATCATGCTAACATGTGTCTTAGAGCCTTAGGATGATGCAGATATGGACTGTTGTAAATATTAAATGTCTTGATGATGTATTAAGTTAAGAGTCGCAGAAGGAAATTAGTTCCTATTTTCCAGGATAGCAAGTGTAAATTCGATGTATCTAGCAGATGGCTAGTTTTCCTTTGAAAAATTTGCTCTTGCTAGGTAGCAGTCAAATGTTTTGATGTATATTACATGTAAATATCATATTTGATCTTGCTAGGTGGCAGTCAAATGTTTTGAAGTATATAACATGTAAATATCATAGTAAAATGGTTTGTTAGTTAGTGTGTGGAAAAAACACTGCTATTTTTGTACTCTCTATCAATTTTTCAAGTGAAGAGAAGAAGGCTGGACTAGTTTAACATGGATTCATGTGTCAGACCTAGTTGGTAATGTGTTTGTTTGTGAATCGTTTCTTGTCAGTTCCATGATTTAAATACATGTTTTCGCGTGTCAGAGTTTGTTGGTAATGTGTTTTTTCTGTATTGTGAATAATTTCTCATCAGTTCCATGATTTAAATACATGTCTTCATGTTTGGCTCAAGAGTAAATATTTTAGAATTCTGTATTGTGCTCTGTTTTATGTAAGTTGAACAGTTTATGTTTCTTTTTCCTCTTAATGGAACTTAGAATTCATCTTGTGCCCTATGTCATTCTCATAATTCTTCATTTGCCCTCTTTACAACGAAATCAGTTTAAAATACCTGCAAACTGCCTATCTTGCCCCTGCCTTTATCACCTCATCATCCCTTATTCAGTTGGAACCATTCACAGAGTGTGACTCTATGCCCAATGTGTAGGACACACAACACACAGATTGGAAACAAACTTCAACGATATATTAATGAATGTCTCAAGGAATGATGTACAATGTGTACACATATAAATACATCAAGAAACTGTTGAATCAGTTCCCCAGGTTTCTTGGACTCTAATAACTGATTACCTAACATAAACTAACCCAAGGATTAGTTGCCTAACATTCCCCCCTTAATCTGAAAGGATATACCAAAGTCCAAGAATGAGAGTTCAGAATGTAGAAATGCATCTCAGCCAAGCGCTGAATGTCTCTCGGAAATGGTTTTCAAGGATGACCATAAACCGAAAATGGAAGAACTCAATGTTTCCACCAACACTAATTCTAGAACCTACATAACAGCTCTCAAAACAAAAAAAAGGTGGTTTTAAGTTGACCACAAACTCTGGAACTGTCACAGCAGTTCCTCGAACAATTCCAAATCTGGAAGTGCTTGCTCAGAAACAACTGAATAAACTGAGGTTATGGCTCAGGGTGTGGATCACTGACTCAGGGTCGCTTGACATCTTGAACTTGAACCTATAGCAGACCACCCACCAACAAATCCCCCCTTGTCGGATACAAGGTGAGAAATATTCGTCATCACTGCAAGACTCGTCACTCTCGAACAAATTCTTCGATCTGATCTGTAGATCTTCTTGGCTGCTTTTGTCCATTCCCAAAAAGCAATCCAACCAAAACTTAGCTTCTCTCTTGCAATGCTCTTCTTTTTGGACAATCTCTCTAAATTGTGATTGCGCTTTCCACAATGCTCGCATGGGTGAAGATCAAAACACTGATCTTTCACATGTCCAACTCTGTTACACTGTTGGCATGTATCAACTTTCTCTGGAACTACACCATCCATCATGTATCAAGTTTAGCGAAGTCTGGAATGTGAAAAAATATATCATTGTTATAACCAAGACCAGTTCTGTGTTTATTGTGTGTCATCTCTTCCCATGGTCTTATAGCAGGGTTCACATCAGCACTTCTAACTGCATCCAAATTTTCACCTGAAAGCACTTCATTTCTCTGATCATTCTTTGACAAATGATCAGACTCAAACAAATTGTTGTTCTGAACAAAAACCAATTCATAATCACAAGTTTTCTTTTGAATTTCGTCTCGCTGTAACTGTGATTCTAACTCCAAGAATTCAATTTTGCTTTTAGCATTTTGCAAACATAATTGGATGTCAGAGAGCATGTCTTTGCTAACTTAGACATCGTTATGGATAGTAGATAGCATTAAATTTCTTAATAATTGTACTAAATCATTTAGTTTGGCCATTTTCTCCAATGTGATATCAAAGTAAACTTGCAATCAATTCAAATAAAAAGGGGTGTCAGCGACCACCAAAAATGCACCCAATACAAACAAATTTTCAATGATTTAACCGGGTGTCGGGTTCAATTGGAAGCAATACCAACGAGCCAAGCGCCCAACAAGCCAACAAAAAATATATTCACTGCAAATTCTAAACTCCAACCACCTTTTGAATATGTCAATTCTCTTATCCCTCCAACACAGTGCTTTGACAATATAATGACTAACTCCAAAGTTTTATTTTTAAATAAAACTTCATTAAATATTGATGCCAAGGTAATGTGTAACTTACTCTGCCCAACATACTCTTTAGAAAAAATTCCAATAATTTTAAAATGTCAACTTCTTGATTTAGAAAGAATAAACTATAAAATTAATCTTGAAACTTCTAAATAATAATTGTGGCTTAGCGGGTGCAAAAACCTTTACTGAACTTCAATTTTATCACATATCCCAAATATCCAAATACCCCCAATATTCTAATTCAAACTCACAAAACAGCCAATAAAATCTCATATCAAAAACATAGTTATAATGTGTAACAACCCTTATACTTTCCCACTCTTTGAATTTGAACTAGCATCAAATTCTCATTATCTCATTATTAACATGAAGAGTTTTCTTATAATTTTGTACCTGTACTTCTCTTCCTTTCTTGGCCCAAAAGAAAATCACATTTTGTAAATCTGATCATCGACCGGCAATTCAGATTCCAATTTTTCTGCAAGTTTGTTTCAAAGAATCGTACATTGAATAAATCACAAATCGTCTTCTACGAACAATGGAGTAATTTATAGCAGTTGAATCATTCTCGGCATAATATTATGTGCTCAAGAAATAACAATGTTTATCACACAAAAAACCAGGAATAAAATATTTATCAGATTGCAAATAGTGGCAGTCTGTTTTTTTAACTTGACTGACAGCCAACACCCTTGCAAACTGACTTTGAAAAAACTGTATAAGTAACGACCGTTGAAAAATCCGAGAAAAAAATAGTTTAAAAACTACAAAATATTCTTCTGGTTGCATGCTTTGGGATTAAATATGTTCCCTGCTGAAATTCATGAAGTCTCTGCTACTTGAAATCCGTTAAGGTCAAGTGAACTTTGAAAACATTTACTTTAAATATTAATGACTCTTCCAACAAAGTTAGTCATCAATTCTCTTAAATGCAAAGATATAAAATAATTAACACCATGTCGTCTTTCTCACTGATACAACATCTAGAGGGGTCTTTGTCTTCAAACCCTGATAACAGTTAATTTTCTTTTTCTTGACAACTTGAATTAGATATCTCATTGACCGGCCTATCAAATGGTGAAAAGTTCAAATTTTCTTTTTCTTACCAGTATCACTTGATGCGAAGCCCCCAGATTTCCTGACTCGATCTTGTGGGTCTAATGAACGTTTCTTTCACTTTTCCAGCAGTTCTCAAGCGTGAAAATAACAATTAAGGTTTGCACGAACAGGAGCATTTCTCGATTTTTGACTCCAGGGCATCCAAGAAAACGTTTGCAGATCAAGCCACATCGATTTTGAAATTATGGGCCCTGGGATTTAGAAGCAGTGGTTTCTTTAATGGTTTGTATGACAACACATAATCTATTAAGGACAATAGCGCAGTGAAGCCTTGGCCCTCTACATCTCCGGACGGTCAACAGGGCAGTCCGCCCTCATGAGCGTAAACATTCCTGACCACAAACTAGTGGTTCATTTTCTCGAACCAGTGCTTTGATACTACTGTAAGATATACAACACATAGATTGGAAACAAACTTTAACAATTTATTAATGAATGTCTCAAGGAATGATGTACAATGTGTACACACATATAAATACATCAAAAAATTGTTGAATCAATTCCCTAAGTTTTTTGGACTCTAATCACTGATTACCTAACACAAACTCACTCAAGGATTAGTTGCCTAACCCAAAGATTAATTGCCTAACACAATGGATGTGCCTTCTCTCACCTGCCTACAAAATGCCCAATGCCTTCTCTCACCTGCCTGCAAATGCTCTAGATGTCATTCTCATAATTCTTCATTCACCCTCTTTACAACAAAATCAGTTTAAAAATATTTATTTTTCCTCTTAATGGAACTTAGAATTCATCTTGTGCCCTGATGCTCTAGATGTCATTCTCATAATACTTCATTCACCCTCTTTACAATGAAATCAGTTTAAAATACCTGCAAACTGCCTATCTTGCCCCTGTCTTTATCCCCTCATCATCCCTTATTCACTTGAAACCATTCGCAGAGTGTGTTTCTATGCCCAATGGATGTGCCTTCTCTCACCTGCCTGCAAAACATTGAAATCAACGCCTAAGATCAGAAACTTTTCTATCTAACTGACTCAGAAACCTTAGTAAAAGAGCCTTCTCTAAAGCTAAAAAGAATCTAGCCTAAAAGTGGTGTGTGGTTAACTTTGTAATCATTTTTCAACCTAAAAAAATTTTCAGCCTAAAAGAAAAGAAATTACAGAGTGCTAACACGACCTGCCTCCCAAAATTCTCAAAATTCTTTTCTTTCTGGTCTTCCCAACTAAAACTCTTCCCAAAATTCTCAAAATTCTTTTCTTTCTGGTTTTCCAGACTATAAACTCTCAAAATTCTTTTTTGGTGTGTGGCCTTCCAAACTACAAAGTGAATCTAGACAGAAACATGAACATGTGGTGATGACCATGCCAAATGGGTGCCCCACAAGAATTACCAGTATAACCTAACAGAGATCCATTTCAAGGTTACCAGCTCCGTCATAGAGCACCAATCACTTGTTTACCATTTCAAGGTTATCGGCTACGTCATATAGCACGATAGTCAGTTGGATATAATGTGACACGTAGTACTCATATACTTTTTACGGATGGCACAAACGAACAACAGTGAAACGTGGCAGAATTTAATTAAAAAATGCAAAAATTAATAATAAGGAAATTTTGTATATCTTATCACTTGATTCGAAAGGCTGGGAGTAACTTTCCCCCTGAAAACATTTTGGGTGTAACATAAATTTAGTGAAAATGTACACATTTCAGCGTTGGTTTGTTATAACTGTAACATATGAAAAATCATTTTAATGGGGATACATTATAATGAAGCCACCGATTGCACTAGTATTTAGAGATAATAATGGTTGGAATAACTCCTATTTGTAATAGGAGAAACGAAGTTATAAATAATCAGTTATTGGTTGAATGGAATTATTATATAAGTTTTTATAGTCATTTGCAGTTATATAAGAGGCTGTTTATACACTAAATTAACAGTAAGAAATGGAATGAAATGGTATAATTTAATAGATTTTACCATATAAAAAGTTTTATTATCCCTGTGTAGCTGCTTCATATCTATTTGCATATTATTATCCCTGTGTAGCTGCTTCATATCTATTTGCATGTATATACAGGCTTTCACTTTTATTAAAATCAACAATATTAATCTATGAATATCATGAAAAACAACACTTACCGTAAACAAGAAAATTTCAGGTGAGAACAAGAATTTTGTGACAACATATGCCGAATGATAAAAAAAAATATTGTGGAATCTTGAAATGCAAGATTCAATTGCAATGCCCCCATCACAGCTAAATCCCAATAACTTCCATTGGGAACCAAAATCCGGAACTGGTTCTACATATTTCACTTTTGATAAATATCAAAAGACTATCTAAAACGAATCAAAATATGATATAAAACCTACCTCTGGCCAGACTTGAACAACACTGGCACCTAAATCAGGTATTCGAAAAAACAGATATGAAAACCATAATTGAGGTTGGCATATTCAAGAGTTTGTTGCCAAAGCTTGAAAATAGTGAAACCTAATGAACCCCAAAAAACGCGGTCTGCTTTTAAGGAAAAATCTCTGCCTCTTACCACACAGTTTCAAGCTTTCTCCCACTTCAGGACCTTTACAGTCTCCCAAGTAAAATCAGGATCATCCCGACCAAAATGGCCGTATGCAGCTGTTTTCTGGAACCTCACATTGCCTCCCCGTTTTAGGTCAAGATTGATAGAAATCATGCCAGGGCGGAAGTCGAAATTTTCCTTGATCAACTGCAGGATTTCAGTATCTGCAATTTTTCCAGTTCCATATGTGTCAACAAACACAGAAAGTGGCTCAGGCACACCAATGGCATACGATACCTGCACAAGGCAGCGCCGTGCTAGCCCAGCAGCAACAACACTCTTGGCAGCTTGTCTAACAATGTAAGCACCACTACGATCCACCTTGGTGGGATCCTTTCCAGAAAAGGCTCCTCCACCATGAGCACCCCAACCACCATATGTATCAATAATAATTTTCCTCCCAGTGAGTCCAGCATCTCCATGGGGCCCTCCAATTACAAAACGCCCAGATGGGTTCAAATGGAATATTGTATTTTCATCTAGATATTGAGAAGGAACAACCGGCTTAATGACATGCTCCTTGAGATCAGCTGCAATCTGATCATTGGTAACAGTTTCATCATGTTGAGTAGAGATGAGAACGGTGTGAACTCTTAACGGGACCATTGCCCCTCCCTCATTTTTATACTCAACAGTAACTTGGGTCTTTCCATCTGGTCTCAACCAAGGGCAGGTTCCATTCTTTCTTACTTCAGTCAACCGTGCTCCAAGCTTTGTTGCTAGCACATGAGTGAGAGGCATCAACTCCGGGGTCTCATCTGTAGCATACCCGAACATGTGGCCCTGATCCCCTGCACCGATCTCTTCAGGCTTCTTGGTAAGATGGCCATGGACACCTTGTGCAATGTCAGGGCTTTGCTGTTCAATGTTCACCAGGACCTTGCAATTGTCTGCATCCAGGCCAACATCCGCTGACACGAACCCAATTCCTCTACAGGTGTCCCTCACTATCTTCTCATAGTCTATATTAGCTTTAGTTGTGATTTCTCCAAAGATCATTACCATGTTTGTCTTTGTACAGGTCTCGCATGCAACCTTGCTTTCAGGATCTTGCTCCAAGCAAGCATCCAAGATGGCATCAGAAACCTGATCACAAAGCTTGTCAGGGTGTCCCTCATTGACAGACTCTGATGTGAAGAGAAAGCTGTCCATCTAAAAAACACAAGCAGCAAAACTTCAGCAGGCATGAAAAGATATGACCAAAAATGAAAAAATAAGACTGCAATTAACTGCAATTCTAGCTGAAGCTTATTGAAAAACATGTTGACTTCTTGGATAAATCTTTGGCCTAAGCCCAACCAGTCCATCACCATTCTAATACAGCTTAATTCTTCAGATACTGTCTGTGATTCGCTAGGACGTAAGACCAGTAGATGCGCTAGTGTCTAAGAAGAAAAGGGGTTTTGAATTGGATCCTTTTCCTGGGAGAGATATGAAACTAGGTTTAAACAGGGTTGTAAAGGAATGAAATGGCTGTAAGAACTTGTCCATAGCAGGCAAGGTGAAAGTAGTTAATTGGCATAGATATGTGCTGCTAAGCATGCCAGTGCCCCTCCAAAGGTGTTTATGATAGCGTCATCTAGCTTATAAGATGCTTCCTTTGGACAAAGCAGGATGGATACAAAGGACCCCTGGGCATAACTAAGTATGTCGGCAATGTTTTTTTGAAAACGTGAGGATAGTCAGCTGAAAGTGTTGTCATCCAATTCTAGGCTTGACTGTCGAGAACAAATACAGAGTATTTTATTTTATTTACAGAAGTCGCTGCATTTCTGGCCCAGCAAGTTGTATACTCGCCAGAAATGTCGGTTCAGGGATTCTCAGAATCCATACAGCAATGCGCTGAGAATCTATCCTGAGCTTGTTGTGGTAAACTCCGACATACTTACAGATCTAAATAATGTAGAAAGATAAGATCCATCGTTCTAACCTTTGGAATAAATAGAAGCAGCCAAGAAAAACCTAGCCTCAGCAGAAGCAGCTTGGGGGATTAATAAACAAGGACAATGGGGAAAAGTGCAAAATAAAAAACCTAGCCTCAGCAGAAGCAGCTTGAGGGATTAAAAAACAAGGACAATGGGTAAAAGTGCAAAATAAAATAAAATTATTTGTGATGTATGTGACAGAGAAGAATCTGTTTCAGAAGGTTGGCAACGGTTGAAACCTCATATAAAACATGATGTCCCTGAAAACCTTCACCAAAATAAGCTCAAATGTTTACGGATATTAAGAATTCATCCTACTAGTTCGCATCCAGATAAGGAAAAACCTAAAAAACAAAAGATAAATTCATTAAAAAGAGATCGCTGTAGAAATGGTACCTTCGCTTAAAATAGATATGAATGGTATGCCCTCCCTTGTCCTCTCGAGCGTAAGAGATAGCAGATGAACAAGAGAGTGAAGTGATAGAAACAGAGGATCGCTCCCTGCTTTTATAGTCGTCATTTGTCGCATGAGTTAAATGAATCTGGACGCAATTTCAAGCTACCGACAGTCAAAACATATACATCACGATTCTTGGTCAGGGTAGGACCGACCTTACTAGCTCCAACAACCCACTTACCAGACACGAAGAAGTTCAGTTGTCCATCACCCAATCACTTGCCCTAATTGAATTTGCCTTTAAGTAACTAATTAATTATATTTATGTACAGTGTAGTTTTAATTAAATATATATATATAATAGTTTTTTTAATTGAAATTTACTAAAATTAGTTTTTTTTAATTGGAATTCACCAAAATCTGATAATATAATTTCAAGAGTTTTTTTGTTATTTAAAATATATTTTTAAATGTATAAATAGATTTAATATCAGAAATTTTTTTGAATGTTTCAAATTATGCACATTAAACAACTTAAACTTAAAATTTTAAAAATTTGTGTCTAATTTTAATTAAAATTAACCAAAAATATAATAGTGAAAAAAATAAAAAATATAATATTGAAAAAGGCCATTCAGTCTATAAATATATATATTTAAGATATATTTATTCGTTACAACTAAAAATTAAAAAAATTATATGATTTTTTTTTATAAAAAATATTAAAACAAATCAATAAATTATCAAAATTGATGGACAAAAATTAAAAATTTTATATAATGTTTTTTATTATAAAAAATATTAAATCTAAGTCAATAAATTTTCAAAATTGATGGACGTTGAGGCCACAACATCTCTTATGTAGTTATGGAAGGCATTGTCTAAAAAAGTCACAATTTTGTTCACATGACAAGTTTTGTGTTAGAATTTGGTGATATTTTTATTTATTTATTTGATTATAAGAATGTTTAAATTATTTTTTTAATGGTAGAAATGGATTTAACATTATCATCAAAAATAACAAATCTTAAAATTTCACAATTATAAACTAAACCATAACATTTGGTTCTCATCATTGAAAATATTAATTAAATATAAAATTCAAATTTATTTATAGTAAAAAGATAAAATCCAAAATTTTGATCTCTATGACAACAATCATCTTTTCAATGTAATTTTAATTTATATTTATTTTTGAATACTTTATTTTCCAGGAATAATTAGAAGAGTTTGTTAAGAAATCAACATATAAGCGTGTATGAGACATTGATGTTGTGTTGGTGGTTAAAGGTTTTAGTGTTCGTAAAGCTACTAAATAGATTCCCTCCTACCTCCTAGTCTTATTCATAAAGTGTTAAAGTTCAATAAAACATTTTCGTGTCCTGCCTATTACCTTTTCTATTTTGTCTTAAACTTGGTATAGAAATGATGACCAAAGGAAATAACTTCTTGGCTAGTGAGTAAGAGAAAAGCAAGGTGAAAGGAAGTGCAAATGCATGTCTCTAAATTAATAATAAGCTATTGCAAATGCATGTCTCTAAATTAAGAATAACCTGAATAAGTTATTATTAGAGAAAAAAAAGGGTTAAAAATTGTCAAAATAGAGATTTCAAAAGTACAATGCATTAAATTGTCATTGAATTTTATTAGTGAATGTAATAGTCACTATCATAAACATTAAAGAAATTAAAAAAAAATTCTACATGGTTAAAACCATTATCTTACATACACACATGCAATTATAAATACCATTCTAAAATTTGTTGCGGAAACAACATTATACTATACCAACATAATGTTTATTAATTGATTATCAATCTAAATGAATTTGCCATTCGATATGCGTGCAACTTAAGTTAGTTGGGTTTACTTATGGAATTTTTGGAAATACACATGGAAATCTGAAACTACGTGTCAACCTTGTGCATTTTCTTTTATTGTTAATTCATAATATTATCTGGCCTCCTCGGTTGAGCTCATTGTCAACTCTGTCTAACATTTATGAGCCGGTACTGGCATTAACTCCTAGCATACTATGGGGTGATTGCTTCGTGATCCGGCGATTACCTTTTTCACTGGCGATGATCTCCGTCGTGTGTTATCATCTTGATCAACAGCCAAGGTTTGGGCGGAAGTGGCCTTGGATTCTCCGCCAAACCCTAACTCTGCTTGACTTATGGCTTGTAATTTGTTCGAACTGTGATGGATTCTTTTGTTCTAGTTGAGGGTTTCGCTCCGCTTACCCTTCGGCTCTGTTAGGAGAGTGAGTCATGGCCCTGTCATACTTACTTCTCGCCGATTTCTGAGTTATGCTCTTCGGGTCTGGTTTTCATGTGTTGAACTTCTCCGCTTTGAGTCGGAGAGCTGACAAACAGAAATTATAAGGCACTACTGGTTGTTACGGAGGTCTGACTTCTGCCTACTGGTAAGACTTAATTCAATTTTGTTGTATTTTCCACTCTGCCTCTGCGAATACTTACTAATTCTGTGTGGTTCCTTGTTTTCTTGCATAATGATTTTTTTGAACTGTTTAAGTTTTCGGACATCTTCTCTTGCAATGTATATTTTCTTTGACAGTCTTTAACTCTGTTTGTTGTTGCACCTCCGGCGCTAGGTGGTGAGACTACCTTCTGCCGAACATGAAGAGCTTTAGACTCGACATCCTGGATTCGGCCCTTCGTGTGCAAATCTTTTCCAAGTTCTCATCGGTACAATGGCCTTCTCTCTTTAACACTCGTTCTTTTACTTCTATTCGTGAAGATCTGGAGAAAATCTTGATAGAGTTCCTTCTTCTTTTCAACAGGAATTCCGACTCGATGTGTATTATTTTCTTAGGTCTGTGTGAGAAAGAGTTAATTTTGTTGAACAGGACAGAGTTCCTATATTAATAATGTTTTACCCTTTACAGGGCATTTACAGTAGGACATAATACTTTTGTATATGAGATCTCACATTCAATATAAGACCGGAGAATGAGTTTTAGGTATTCTCCTTATTTCTTTGTGTTTTGCACTGTCCTGGAAACTCTTTGCTACAGCACGATGTTTTATTATTTCATTTGTCTTTACTGGTGAAGCAACTATTATTTACATATATATATGTATGGTTCTCAGGCCTATTAGGCGCCATCTTAACCCCTGAATGTATTACATTAAATGAAGATGTTAATTTTTCCTCTTTCGTTTCTGGTTTGAGAATTGTCTATTCTCTTAATGGTAAGAGTTCTCGTGTTACAATCACGAAACTTTCTTTATATTCGGCATATAATTATCTTCATAACATTTTACTAGAGTTCTTGTTTCATATAAATATATTTAAAGTTTCGCACTTACCCTTGCTGGGGGAAAAGACTTGTTCCATTTATCTATTCTCTTAAATAGGTTTTCCTTTTTATACTGTGGTTATGTTTAGCTTGGTGTCCGGACTGCCCAAAATCCATAAGTCTGTGTTAGGTCTGGGTTTTTTTTGGTGGTTGAGGACAACGTACCTTGGATCTGAGTATGCACTCGGAACTAGGGTCAATAGTCCGACAACTCCGTTACCCTATTCAGGTTAATCTGTTTTTATCTAAGAATTACAATTGCGTTTTATGTAGAATGTTATTCCATATCTGTTAAATTTATATATATTTATGCAAATATACAATTAACAAGCAAAAACATGGGAGTATGTGCTTGATTTAGTTATAATCCGCTTCCTGCATTCTTTATATTCTAGTTCTTCAATATTGCTATAGTATCTTACTTGTGATTACAACTGTTATGTATAATCTGGTCTTCTGTAATCTTTTCTCAATATGAAAAGAATAAATGATATTTTCAACTTGCTCTGTCTCTTGAGTTTATAACAGAGAAGAACTGAATATTAATAATGAATTGTTTTCTGTTGTATCATAAAATTAGGAAAAGAGTAGTATTACTTACATATTTTATTTCATGTCTTAAACATTGTTTTATATTTTCCAAACAAAACAGAACTGTAGTTACACATTCGTAAAACTGTGAACAATCTTTCAATTCCAATATTAAATTACTTAGAAAAAACAGTAATACTTATTTGTTAAGTGGATTTCAAGTTGTGGTCCTCCCAACCATCAGGAGAGGCAATAACGTCCTCTTCCTGCCCCTGAGCCCAAGTCTGGTGGTACGGGTTAATAGTGGATTAATTTCTGCTGTGACTTCAGGACGCCCAGTCCAGTCAGTACCAGAAAATAATTTGCTCAAGGTTCTCTGAGTATCTTCCACTGGTCTCTACCAGCTCTGGAATTCCGTACTCTATCCTTGTCTTCTCAACAAAACCCCTACTCCTCACTGGGATCAGTCTCTTATCCCCCAGAAGAGTGGTAACTATTTCCAACTATCTCCAACCATTTCCAGTTATTGGCACATTTACCATTCAGCTTTTTCTTTCATTTTTAATTAGGAAATTCTCTTAACTGATTTATTATTAATAATTAATTATTAGTCAAATAATTTTCCAGGCAAAATAATAATTAAAGTCCTTTTTCTTGACAAAGAAAAATAAAAATAAATGTATTGTAACTAGTTAACACTAGTTATCTTTAATGACGTTGTCACAACTTCCCCCCCTGGAAGTAACATTGTCCTCGGTGTTTTACTCTAACTCAGCAAAGAGTTCTTGATAACCTTCTTGAACAAATTTTTCGTCCTCCCAAGTAGTTTCATCGGGGCCAAAGTGCTTCCACTGCACTTTAACCTGGGTGACAACCCGCTTGCGGAGTACAATTTCCCTTCGTTCAAGTATGCGTTGCGGTTTGACCAGGAAATTGTCATCCGGTTCTACCTGCAACCACAATGTTTTATGTAATTTTTTCATCATAACATATAGCTTTAAATTAGGATTCGTATCTCTATCCTACCTGAATATTTTGCCAATGAATTATATGCTTCGCATCATGCACATAACGCTTTAACAAAGATACATGAAACAAATTGTGTACTCTAATGTGACTGGGTAAAGCTAGCCGATAGGCTACAAGTCCTACCCTTTCCAAAATTTGTAAAGGGCCACAGAATCTAGGAGCCAACTTGGCACAAGAATTCCATCGTAGAGTACTCCTTTTTGGTTTCATCCTCACGTATACATGGTCCCCCACTTCAAATTCCTAATAAGACCTCTTTTTATCAGCATAGATCTTTTGTCGATATTGTGCAACTTTTAGATTTTGCCTTATTTTTCTTACCTCCAATTCCACCTCAACAAGCATCTCGGGTCCCAACATTAATTTTGTCTCGGGACTGCTCCAATTTATGGGTTTGCGGCACTGCCTACCATACAACACCTCAAAAGGGCTCATCTTCAAGGACTCCTGATAACCGTTGCTGTAGGAAAATTCAACAAGATGTAAATTATCTTCCCATTTAGTTGGCTTCTGCATTACATACATGCGTAGCATGTCTTCCAACACCTGGTTTACTCATTCCGTTTGCCCATCGGTCTGGGGATGGTAAGTTGTACTAAATTTTATTTGAGTTCCCAGTCCTGTAAACAATGTCTTCCAAAAGGAAGAAGTAAACTTAACATCCCGGTCTGAAATGATGGTCTTTGGAATTCCATGTAGACTGAAATTTTCCTTCATAAATATGTTGGCTATCTGTACAGTCTTGTAAGTAGACTGTATAGGTATAAAATGTGTAGATTTACTCAATCTATCCACCACCACCATGATGGAATCATTTAACTTTTTTGTTCAGGGTAAGCCTGTAATAAAGTCCAGGGATATGACCTCCCACTTCCATTCGGGTATTGGTATGGGTTGCAACAACCCTACGGGATGTTGATGTGCCACCTTCACCTGTTGGCATTCCAAACATTTACTTCAATACTCAACGATGTTTTTACGCATACCCAGCCAAAAGTATACCTTTCTTATAGCAGTCAACATTTTTTGATATCCCGGGTGACCTGCATAATTGTTGTGATGGTACTCACCCATTATTAGCTCTTTCAGAGCCATGCGATGAGGCACAAAAAATTTTCCTCTGAAAGTTAACATTTTTTCTTCATTTATTCCATAGTCAGATATTCTTCCTTGCTTTCTGTCTCCTTCCATTTGCTGCCATAAAAATTGGTATTCCGGATCTTTTTGTGCCTCTTCTTTCACTTGTTCCAAGAATTTATTTTCTAGCTGATTATAATACAACTCAAAGATACCATGTAGTTTTCTGCTTAAAGCGTCAGCTACTCGGTTCTCCTTCCCTTTTACGTGATGAATGTCCATATCAAATTCACTTAAGAAGGCATTCCATCTTGCTTGTCTTGAGTTCAAGCCTGCTTGCTTGAAGTAAATAGTCAAGCTGCTATGATCTGTTTTTAATACAAACTTTTTACCCAACAAGTAGTGCCTCCACACCCTAAGAGCATGCACCACTGCTGTTAGTTCCATATCATATGATGAATACCTTTGTTCATGGTATTTTAATTTCCTAGATTCACATGCCACCACTTGGCCTTCTTGAGATAGAACTGCCTCGACACCCTCTTTACTTACGTCAGTACATACTTCAAATTATTTGCTTGGGTTAGCCACCCTTAACACAGGTGCAGTAGTCAAAAGCTGTTTTAGCTTTTCAAAGTTGTTCTGACATTCAATCGTCCATTTGAAAACTTTTCCTTTCCTTTACAAGGAAGTGATGGGGAAAGCAATTCTGGAAAAACCTTTGATAAACCTTCGGTAATACCCAACTAATCCCATAAAGGATCTTATGTCAGCTACATTCTGAGGTACTCTCCATTCCATGATTGTTTTGATCTTCTCTGGATCAACCACAATTCCTTCTGCTGAAATAACATGGCCTAAATATTGGATTTATGTTTTAAAGAAATCACACTTGCTGAACTTAGCATACAGCTGGTGCTTCCTTAGCGTTTCTAGCACCACTTTCAAGTGCTCCTTATGTTCCTCTTGATTCTTAGAATAAATCAAAATATCATCTATAAAAATAAGCACAAAGTTATCCAAGAATGGATGGAAGATTACATGCATTAACCTCATAAAGGTTGTTGGTGCATTTGTTAACCCAAAGGGTAACACCACAAACTCATAATGTCCATACCTGGTACGGAATGTTGTCTTACAGATGTCTTCATCCTTGATTCGAATCTGGTGATACTATAATCTTAGATATATCTTGGAAAACACGGTTGCCCCTTTCACTTGATCAAATAGATCATCAATTCTTGGTAAAGGGTATTTGTTTTTTACTGTTAATTTGTTGAGTTGTCTATATTCCATGCACATTCGCATGGTCCTATCTTTCTTCCTTACAAATAATATTGGTGCTCCCCATGGGGACACACTTGGCCGAATGTAACCTTATCCAACAGTTCTTGTAATTGCATTTTCAACTCTGTCAGTTCTAGCACACTCATTCGGTAAGGAGCTCTTGACACCAGAGAAGCTCCGGGTATTAACTCTATAGTAAAGTCAATGTCTCTCCTTGGTGGTAACCCAGAAATATTTTCGGGAAAAACATCCAGAAATTCTTGCACCACAGGTATATTGTCTATTATAGGCAATTTCTCCTTGGATTCAGCATACCCCACCTGAATAGCATACAGCTGGCACCCTTTCCTTATACATTTATTTAGTTGAGATGTTGTAATTGGACGTAACTGTAATGGTTTATTGATTCCTTGTATATTTCTATGTGTTCCATCCTGCAGTCTGTAATAAATAATCTTTTCCTTACAGTCCACTAAGGTCCAATGCTTTTCCAACCAATCCATGCCCAATAAGACATCATATGATCCTAATGGAAAAATGTTCAAATCTACTTGTAACTGTTGTTCCGAGATTTCTGGCTTACAGCTTGGAATTTTGGCAATTATTTTTCATTTTTCCCCAGTGGCTAGCTGTACCAGCCACGAACTTTTAAATTTATGTTCCTTCAATTTACATATTTCCACTATATTGGGACTAACATAGCTCAAACTTGCACATGGATCTACCGAAATAGAAACAGGTTGAGTTAGTATTTTACCTTCCAACTCAATCATCGTTGGCTGAAAATCTGCCTGTCGGTCTTCCAATGCTGCGTTGATACGAGGTATGTTTCACGCCACATCCCCCACTGTAGAAGCCTCTTGCAAATTTGCAACTGCATCACTCCTTGCTCGTTGCGGGCAGTTTTTGTAGTAATGTGCTTCACCACATCCCCAACACTGTAAGGGTGGCTTAGTCACCTGCCCTTGTTCTGGCTTACTAGATGCCTCCATAGGCTTTTCCTCTGCTAGCCATTTGGTTCTCTGGTGATTTCTGCTAAACTGTTTACTGGCAGGGTTACATGCATAATTTCTGAAATTACTGTTTTTGGCATTTTTGAAGTTTGTGTTATTTTTCTATCCTCTCTTTGGTGGCCAATTTCTGGCAGTCTCTCCTTTCACCTTGGACTGCTGGTAACACATCCGTGCTTTACGAATGGCTTCGTCCATGGTTCAGGGGTTTACGAATTCTATTCGCTCCTTCATATAGGTTGGCAGGCTGCTCAGAAATCTCTACACCTCAGCCTTTTCTTCTCGCAGATAGGGTACATATCGTAACAAGGAGGTGAACTTGGTGATATATTCATCCATAGACATCTGTCCCATCTTTAAATCGTGAAATTCTTTGGCTTTCTCATCATAAAATCATTCTATCAAATACTTGTCCTTAAAGTATTGCTGGAAGAACTCCCAAGTGACATCTTGTTCTTCTATGCTGTGAATGTTCTTCATCTCTTCCCACCACAAGGTGGCTTTCTCTCTCAGCTGATATATAGCTAGCCTAGCCTTCAAGTTGCTACTGTATTCATACACCTGAAAGTACTTATTCATGTTTATTAGCCATGCTTCAGCTACTTCTTCTGCTTCACCATCATACGTTGGTGGTTTTATTTTTTGAAACTCCCCTTGGAGTTCCACTTTCTTCTTTTTAATTTCTTGCTGATTTGATATATTTCCAGATTCTGCTTCGTTATAATTTTTATTCTTGCTTCACTGTGATGGACTTCCTTCCACTCTATTTGCGGTGTTAATTCTTGTCTGCTATTCATCATCTCTGTCAGCATTGGGATGTGCTGCCTCCTGATTTTGTTTATCTGACAGGATTTTTAATATCTTTCTTGGTCTTGTAATAATCGTTCGTTTTCCTTTCAGACTCGCACCATTTCCTCTTGCAATTGTTGAACAGTGTTCAATAGGAAACGAGTTTGGTGCTGTTGATCTTCCAGTAATCTGCTGGTTTGTTGATGATGTTCCACACTTAACTGTACCCACATTTCTGGGTTTATCACAGTTTGTGCTTGGGGTTCCTCGGTGTCTTGGGGTGATGGAATTGTTGCGCCCCTCCTCATTATGTTATCTAAAATCTTTTACCTACTCTTTCTCTCTGTGCATCATTACATACACAATTTATCCATTAGTGGATCCCCTAAGGTTCCAGCGTATAACTTGGCTCTGATACCACTTGTAACAGTCACTATCATAAACATTAAAGAAATTAAAAAAAAATTCTACATGGTTAAAACCAATATCTTACATACACACATGCACTTATAAATACCATTATAAAATTTGTTGCGGAAACAAAGTTATACTATACCAACATAACGTTTATCAATTGATTGCCAATCTAAATGAATTTTCCATTCGATATGCATGCAACTTAAGTTATTTTGGTTTACTTATGGAATTTTTGGAAATACACATGGAAATCTGAAACTACATGTCGACCTTATGCATTTTCTTTTATTGTCAATTCATAATATTATCTAGCCTCCTCGGTTGAGCTCACTGTCAACTCTGTCTAACATTTATAAGTTGGTACTGGCATTAACTCCCAGCGTACTACTGGGTGATTTCTTCGTGATCCAGTGATTACCTTTTTCACTGGTGATGATCTCCACCGTGTGTTATCATCTTGATCAACGGTTGAGGTTTGGGCGGGAGTGGCCTTGGATTCTCTGCTAAACCCTAACTCTGCTTGACTTATGGCTTGTAAGTTGTTCGAACTGTGATGGATTCTTTTTTTCTGGCTGAGGGTTTCGCTCCACTTACCCTTCGGCTCTGTTAGGAGAGCGATTCATGGCCCTGTCATACTTACTTCTCGTCGATTTCTAAGTTATGCTCTTCAGGTCTGGTTTTCATGTGTTGAACTTCTCCGCTTTGAGTCGGAGAGCTGACAGACATAAATTATAAGGCGCTACTGGTTTTTACGGAGGTCTGACTTCTGCCTACTGGTAAGACTTAATTCAATTTTGTTGTCTTTTCCATTCTGCCTCTGTGAATACTTAGTAATTCTGCGTGGTTCCTTGTTTTCTTGCATAATGATTTTTTTGAACTGTTTAAGTTTTCAGACATCTTCTCTTGCAATGTATATTTTCTTTGACAGTCTTTAACTCTGTTTGTTGTTGCACCTCCGGCACTAGGTGGTGAGACTACCTTCTGCCGAACGTGAAGGGCTTTAGAGACTCGACATCCTGGATTCGGCCCTTCGTGTGCAAATATTTTCCAGGTTCTCAACGGTACAATAGCCTTCTCTCTTTAACACTCGTTCTTTTACTTCTATTCATGAAGATCTAGAGAAAAGCTTGATAGAGTTCCTTCTTCTTTTCAACAGGAATTCTGGCTCGATGTGTATTATTTTCTTAGGTCTGTGTGAGAAAGAGTTCATTTTGCTGAACATGACAGAGTTCCTATATTTATAATCTTTTACACTTTACAGGGCATTTACAGTAGGACATAATACTTTTGTATATGATATCTCACATTCAATATAAGACCGGAGAATGAGTTTTGGGTATTCTCCTTATTTCTTTGCGTTTTTCACTGTCTTGGAAACTCTTTGCTACAACACGATGTTTTATTATTTCATATGTCTTTACTGGTGAAGCAACTGTTATTTACACACACACACACACACACACACATATATATATGTATGGTTCTCAGGCCTATTAGGCGCCAACTTAACCCCTTAATCTATTACATTAAATGAAGATGTTAATTTTTCCTTTTTCGTTTTTGGTTTGAGAATTGTCTGTTCTTTTAATGGTAAGAGTTCCCGTGTTACAATCATGAAAATTTCTTTATATTCGGTATATAATTATCTTCATAACGTTTTACTAGAGTTCTTGTTTTATATAAATATATTTAAAGTTTCGCACTTACCCTTGCTGGGGGAAATGACTTGTTCCCTTTATCTATTCTCTTAAATAGGTTTTCCTTCTTATATTGTGGTTATGTTTAGCTTGGTGTCCGGACCGCCCAAAATCCATAAGTCTGTGTTAGATCTGGGTTTTTTTGGTGGTTGAGGACAACGTACCTTGGATCTGAGTATGCACTCGGAACTAGGGTCAACAATCCGACAACTCCATTACCCTATTCAGGTTAATCTGTTTTTATCTAAGAATTACAGTTGCGTTTTTTGTAGAATGTTATTCCATATCTGTTATATATATATATATATATATATATATATATATATATATATATATATATATATATATATATATATATATATATATATATATATATATATGAAAATATACAATTAACAAGCAAAAACATGGGAGTATGTGCTTGATTCAGTTATAATCCGCTTCCTGCATTCTTTATATTCTATTTCTTCAATATTGCTATAGTATCTTACTTGTGATTACAATTGTTATGTATAATCCGGTCTTCTGTCATATTTTCTCAATATGAAAAGAATAAATGATATTTTCAACATGCTCTGTCTCTTGAGTTTATAACAGAGAAGAACTGAATATTAATAATGAATTGTTTTCTGTTGTATCATAAAATCAAGAAAAGAGTAGTATTACCTACATATTTTATTTCCTGTCTTAAACATTATTTTATATTTTCCAAACAAAACAGAACGATAGTTACGCATTTGTAAAACTGTGAACAATCTTTGAAGTCTAATATTAAATTACTCAGAAAACACAGTAATACTTATATGTTAAGTGGATTTCAAGCTGTGGTCCTTCCAAACATCAAGAGAGGCAATAACGTCCTCTTCCTGCGAGCCCAAGTCTGGTGGTACAGGTTAATAGTGGATTAATTTTCTGCTGTGACCTCAAGATGCCCAGTCCAGTCAGTACCAGAAAATAATTTGCTCAAGGTTCTCTGAGTATCTTCCATTGGTCTCTACCAGCTCTGGAATTCCATACTCTATCCTTGTCTTCTCAACAGAACCCCTACTCCTAACTGGGATCAGTCTCTTATCCCCCAGAAGAGTGGTAACACTTTCCAACGGTCTCCAACCATTTCCAGTCTTGGCACATTTACCATTCAACTTTTTTTTTTTTTCATTTTTAATTAGGAAATTCTCTTAACTGATTTATTATTAATAATTAATTATTAGTCAAATAATTTTCTAGACAAAATAATAATTGAAGTCCTTTTTCTTGACAAATAAAAATAAAAATAAATGTCTTGTAACTAGTTAACACTAGTTATCTTTAATGACGTTGTCACAATGAATCAAAACTCTTATTACCTAAGTTATTGAGGAAAATAACTTGCAGAAGAATTTTCTGATTCAGTGTCTGAATCACAATGGCAATCATCTGAATTTGTACAATTGCATTCAAATAATAGATTGTCTTTAATTTTGGATGACAAATTTATGTTAAAGTAAAAGAACTTACTAATAAATTTCCTCTATAAAATTAATTTGTTAGATGATAATTTTATAACAGTTTTTAAAACAATGTTTAAAGTTGAAATTATACTTAAAAAAAAACATTAACACAATGAAAATTAACAATAGCCTATTGTGCTTTTGCGAACACAAAATAAACTTTATTAATTAACCTCGATAGCCACTATTGTAGGAATGTTTTTTTATATATATATATTATTTATGTTACAACTATTTTATTATTCGTGAGTAGTTTTTCTTAATATATAAAAAATTAAATTAATAATGATTTTTTTTAAAATATGTAATATTTTTTTAAATTTCCAAATTATTTCATAGGACATGATTTATCTTGAGCAATAATGATGAATGTTCATAATTCTCATTTCTTAATTAACACTAAATTTACCTTTAATTATTTGTGTGGTCAATATTCTCATTGACAAGTTCCTCTACATCTCTCATTTCCTCATCATTTCAAGGTACATCCACATCTATTTCAAGCTCTTTGTTTTGTTCCTATACATATCCTTCATGCTCTCTATTTTGTACCTCCACATTCCTTTAGGCGCTATTTTCCTTTGATGCTCTTATGTTTTATAGTAGATCATCATTTTTTTTTCATTTAAAATAAATACAGTTTATAATATGTATATTAATGACTAAAATTTTGAACTAAAAATTCTAAGTAGGTGCAGAGCTTTTTATATTGATGCATCACACTATACTACATTTGGAGGTAAGGAACACTAGCACCCCTTCACTTAATGTGCCCTAATGTGTTAAATCTCTATGCAATTCACCAAATCTATTTAGTTCCAACTTATTCTTATTTTCCAAAAAAAAGATATTACTATCATCAAATATATATCTTAAAAATAGATGAACTTGGAGTAAACTCTATTTCTGTTAATAAAAATTCTCTTTATTTACATATATGCTAGATATATTGTACTTGAATGTATTTAAAATATCTTATTTGAGTTACATGCTCATTTCATGCTTGTTTCACATGAATATTAATCACCAAAAGATTTTCACTCCAATTTCCTATTTCAATATCTATAACAAAAATTATATATATGTGAATAGATTATGTTGGTTTACATATATGTTTTCACCCACAATTGCCTATTTCAATATGTATAACAAAATTTTCTAGTCGATAACTCTTATAATCAATATCTTTGAAACCTCCATGACTTGCTTCCATGGAAGCAAAATTTTCCTTTCATTCCTTCACGATGGCTCCTTATCTGCAACAACTTATTTCATTATATTGGTTTGCATATATGTTTTCACCCACAATTGCTTGTTTCAATATCTATAACAAAATTTTCTGGTTGATAACTGTTATAATCAATATCTTTGAAACCTCCACGACCTGCTTCCATGTAAGTAAAATTTGTCTTTCATTCATTCACGATGGCTCCTCCTCTGCAACAACTTATTTCTTCTAGGCTACTTTTTCCTATGTTATTGCCTTACTACATTTCTTTTGCAACATATGGTGCAATTTCTAGTTTATAGTAATTATGCCGTAAAGCATTCTTATTTGAAAACAATTCACCTAGCTGTGATTTTGTCCATGTCTAAGTCATTGGATCAAATGTTAGACGATTGAAATGTTTTAGGCCATTAGATCCAAAAGTAAATAGTTATATATATTTTTTATAATGTTAGTTTTTTTCTTTTTTTTCTTTTTAATAAGTTAGATTGAATTTAGGTTTTCGTAACCTTTAAGTTAAAATGTTGTTATTAAAAATTTGTTATATTTTTATATGTAAATGTAAATAGTTTTATATATGTTTTTTTATAGTATTTTTTTAATAAGTTAAATTGAATTTAGGTAATAAAATAAAATAATAATAAACTATAAAAACAACCCATGTTATTGGCCCGTGGTATTCATGTGAAATATAGTTTATTTAAAGGAGGAAATTAAGATGGCCTAGATCAATCTTAACTCTCAATCTGCCAAGAGCCAAGAGAGATCAAATGTCTTCATATGCAAACCTATATTACAGTAAAAAGAGAATTGATCCCTCTGATAAATAATATATATCTAAACTAACTGTTTAAACTTTACTTAATAAAATGTATCGAAATTTTCATACATCCAAATATACATAGTTTTTCTTGTTCTATATTATTTTTGTTACAACTATTTTATTATTGAAAAAATACATGGTTTTTTTTGTTATATATTATTTATGTTACAATTGTTTTATTATTAATGAGTAGTATTTCTTAATATATAAAAAATTAAATTAATAATGAAAATTTTTTAAATATGTGATTTTTTTTTTTCTAAATTATTTCACAGGACAAGATTTATCTCAAGCAATAATGATGAATGTTTATAATTTTCATTTCTTAATTAACACTAAATTTACCTTTAATTACTTGATTGTAATAGTGTAACTATATACATACTCTTTCGATTTTTTTTTGTTAATCAATATCAAATTTCTTCTGTTAAGAAAAAAAACTATATACATATCTTTAATTACCTAATTGTGGCTAAAAAATTACATGTTTTTTACTTTATAATCATAAACTAATTTCACATTATATGATGTCAAACTTACTCGAGTTTTTATAAATTTTTAACAAAGTTTTTCACTACATAATTTTAGCTTTTATAATTATTTTATTTTTCAATTCCAAACAAAACTTACAAAAGAAAAAACCCACTCACTCCTTACTCTAGATTATAGTTTTACAAAATTAACACTATGTGATTAACAATAGAGTAAGTAGAGACAACCTAAAGGGTTTTTTTGTATATGTTTTATCATAAGAGTTCCCTCCATCCAATATATATTGCAGAGTCTTCTGAAGAGAGAGTGTATTCTAGTTTATAACATGATCCGTAATCAAAAGAAATAGCTAGGGATTTCACAAGTTATTCGTTTGTAACCTGATCCACAATCAAAGAAAATGGCTAGGGATGTCACAAGTTATCATTCACACAGTTATTTATTGGAGTTCATAGTTGAAATGGATCCTATTAGATGTAAAAGGCCTTGTTACTTTTAATACAAATATTAATTTTTTTATAAAAATCTATTAAAAATTTAAATTTTATCATTACATGTTTTACAAATTTATCAAAATAAAAATTACAAAATTATATGATAAATGTGGATAGGCATCAAAACATTTACCTCATGATAAATCTCACATTGTCAAGATTAGAGAAAAAAAAAGTGCGGCAATCTACAGCCCTGTATGACCCCGATGTCGGGTATGTCACGTTCTCAAAAAATAATAAATTTTACTTTTTCTAATGTCGGCTAAAGCATTAACCTAGTCTTGAATTTTATATAACTTTTTAAACTTATTAATGGGCTGAGATTAACTATTAAAATACAATTATGTATTATTTATATAATTTGAATGGATAGTAAATTATATAGGTGAATTTGAATGGATCATAAATTACCTTTAACAAAAAAAATCACCACATTGAATTTCCAAATTAAGTAAAATTTTAAACATATTTACTCTTTACTAAAGTCAATACCATTTCCTAAATCAAAGGAAAAGAGTTAATCTAACACAAACAATCAAAATCCAAAATATTTTAATATTTATTTTAATTAAATATTTGTAAAATGAATCTTTACATTCTATGGATAAATTAAAATATTTAAAGACATAAATATTTCCCCATCAAAGTTGCAATATTTTAAAATTTAAATAAATAAAAATATAAATAAACATGAGGTATGGTAAATAAATAAAACCTATTTTTATACTTACTCTTGAGCTATGGTAAATAAATAAAAACATATATAAATTAGATGTATGGTAAATAAATAAAAATTCTTTTTATATTTACTCCGTAAACCTTTTTATATTTAAAAAAACTTTAAAAAGAGGTTTTATTTAGATGAAGCCTATGGGATGAATACCATGGGACAAATTAATATTGATACCATGGGCAAAATACCATATTTATAAAATAAGTATGGTAAATAAATAAATATAAAAGAGGTATAAAGAGGTATGATAAATAAAAAAAATATAAAATAGGTATAAAGAGGTATGGTAAATAAATAAATATAAAAGAGGTATAAAGAGGTAAGGTAAATAAATAACAATATATCAAATGTGATTATAAATAAAAATCTAATTATATAACAAGCCTATGGGCCAAATACCATAGTAAATAAAAGAGGTATGGTAAATAAATAAAAATATAAATAAACCTGAGGTATGGTAAGTAAATAAACCTATTTTCATATTTACTCCATAATCTGCTTTATATTTAAGCATATTTATGTTCATTAGTTTACATAACTAAGAAGAAATAGAGAGAGAGAGAGTGATAAGGGAGAGATGGAGAGACAGTGTGTATGTTTAGGGGTGAGATAAAGAGACGAAGAAAGATGTATGGAAATAAGGGGGGAGAGAAGAAGAGAGAAGGAGAGAGGGAGGGATATAGTAATGTAGTTGGAGAGAGAGAGGGGCGGAAAGAGAGAGAGAAAGAAAGGGAGATGGGGGAAGAGAGAGAGAGAGAGAGAGAGGGAGAGAGAGGGGAAGAGAGAGGATTGGAGGGAAAAGAGAGAGGGAGGTAGGAGATAAAGGGAGAGAGAGGAAGGATGAGAGAGAGGAGGAGAGTGATGGGGGAAGAGAGAGTATTGGAGGTAATAGAGAGAGAGAGAGAGAGAGAGAGAGAGAGAGGGGAAGGATGAGAGAGATGAGGAGAGAGGGATCGATAGAGAGATGGAGTTGGAGGGGGAGAGATGTAGGAAATAAGAAATATAGATAGTGAGAAGTGGAGAGAGAGAAGGAGTGACAATGGAGAGACAGAGAGAGAGCGTGTATTTTTTGGTCTAAGATAAAGAGACAAATAAGGAGAAATGGAGATAAGGGGGAGGAGAAGGAGATATAAGGAGAGGGAGGGATATAGTAACATAGTTGGTGGGTGAAGAGAGAGAGAAAGGGAGAGAGAGATGGGAGAGAAAGGGAAAGAGAGGAAGGAAGAGAGAGGGTGTGAGAGAGTGGAGAGAGGGAGGGAAAGAGAGATGGACTTGGAGGGGGAGGGAGAGGGAGGTAAGAAGAAAGACATAGAGAGAGAAAGGTGGAGAGAGAGAGAGAGTGAGTGATAAGGAAGATGGAGAGAGAGGGAGAGAGGACAAAAGGAGGAAAAAGAGATATTAGCGGGGGAGAGGGAGAGAAGGGGAAGATAGACATATAGATGGAAGGTGAAGAGAGGGAAGAAGAGAGAGATGGGGAGATGAGGGGATTGACAAAGAGATTGATATATATGGAGTGCGAGAGCATGTGTGTTTAGGGGGGTGAGATAGAGAGACAGAAAAGAAGAGAAGGATGGGGATATAGATATGGATGGAGGGTGGAGAGAGGGGAGAATATTTCTCACACTAGATGGATTGATATAAGTGGAGATGGCGATTTCCAATCCTATTTGATTATTTGCACTATATGCATTGATTTTAGTGTAGATATTTTTTTCTAATGATATTTTATTACTTGCACTAGATGCATTGATTTTAGTGTAGGTGGTGATTTCTAATACAATTTGATTGCTTGCACTGAATTTGTTGATTTCAATTTAGATGTTGATTTATAATTATATTTGATTACTTGCACTAGATGAATTGATTTCAATGTAGATGATTTCTAATCCTATTTGATTGTTTGCACTAAATGCATTTATTTCAGTGTAGATGGCGATTTCTAATCCTATTTGATTTCTTTGAGTAAATGCATTGATTTCAATGTAGATGATGGTTCTATAGAGAGAGAGAGTGAGTGATAAGGAAGATGGAGAGAGAGGGAGAGAGGACAAAAGGAGGAAAGAGAGATATTAGCGGGGGAGAGGGAGATAAGGGGAAGATAGAGATATAGATGGAAGGTGAAGAAAGGGAAGAAGAGAGAGATGGGGAGAGGGGGTGATTGACAAAGGGAATGATATATATGGAGTGCGAGAACGTGTGTGTTTAGGGGGGTGATATAGAGACAAAAAACAAGAGATGGAGGGGGATATAGATATGGATGGAGGGTGGAGAGAGGGAAGAATATTTCTTGCACTAGATGGATTGGTTTAAGTGGAGATGGTGATTTACAATCCTATTTGATTATTTGCACTAGATGCATCGATTTTAGTGTAGATATTTATTTCTAATGATATTTGATTACTTGCACTAGATGCATTGATTTCAGTGTAGGTGGTGATTTCTAATACTATTTGATTGCTTACACTGGATGTGTTGATTTAAATTTAGACATCGATTATAATTATATTTAATTAATTTCACTAGATGCATTGATTTCAATGTAGATTATTTCTAATCCTATTTGATTGTTTGCACTAAATGCATTGATTTCAGTGTAGATGGCGATTTCTAATTCTATTTGATTGCTTTGAGTAAATGCATTGATTTCAGTGTAGATGTTGGTTTCTAATCTTATTTGATTGCTTGCATTAGGTGCATTGATTTCAATGTAGAAGTTATTTTCTAATCTTATTTGATTGCTTGCATTAAATGCATTGATTTCAATGTATATGTTAATTTATGATTTGATGTAATTGGATATATGAAGGTACATTAATTTTAAAGTGATTGGATTAAAAATATGCATTGATTTTAGTGTAAGCACAAAAAGTTATTGACAATGTACATTGATTTTTGTGTTATAGTAATTTAACCTATTAATATTGGAGAGCAAGAGAGACAAGGTATCATGTTTACTACAACAACTCGAGCTAAAAATTTAAATGGTTTACGATTTAAATTTTCTTTTTCATATAATTGATATGAAAAGATAACAAAACTAACAAGGGTGGCAATAAGAATAGTAGAAGAAAATAGTTTGAGATTGATCACAATGAAGACTATCTGTAACATGAGTACATTCTTATTATTCACATTTTCTATCTTTCAACACTATTATTGCCACTTTGCATTAAAAAAAAAAAATTCATCATTTTTCATCATTATAGTTATTAAAAATATTTATCATCTCAACGAACTGACGTAACTAAGAAAAATTAAAATTAAAATGACCAAGTTAATCTCAGAAATATTTAGCATATTTAAAATGATTATATTTAGCATATTTGATATATTTACATATTATTGATAAAATTAATCATATCTTCGATAGATTTTCCTTGGTAGCACATGACTGAAACCAGCCTAGATCCATCTTAACTCTGGATCTATCAAGCACCGAGAGGGATCAAATCTATCAAGGTGCAAACATTTCCTCAAGTTTTGCACTCAAAAAAGAGGTTTGCAGCTCGAGAGATTTGATCCCTCTCGGCGCTTGATAGATCCGGATTTAAGATGGATCTAGGATGGTTCTTAGCATTCTTCATGATCAATGTGCTAAATACATTCATGCATTCAAAAAAACATTTTAAACAACAAGAAATCACTATCTTGCCATATTGTATCTGTGGATTCGAGAAGAAAAAATCATTTCGTCTATTAGTTACACCGCTCCAAAACAATAGTATAACTAAACTATAAATTTATTAGTATTATTATTATTATTAATTATACTAAATAATTAATATAATGATTTAACATATATACATAAAATAATTAAAATAAAAAAGCAAAAGCAAACATGTAACAAGATTCTTAACCACGTGCAACTATCATGACTTATTATTGCCACGTGCCTAAAAAGTATAACTCATGTTTATATGACACATGTTGATATGGTTTTTTTTTTTGTGTTGTCTATTGACGCCACAAATTTGCCAGGATTGCAGTTTTTTGTCGAAATTCGGTAAACAAAATTCAAAAAATCAGATTTTTTGGAATGTTTGAATCATTTTTTTGATGGTGGAAATGGATTCAGCACCATCAAGAACCCTTGGGGCACTCAAAATCCTAAATTTTGACAGTTGTAACTCAAATTTTCTGATAAGTCCCTATAATACTAATGTATCCCATTATTGTTATTGTTAGTGTAGCCCCATTATTGTTATTGTTGTGACCATGTAGTCCCCATATTTTTATTATTGTGCCTCATAGGTGTAGCCTCATTATTGTTATTTTTGTTCACATGTGGTCATGTTGTAGTATTACAACAACTCCCCATTATCTAAGTAAAATAGATTAGAAAGGATAATGGGGATGCTTTTAATTTTTTAGGTTAATGTTTGTTTTAGAAATAAAACTTAATGTTAGCTTTTCTATTAGATTAAGCTTTACAAAATAAAGAAAACACCTAAAAAAGAATCCTCAAACCGAAAAGGTACATAAGCAGGGGAAAACATTAGCGAAATTGCGAACAACGAATCTCCGAAATGGCGCATTTTCGAAATGCGAAGTAGTGAATAAACAATTGTGAAACGCCGAAATGCGAAATAGTGAAGCCGTCACTTGACAGACGTCAACATCAAAAACTGTCATTTGATAGATGTCGATATCGCATCCCGACTTAAAACATCGCAATATCGCACTTCGTGTTTCAGATATTGCTTCGAGCATCATAAGTAGCCAATGATCAAAATCGTTGATCAATCAATCGCGATATAATGACATCTGTAAAAATCACACGAACCTATGCTTGTAAATTTAATGTTAATTCAGGTGTTTTATGATCTTGAGGTTTGTAATTGATTTGTAATTATTTCAAATATTAATACCATGGATCTCCCATTATGCATGAGTTAAGTTGAAATGAAAGTTGATATCATTCGCAGTGATTTCAGCTTGTCCTCTTTGTTTTTATTTTCAACAGGGTAAATTCAAACACTTAGGCATAAAAGGATGTCAAGGTTGATTAAAGCATGAAGGATATCCACCACCCCATCACTGTTAGTCACATAGCAAGAGGAAAATAGCGAAATGGCTCCCCTAATCTCGGATACTACATACAACCCAGAAATTGGTTCTTTAAGCTGGGAAGGGATCTATTAGATGTTCGAGAACGAGAAACTGCAAGTAACTCTGGACAGAAAAGTTGTGGTCGATGATACTTTGTCCAATGATTCAGAATCATGGACGGACACTACTAATTCTTTTCTTCACAGAATTGTTGCTCTTCCTAAAATGTTGCCATACACTGAATTAGTAAAATGGGTGTTGGAAAACGTAGATATCAGAGATATACAATTTGTTACTTGAAGCAGACTGTCATTGGTTCTCTCAAGCCGTCAGATTTGAAGAATATGTATAAACTACCAGAACCCCATAAGAGATATGACACCCAATTCGTTCAAGAGTTCATGCATGAGAATGACCATCGACCTGCGACTGTAATTAAAGAATGGAGAAATGATCCTAACCGACATAAGCGCGACGATAAGGTTCAGCATAAAGTAGATGAAATTCTCAGTCCAAAAGATTTTCTAAGAAATTATTTGTTTCACGAACCAGAGTCGAAGGCAGAACATGTTATAGTTGCAATAGCTGCTCAAGTACCAGTACCAGTTCAAGAAGACGAAGTTGTCAATGTTCAACATGATGATAGATTCATCCAAAATTGGGAAGAATTTGAGAAAGCATTGTCAAACACTGATACCCCTACCATTCAAAGTGCCATCCAGTAAAAAACAATGCCTATGGTAGGTGCTATAAGTTCCATGAATCATACAGGAGAATCAAGTATGAAGCATGTTTCTGTTGATATTTCTAACTCTAAGAATCAAGAAGAAATTAGAGAAACCTCATTCACTGCAGAGGTTTCCAAAAGTATTCTTGAGCAGAGCCAAATCCAAGGAAACCATGACATAGAGGAGAAACCAGAGGAAACACCAGCCCAAGATATGGAAATCATTCCAGCATTTCCAAGTACTGAAATAATCCTAAAAGTTGAAGAGATACCGCCACTGGACGTGTTTTATAGTTCGAAGCACAAAGCTGTCGTGACTAGGTAAAAGAAGAAACGAAAGATAGAAGAATCTCCCGAACTAACTATGGATTCAACGTTAATGTGAGTCATTTGGAAAGGAACTCAAATCTCGAGGGAAAGAGCTTAATAAATTATCTCAATTTGCAAGTGCTTATGCAAATGAAATAATTGACAAGGCAATCGAGGTTGAATCATTAATTTTAGAAAAGGACCAGAAAATTGCTCCACTGGAGCAAGTTTTCTCTGATGAAAATAAAAGAATCGAGCAGGAGCTTCACACAAGAATTAATGATCTACAACAACAACTTAAAGGTCACAAACTCAAACCGGAAAATGAAATTAAAAAAAAGGATCAAGTAATTCATCAAATGCAACAGAAGATTGAAAATCTCCAAGAGAAGCCCGAAATTAATGAATTAAAGAAAGAAGCAACAGAGTTGGAAGCATTACTAGCAACACAAAAAGCAGTTTTCTATCAGAAGTACAATCATATCCAAGAGCAAGTCAAGACCAGTGATTAATTAGTTACTCAGATTTCCAATCTGAGAACTTATTATGAAGAAATTGATGACAAAGTGTAGAGCGGTCGATCTCCCTCATCTTGAAGAATAAATCAAAGATATAATATTTGGAGATTGGGATATTAAAATGAAGAGTGTTGAATTAGCTATTATCAGAGCTAAGAATTTATCTTCCAACATCTCTGAATATATAAAATATTCTCTTCTACAAGCCAACCTAATTCATGAAGCATCAAAAGACACTTTGCTAGAAATTAGTTTCCTAAAACAATCCTCGCAAGAGACATCAAATAGAAAAGTTTTTTATATAGAAATATGACAAGGTTAAATATGGATATTTACTGGTACTTGTTGATAAAGCCTCATAACCAATTGATAATATTGTGGTGCCTCTCCAATGTAGTAGCTCAACTTCTTCTGACACTCAACGATGCGGTATTCATGGGCCAGATGAGAATGCAGCCAGCTCAAAGACCAACTAGACAATGAATCCACGAAACAATCATAGATTGTTGTAACTTATGCATTTTATTTTCTTAGTTTATAGTTTTATAGTTTAGAGTAATATTAGAAGCCTTCTTTTACAAGTCTTCTATTTTTGTAATATTAATTAGTATATAAACCCCTTTTACTTGCTTCCACTGGAGGCACTCTACACAGGAAGGGCCTTCATCTTGCGAGGGATGAAGGCGGGCTCAGGAGAAATGTTGGACTTACGAGGTCATTTCTTGCTTTGGGAGGGGGATGGGAGAGATTTAGAGGCAAGAATATGGGGCGAGAGCTAAGCATATAGGCTGACATGGGGGAGCTATCGGGCTCGTTCTAGCCAAAAGAGAGGTTCAGGTCACATCCAAGGGAGAGCGACCGAGGAGGATGGGAGACATGGCCTCGCCCACTAGCTCTCCTGCACCTCATACGATGGCGACGAGGCATGATGATCCATGGAGCTGAGTCACCGGACCAATGGGGGGCCGAAGCAGGCTTTGGAGGCGAGAAATTGCCAGAGCGAGGTTGAACCAGGGACGAGCGGGGAAGAGGCACCAGAGGTTGAGGGACAGAGATGGCCAAACACATAGAGAACTAGTGGGAGGGCCAAATTGAATTGGAGAGAGCCAAGGTGATAGAATTAATAGCCATGGCAAGCAGAGTAATGGCGAGAGAGAGCAGGTACGTCGTGGTAAGGGTGGCAGAGGGTGAATTAATGGCACCCTCACGCCAGCAATAATGCAGGGTTGCATCACAAGGTTGATCACGTGGATCCGGCGTGTGGCATCCCACATGGCCGCCCTATGTCCGTCTTCAGCAACAACGAACACCCACATCCGGGGTGAATGATATGTTGTTATATGTGAGACTTAGAGATATTTTATGTGATTAATGTTCTTCATCAACTAAATCAATTAAATTGATTTAGTTTCTTAAATGTGCTTATATTCGTTAATTATGCGATGAACTATATTATTTCATGCTTGTGAAATCTTATGCCTTAATCATATATCTGAATCCAATCCTGGGAAATAGTTAGATTAGTTTTAATTTATGTTATCATTAGAATAAATCACCCAGTTTGTGTTGATTTCATTTCTCTTGTTATATAAACTCTCTTTATACGAGAAACCGGTCCCTTTATCCCCTGTCGGACCCACCAATTTCAACAGAAAAGGAGTTGTTTTAAGCTCCCGACTGGGTGGAATCCCTAATGTTGAGTAAGTCACTTCTCAGCCGTCAACAGGTCCCCATATTGTTATATTGTGACCCCTAAGACTCATATATATAGAAGGTAGGTTTTGTGATTTGTATCATCCAAGAATTATTCATTTATGTAATGTAAAGGAGGTTTCCCCCTCGAAGTAGATAATTTTTAATTTGTTGATCTATTTTTTCTTCTATTTTGTGAGCCAGTTTCATAACATTTGGTATCAGAGCTTTGGATTCTAGGGTTTTGCTTGTTAAAACAAGACATCTTGGAATTTTTGCTATAATGTTTTTTCTATGAAGCTTTAGAAGCTGAAATCTTTACCACGTGGATATAAAATCTTTATGAACTTTGTGTAAAAATTTCAGATCTTGGTTCATTTTATTTTCGGAGATATAATCTGTGGAAGTTAGGGTTTTTGCAAGCTCCAGAAGTTCATCCCAAACATGTGACTAAGGGAAAATCGCCATAACTTTTGTTTCAGGTATTGTATTTGAATTCTGTAAAAAGTGGCCGAAATCACACTGACTTTAGTTTCTTTTATATTAATTTTAGATCCTAAGGTCAAAACAGTGACATGTGACACTCCTTAGAAGTTCGCTTTACTGAACCAGTCCATAATTAGGTCATTGTGGGAGATCGGGCATAACATTAACTTGAAGAATCCAAATTAGGTCTGACCTATGGCATTGGAAAGAAGACTCATAGGGATACTACAAGACCAAATTTCAAATCTTGTGGATCCAAAATCACAAAGATACATCAGGTTCAATATTGAGCTCCTCAAAAGCAAGATAAAGGTTTTATATTTATTTTTAAATTACATAACTTTTGTTTGAAAAATCAGTTTGAAGTGGTTCCAAGGGAATATTGAAGCATAGATATTAGTATTGGGTTCTAAAATTCCTCCCAAAAATAATTATACACCCACTAAGGCCTCATAAAGCTCTACTATGATGCATGAAGAGGGATAATTGCAACATGATATATCAAAATTACGGAACCAAGTGCAACAAAGTTTGCTGTCGCAAAGAGTAACCAAAGATGAACTAAAATACGACATGGATGGTTTAAAAGAAGAAATAGAAACTAAGACGGATGGCATGGAAGCTAAGATTGATGGTATAGAAGCAAAACTTGAAGGTTTGAAGGAAGGTTTGACAAAGTTGCTACAAGAAAAGCTTCCTTATGAAGAATAGGTAGTAGAGAAAACTCATGATAAGAGCAAAAGAAATGTCAATCATGATTTCATCGACTCTAACATTGGATTGAAGACCCACCATATTCCAAATATTGATATGAGTAAGTTTTATGGCAAGGATCTTGTAACATGGATACTATAGATGGAGCGATATTTTGATCTCCATAATTTGAAAAACACACAAAAGGTACGCATTGCAACTTTATATTTAGAACACAATCAACTTGTATGGTATCGATGGTTTTTCTCTCGTAAAGAAATTTTCACTTGATCATTTTTTACGGAGGAAATGATAGCACATTATGAGGATACAAAGAGCAACACTTTCTTTAGCCAATTGATAAATATCAAACAAAAAAGTTCAATGATGGAGCACATTGAGGACTTCCAAAAATTGAATATAAGGGTAAATGATATTCCATAGGAGCATAGGATTGATGTCTTCATAGGAACTTTAAAGGATAACATACAACATGAGGTTTTCCTTTGGGAACCTGATTCATTGGAGAAGGCATTCAGGTTGGCAAGAAAATTTGAAAGCAAAATTATGGCGACAAGGAAGCCTACCACACATAACTATAAATATGGAAGTGTTGCTACTCCTAGCCTTCCACAACCTATAAGGTTGACACCACAACACTTGGAAGAAAAAAGAGCAAAAGGGCTCTGTTACACTTGTGATAGAAAATACACTAAAGGTCATAAGTGTGCTGAGAATAAATTAGTTTACATAGATTGTGAAGAGGAGGAAGAAAAGGAACAAGAAACTTCAAAAGAAGAGGATATACACTAGGAACCGACCTTAGAGAAAGAAGAAATGAATCCGACCATATCTTGTAATGAATTGGCAGGAAATACCACTCCTCAAACTCTCAAGATAGAAGGACATATCAAGAAGAAAAAGGTAATAGTATTGATTGATTCAGGTATTACCCATAATTTTATTCATTGTAAGATAGCCAAGGAATTGAATTGCTTCCTATATCCAACATCAGAGTATCAAGTGATGGTTACAAATAGAGGAACTATGAATTACTCTGGAAAGTTCCATAATATCAAGCTAACCATGGGGGAATATGTGTTGAATAGCCCAATGCTTTCCATTCTAATGGGTGGTGATGATGTTGTACTAAGAGTTAAATGGATACAATATTTGAGGAAACCAAGAAAGTTAACCAAATCTAATGGCATGATGAAGCTTCTAAAGAAAGAACAATGAGGCGTAATTGCACAATTATGCTCACTAGAGTTTCAAACATCAAAATAATATTTAAGAAATTCTAAGGTTCAAGCAGTGGAAGATCACATCGAGCATCAACAACACGTTCTCCAACTCTTAAAGGATAACCTAACGTTGGCGCAGAAACGGAGGAAACAACAGGTAGATCAACATCATAACAAAAAAAGTTTTGATGTAGGGGGCTGGGTAATTTTACGGCTACAACCATACAAGCAATTGTCCCTCAAGCAAGCTAAGAAGGATAATAAATTATCACCAAAGTACTATGGTACTTACAAGGTGTTGCAAAATATTGGTACTATGGAATACAAATTGGAGCTTCCTACATCTTCTTGAGTGCACCCAATTTTCCATGTTTCATGCTTAAAGAAGGTATAGAACTCCCAATTCAAACAATATAGTCAGAAATTTATGAGGAAGGAAAAATAATATTGGAACTTTGAAGCAGTCACGAAAAAAAGAACTTGACAGCTACTAAATTGATCAATTTCAGAGTACCTCATCAAGTGGAAGAACTTACCCGCTGAAGATTCCACATTGGAGGATGAAAATTTTATATAAAAGCATCCAGAACTACTCAAGTGTTGAGGACAACACTTGTTTGAAGGAGAGGAGCATGTTAGGTCCCTATAATACTAGTGTATCCCCTTATTGTTATTGTTAGTGTAGCCCCATTATTGTTATTGTTGTGCCCATGTAGTCTCCATATTGTTATTATTGTGCCCCATAGGTGTAGCCTCATTATTGTTATTGTTGTGCCCATGTGGTCCCCATATTGTTATATTGTGACCCCTTAGACTCCTATATATAGAAGGTAGGTTTTTTCATTTGTATCATCCAATAATTATTCATTTATGTAATGTAAAGGAGGTTTCCCCCTCGAAGTGGATAATTTTTAAGTCGTTGATCTATATTTTCTTCTATTTTGTGAGCTGGTTTCATAACATTTTAAAAAAATTCTGCCATATTTTGTTATAATATTTGCTATAATTTCCATTATTTTCCGAGCTAATTTGTGGGTTATTTAGAATTCGTGATTTTTTTTTTAATTAATAAAAAAATGGTTATCTTGGCAAGACTACATCTTCATCATGTCCAATATATCACCTTGATTGGGGCATAGAATTGAACTAGTGACTTCACATCAAGGATCACCTTAACAAAGCACCCACTCACCATCTATCTAAGACATAGTGGACTTGAATTACTCAATTTAATTAAAAGACCAAAAATTATATAACGACTTTTGAAATAAATATCAACCTTTGATTTGTGACTATTATTAAATATATTTTAAAATATTACGTGAAGAGTAAATCCCATTGCTAGGAGATGTGTAATTGCTTACATGTTCAACTCTAAGTTAACAAGTGTTCCTTTGAACATAAAATAAAATATTATCTAAATAAAAAACAATGTCGGCTATGATAAAAAATTTAAAACAAAAATGAATATAAATATTTAGTTAATTTTAATTAAAAGCATTATAGAACATCAATAATTCCATTCTCATTGTGCTCAGTGAGCCAATTGTTTCACTGAGAGGCACACTTTATAGTCTAGTGTGAGGGAGGTGTAATTCCTTATGTGCTCAACCTTAAGTTGATATGTGTCATTTTAAATTAAAAATAAAATATTATCTAAAAACAAAATGTCCACTAGCCCCGAGGGTTAGATCAATTGGTTGATTCCTAGTCGTTAAAGAACCTTTGCTATTGAGAGGTTACAGGTGCATCTGTCTGGTACACATATTTCATGGAGTAGCAGTCACCAATATTCAAGGAGTTATTTTTATCTTTCACTTGAAGATTTGTGATCTTTGATTAAGCAAACCACAAATTTTCCATTTTTTATTAGAAATTTGTAAATTTACTTGAATTAACTATTTACTTTAAAAACATGTTGTTAGTCCTTGTCTTTGGTAGGGACTCTAGCCATTGCTTGATGGTTGATCGACAATTAATTCATTCTTTGACCAAATATTTTTCCTCTTTAACCAAAATTTCGAGTTGACAATTTTCCTTCACTGAAATTCTAACTAAAGTTTTGGGTTCAAAAGCATTCAACCTCTTATTGGAAACTTCACTTGCCTCGATGTTATTTTAGCCAAAATAGGTTGGGGCAACATTATGTTATACAAAGTTTTTTTAAACCAAAGTCTGAAAGGAAGGTTGGGGCAACTTTGCATATCCAAAGTTTTTTTTTTTTGTCCAAGTTTGAATAAAAAACATATAAGCAAGCAAATAATTTTAGGCGTTAGTGGTGTCACACACCTCTTGACACCTCCTTAACTACCTCTAACACCACTTCATCATCTTTGCCCATCTGTCAGAATAACTACCTTATTAGCTCACTTCCTGAGTCGCTTTCACCCTATTGGTGAAGGGGTTGAATCACCTTCGCCACGAAGCCTGCAAAAAATAGACTCAATATTATAAATAACCTACGTAAAATAAACTCAGTATTATAAATAAATGAATGGATATGCAAGCATGTTGAGAAACAAGAGGTGAATCCATGACAAGCCATTAACACTAAAACTACTAGATTAAAAGTAATTTTCTTGATACTAGTGATTTTGTTATAAGTATTTTTTAAATGTTATATGTTGATCTCCATTATCCTTTTCTCACCTAAATTTCTCAGATTGTTATTGAAAAATGCAGCAAGAAATTCTTAATATGATTTTGCCTTGATTAAATTGAGAAAATTTGAATTTCCACATTAGCATACAACTTGGATGATGTTAACTTGTTTGACATGGCTTGTGTCACCCAGTTTACTTAGTAAATTCGAGTTGAAGGAGTTATGGTTCAGTTAAGCATGTGCGATTACTAATGGAGGGTCAAGTTGTTCAGTGGGACTTCAGTCAAAATCAATGATCATCCAGTTAACTGATCAATCAACCCAAAATATCTAGTGCATGTAGAGAATTCTAGTTCCCCAGGTTTGGGGGAGATTCCAAGGTAGTGTAACATAAGTTGTAGACTAGTATTGAGTGTACATGTGTTGCATGTAGTCAGATGACCATCCTAAGGAATTGTGCAATTAAATTGGAGGAATTTCCTAAATAATAGGGTCCTAGTTCCTGAAATAACAATGTAAGGAAATAAGAGATCAAGCCAAGGAGGAAATTGACTAAGTCTGAGTTAGAGTCCTTCAGTGAGCAGAGAAATGGGTTGCGCACTTGCAGGGTAAGCTTAGTTGAGCAAAGCAATTGTAATACATCTCTATTCATTTGATTAATGCAAGAGGCATTGGGGTTTTTACCAGATTTCTTTCCCAGATAAAAATACTTGTTGCATGTGTGTTATTTATTATTGCATGTATGGGATTTTTGTTCTAAATTGTGAATTAATGTCCGCAGAGCAGTAGAGTAGGTTTGTGACTTGTGATTTTAATCTGAACTTATGAAGGAACACAATAGAATACATATATAAACATAAACACATAAGCGAAACATAAATAAAACTTCATCTCATTAATATCAAAGAACTGAAATATACTTACATACATAATGGAAATAAACTAGCTCGGGCGATGGTAGCTTATCTCTGAGAAGAGATGTGATAGCTACATGCATCTAAACTGTGTTACAATGAGGCTCACGGGCCTCTTTGTTATTGAATAACAAGGGAAAACCTTAAACAACCAAAACCCTAACTCTAGGAGACGAAACGCCAAGCGTTTTTGGGCCCCATTGGGGTTAGTTGGGCAGACTACTTCCGGGGGTCGTAACTTGGTCATATTATCTCCGTTTGGCGCATGCGATACCTTGTAGGAAAGATCTCTCTGAGTACTACAATAATTTTCATAGGACCCTACTTATGACTATGGGCCTGCTGCGGGCTTTTTAAATACTGCAGACTTCAAAAAAACATCGTTTAGGGGGTCAAAACTACTCAGGAAGTTTAGGACTCGAAAAACTGCTAAAAATAGTAAATGTTGCTATAAACAAGGAAATTGATGAAACCAACTGGGTGTCTAGGTGGAATAGATGGGTGGCCACCAATATCCACATGGATCAGTCCTCCCCCATTAGGAAGCAATGGTCCCCATTGTGTGCAGAGCCTCCATGAGGTGAGGAAATTTTTGTTGAACTTGGTCCCTTGTGAACCAGTTGCCCTGGTGAAGGAGTTGGCCTGCTTTGACAACTCGATATCGTTGGATCCTCTGTTGGTAGGTTTTATTGATATGTGTGTCCATGATCCGATCAAATGTGGCATGCTCCATGCAGTCTGGGTTTAACTCCGTGGTTGTGAGTTGTTCTGCAATGTCGAATGTGTCCAGTAATGTTAGAAAGTATGGCCGGAGGCAGTCCACATTGAACAATGGATGCAAACCAAGGAATGATGGAATGTTGATATTGAAGGAATTGTCTCCTATAGCCTTGATGATGGTGTATGGCCCATATCGGAGCAAGCGAAGCTTGCGGTGGGGTCCAATGGGATGCTCCTTCTGCAAATGTAGCCAAACTTTGTCGCCCACCTAGAACTTGTGTGGCACCCGATGTTGATCATGTCACTGCTTGTACTTAGCATTGGCTCTGTCTAATATGTCATGGACCTGATGGCGTACATGCTGAATACGCTCAATGAAGTTGTTTTCCTTGTTAACTTCAGATTGGACATGAGCCAAATCTTCTTGAGTAGCTGCAAATGGTATGGCCACATCAATGGGGCATAATGGCTAGAATCCCAATCCCACCTGAAAGGGGTTGTGGCCAGTTGAGCTATGGAGAGCTCGGTTGTAGCTGTGATGGACATAGGGAAGGCTTTCATCCCATGTGCAAGGATGTGTCGAGTTGTACATGTGCATAATGTGCACAATAATCCCATTGACAACCTCTGTTTGGCCATCAGTTTGGGGGTGGAAAGTTGTGGACTTAGTGAGATTGGTATCTATCATCGACCAAATCCTTGAACAAAATGTACTTAGGAACCTCTTATCCCGATCTAAGATAACAAACTATGGGATACCAAAGTGCACCCACACTCATTCAAAGAAGAGTTTAGCAATGCCTTTTGTTATGATACTCTTCTTGCAATCCGCCAGAATGGCCATCTTAGAGATTTTTTCGACGATCACGAAAACATAGTCATTGCCATGCTTAGTAGAAGGAAGGTCTGACATGTAATTCATGGAGATGGATTTCCAAGGTCGACTAGGAGTAGGAAGAGGAGTATATAGACCTTGCTTCTTGATGGTCAGTTTGGAAACAACGCAGGCAGAGCACGATCTGATGTACTTCGCAACATCTTGCCGAAGGTTCAGCTAATAAAAATACTTCTGCAATATTGCCATTGTTTTCTCTACCCCGAAATGTTAAGCAACCTGCCTATAGTGTGCTTCCAAAATCATCTTGGCACGCTCGCTTGAAGGAACACAAAGTTGTCCCAAGTGGCATAACAATGCATCCTGGAGGTGATAATTTAGAACTTGATTTCCATCCAGGATCGTCTGGTATGTGTTGTTGAATTCTAGATCACTCTTGTAAAGAGTCAGCCACCCCGAAGTCTCGTGCCCACAAGAGTCGAGCAAAATGGTCAATGTCATGACCGGCACTCAACTGAGACAGTCTGCAACATTGTTGGTGTTGACCTTCCTGTACTTAATGTTCAAATTGAACTGTTGCAGGTATGTGGACCATTTCTGATGGCAATCATTCTGCAACTTCCCTTGTGTCTGTATGAACTGCATGGGTCGGTGGTCTATGTGGATGACCGTTTCCTTCCCCATAATGTAATGCTTCCATTGTCGGCAGGCCTGCATAATGGAATACATATCTTTGTCATAAGTGGGATACTTATTCTTAAATGGAAATCACTTGTTCATATCTTATTCGTTTATAGTGTAGGGAATCACACATGTTTCAAATGAGCTTGGATTAAGACAAAATTGGAATCATGATCACTTATTACAGTGTTAGAATAAATTATTGGAAGCAAATGTAACAACCCAATAAAAATATTTTCCTAACATCCTGATTAACACAATTTGGTGGGCCAAGAACAAAAACATTTTCAAATAATCTCCCATTCCGATAAGTTTGCTTCAGGGTTGATCACCAAAATTTGTAGCGAATACAAATCAGACATCAAGATTAAAAAGTGGAGATCCCCAATCCCTCCTCAACCTTATCACTCCATTCCTTAGGGGTATCTTTATGGGATCACCCAAGGACACCCCTCTCACTACAATTCAGGGGTGGTATTGTTCCTCTCTCACAACCATAGATTCCATATAAGATATGCTTCGGGCCAAGGCACATTTGTGCTAAGTTCACGGTTCTCTACACATTACTTTTAGTTGCATCACTCAAGTGGGTAAAAAGACTCCAAATTTCAGGTGATTCCAAACTAGTAATTGATTGGGCCCATAACCAAATTGTAAAGGACAACATTTATTTGCAACACACTTTGAGACACATACAAGAAGCATTCACGAAAATTGAATAGCTCTCCATCACACACATTCTAATATAACTGAATACACATGTCGATTCACTTTCCAAAGATTGCCTGGAAATGCATGTTGGATCGATGAACATCTCTGAGTTTCTTGATTAGGAGGACATCGACCACATTGATATTCGATACAAATATCTCCCTTATATGTTTTTTTGATCTGTCACTACATAAACACTATTTTAGCTAGTAAATTGATTTCATTTGCTTTTTCTCGATAAGATTTTGGGAAAGGAAGGTATCACATAGATAAGCTCTTGATAAGCCATAAATCTTAAATATAAATAAAAAAATATAAAAAAAGTTTTATTTTAATGAACCATTTTTTGGAAGTCAAAACTATTTAAAAACCAACCAAGAATGATAACAATAAATATAAAATATTTTTTTGTTATGATATTGATATATAGAAAAAATAATGGAAAACAATACATTTTACCACTAAGTGAAAATTAATCTCTATTTTACTTTTAATAACTTAATATTTATAAATATAATTAATTATAATAAGGTTAGTTACTTTCACGTGTTTTCGATGAAATGCCAAGCACGAATCAACATGAAAATTATTAGGTGTTCCTATGGATTTATAGAATGAGTGTTCGTTATAAAATGTATAATTTAAGGATATTCATCATGCAACGGAGGGCCTTTTGGTCTTCCCTAAGGAGGGATGGTGATTGACCAAGTTTATATTACCTATTAAAATTTACCAAATCTTAGATGATGTTTTTACTTATTACTAAAAATAATATTTCAATTCCTTTTTATTAATATTTAGATTTTAATACCATTGTTTTATAGAGTTGTTTATGGAGGCGGAGAAATTGCCTGGACAGCGAAAATTAACCAGAATCCGAGGAATTTTTTTTAATGGAAGAAATAGATTTAACACCATCAAAAACTTTTAAGGCACCCAAAACATTGAAGTTTGATAGCTATAACTTGGATTTACAAAAATCTCTGCCGGATTTTCTTAAAATCTTACCGAAATTTCCATGATACTACCAATTATTTTACTGATTATTTGAAATAAATCTAAAAAATGGTTTTTTTTTTTTTTTTTTTTTTAATATTCACATTGTAAGACCATTATTTTACTAATTATTTGAATAACCAAAATGTGTTTAGTATCATTTAAAGATAAAATGGTGTTGATAAATAATTAAGTCGATAAGTATATTTATTTTGAAATACGCGTGATAGATTTTTTATTTTTTATTAAATGAAGGGACAAGATTTCATATTAATCGAATATTCTTAGTTGTGATTTTTAGTCGTATATACCATCTGACGATTGAGATGAAAGGTATTTTAAACATTTTTAGTTTTGGACCAAAGAATAACGAATTAAATTTAACTAGCAATTGCACCATATGTTGCAAAGAAAACATTGTAAAGTAGTACCATAGGAAAGAGTAGTATAGAGGAAAAACTATGTGATATGTTATGTGATTTAATTGAATATAAAAGATTTTGTCAGAGATTCACTGAGTGAATCCCCTGATATGTCAAAGGTTCACTGAGTGAATCCCTGTGACTAGGATAGGGATGTGGACAATCAATGTACATTTATGATGTTTGAAGAATTTGTTAATGTTTAAAGTAAGAAACAAGAAGTGTTTGTGCATTCTAGGTCTGAAAGAGAGTACATTGCAACTTTAAATGTTTCCAAAGATGTTGTTTGGTTGTAATAGCTATGAAAAAACATTAAACATGAACATAGGCCTATGATTATTTGTTGTGACAATTATAATGCAGTGCTTTAGAAAAAAATCATGAGTTGTATTCACAAACAAAGCATACACATAAGAGAGAGGTAATGGATTTCATTAAACTAACCATACTCAAGGTTAAAACTTGAAATAATATAAAATTATTTAACAAAAAAAAAGATGGAAGGAAATTTGCATGATGTTCGGGGAAATGTGATGATTCAACCTTAATTAATGTAAAATTTCCTAAGTAAGAAATTGTAAAAATATTACAATATATATACCCATAAAATTAAATAATTTATTACTATATACACTTATTGTTATAATTATTTTGTTATTTCCAGTTTCATTTTTAAAAGTAATTTTTTCTTATTAATATTATAAATTAATTTAAAAATATATATGTCATAACCATTTTGCTACTATTATTTAATTATGTTAAAAATTCGTTTTGTGACTTTTATTCTCTTCATTCACTACAAATTGCTTTAAAAAAAGCATAAACTTAAAAAAATAAAAACAAAGCCTTAAAAAAACTTGGAGAAAAGTAATGCCATGTTAAGCAATGAATATCCAATTATCAATCATTAATTGTGGGTAAATGTTTGGAGTTGAATCATTTGCAGAAAATTTGGAATCTTGATGCTCGACATCCTTCATATACAACCAAACAACTTTATGAATAGAAAGACCATGTTCACTGCTCCAATTTCATGCGCACAGTGCAGTTGTTTGGAGGACCTAAAACCGTTTTCTTTATTCTAGTTGTTTAGAGGACCTAAAACCGTTTTCTTCATTTTAGTTGTTTGGAGGACCTAAAACCATTTTCTTTATTCTATTATTTTTGTAAATGATTAATAACACTATTCAATCCCAATGTAGATATTATTTCAATCGTCTAACATCAAAATCAATGGTACACAATGGTACAAGTGGTAGTTGAGGGGAATTGTTTTCAAAGAAGGACGCTTTATAACATAATTAATTTCATTTCTATTTTTTTTCAAAACATTTCAAAATTCAAATTAGAAATAAGAAAATCAAAATTACATAAAAATTCACAGAATTACTGCAAAAAGATAAGAGTTCTGGTGCTTATCTTCGTCACCCATGATGGGCATCGCCATTCCAACGTTTACAGGAATCTAAAAATCGGACATGGAATTCTACCTAAAAACACCTTCCATCCTAGGAGGGAGAGACACTAACGAGTTTGAAGTACCTTTCAAAATGAGCAAAACACTCGTTTGATGAGATTAAGAATTATAATACACAGAATCTAAGCGTAATGCGAGTACGTTGATTGTGCATAGAATGAGAAGAAATATAATGTTATAGGGTTATTAATGTGCTCAGTAATAATATATGTTATTGGTTGGATAATTTAAATTTAACAAGAGACCTATGTTAATGAGCTCATTAATAGCCCTATAACATTGTATATATTAATTGCCTAATAAAAAAACATAGAATCTACATACTCAGGAAAAGTAACGTGATGTGGAAGGATGGGAATGCACAAAACCTGAGTGTAACGTGCTTATTAGTGCGTTGCTTTTATGCCAGACTAATAAAAAAGTAACGCGCTTGTTGCTGTGCAAATGGAAATAGGTTTTTTTCTTTTTCTTTAAGCACATATGTCCAAAACAAAGTGTGGTTTTTCAATGCTTTTACCCAAAACATCCTTTAGCAAAAAACATTCGTGATTGGGGTAGGAAGAAATTCTGATAGGAATGGAAACAATTTCAATATGTAAAACATAAGAGACAAGGAGTCGGTGACAAAAATAAGTTAGTTGTTTAAAGTTCAAAGAATATTGTAATCTCACTTTAATCGTGTATGTATGAGATGGGATAAACACAATAAATAAATGAAATGAAATATCCTCTATAAAATAATTTTAATGATGTTAATGGTGCATTACGATCCTATGTGTACTCCCTGCGTAAAAATGATATACTCAACACATATTCATGAACATAAAAACAATCAAATTCTTATAATCATGGAAATAAACAAACTAATATACTATCTACATAAAGATATTTTTTGAAGAACAATTTGACATGAAGAGAATCTAGAAATCATATCCTGATAATCGCTACTGACGGAAATAAAGAAAATAAAGTGTAGATAGACGAATGACACACAAATGCATAAAAAATATGAAAACAACAAAACGATTCTTATTCGGCGCTTCTAACTACTGCATCCCTAGCCTTGGGATGATCATATATTTTTTCCCATCTACTCCCTTTATTTATCTGTGACAAACAATACCATGGTTGTTTCTGAACTTGTTGGTACATTCAAGCCCCATAGTAGAATTGACAAGCAAGCTTTCAAAGCGGGGAGAAGTAACCCCCGGCTTGAAGTTGCATAACTTGCAGTTTGCAGAAAGAAGAGACGAGGTTCATTTGCAGAAAATTTGGATTCTTGATGCTCAACGTCCTTCATATACAACCAAACAACTTTATGAACAGAAAGACCATGTTCACTACTCCAATTTCATGCGCACAATGCAGTTGTTTGGAGGACCTAAAACAATTTTCTTTATTCTATTATTTCTGTAAACGGTTAATAACAATATTCAATCCCAAGATAGATATTATTTCAATCGTCTAACATCAAAATCAACAGTACATGAAGGTACAAGTGGCAGTTGAGGGGAGTTGCTTTCAAAGAAAGACAATTTACAGAGTAAATATTATTTATTTTGCCACATGAGTCGTGCTTCCATTCTCTTCCACCTCTTTGATTCTATTTATCCCCTTCTTTGTAGCAGACATGTTGGAACCCTAACAAATTACAAATGGGCCCATTACTTACGTCTGCTTATCTCACAGTGATTTATATCCTTTTTCTCTTGTTAATTAGTTTTTGGTGGCATGGGCATATTTTAGAGGATTATATAATGTAGTTTTCATTCTGTCGTTTTAAGCACCATTGTGCTTCAATGTCCTCTAGGTTGTGACACGACTAGTGGGAACATTCAATTTCAGGCACATGTGAGGTGATGCATCTTTTCTAGGATATTGCTCTTTATAATAACAAATATTCTTGTTCTTGATAGATAGATAATGTTCTTGTCCTTGGTAAATACATAATGTTTGTTCTTGATGTTGTGCAGGATTATGGAAAATTTTTCTATGTAGGAAATTGGGCCTCTACTTCGAGATGCTCGAGACTCATAGGTGAGTGGCTGACTAATGGTCCTACATTTATTTATTTATGTTTGTATTTATTCATGTTTATATGTATGTGTATGTACCAAGTACATCGCCCCCTGAATCATTGGCACCAGTGATAAGAGAATTGCCTAGCTATTAGTAGAGGTATGTTTCTCGGGGGGTTTGCCGGGGGATGTCGACCTTGTGTGGGGACAACGAAGGCACAGACAAAGAGTCGACTATTGGGGTGTACCATTCCGGTGCTTGATATGTCACTGAACATGACATCTGAAGAGTTGTTTTCCCATGAGATTTAGGAACGCTCTTAGAGTCAAGTCCAGTGATGATGATTCTTGGCGCGGCAATGCTGCTGCTAATGCAGTTGATAGGCATGGTGATCACAATTCAGGTAAGTCACTTCCGCCATCTTCTAATGATGAATATTATGTTTCTTCCAGTGCTCTTAGTGAAAAAAAAATCTTCTCCTGAAAATGAAGTACCGTTTTTTAACGACCTTAGACTTCCTATTTTTTCAAATGATAAGGTGGGGGAGGAGCCTCTGGTTAATGAACATAGATCCTCTAGTTTTCCTAAGGACAAGGATGGGGAAGTTGTTTCCTTATCAGGCACCCGGACTTCACACAACATCGTTGTCATTTTGGTATCGTTGGACGAGCCCCCACAATCAACCACCCTTGTTGTTCCCTTACATGTGTCCCCTCTCGGGCTTCCTAACCCTCCTACTGATTTTTTGTATGTATCCCCATCGATGCCTCCTCTGGAATGGGTCTCTCCCCAATCACCTCGCCATGATGTTTACCTCTATATCACAGAATCACCCAAAAATTCTGTGGGGAGTGATATCGATTCCTTACTGGGCAACCCAAACCTTGACTTTTCGGCTTTAACAGTATTTGATCGGGTGCCCCAACAACTTGACATTGTTATATCTCCTGTATCTGGTAACAACATCGCTATGCGCAAGAAAAAAAATCTGGCACGAGACATTTCAGAGGCCGACTTAAAACTAAATCTCTATTTAGAGATGATTTCCTGGACCTTATGGATGTACCCATCTCTTCTTCTGATGACATCGGGGCGCTTAGAGAAAGTAACCCCCCCAAAGGTTACAAATGACCTCTATCCTTTCTATGAATCTCAGGGGTATGGGCGACCCCTCCAAACTCTATTGCCTGAGGGATTTGCTTAATGCGGAAGGACCTATCATAATTCTTATCCAGGAGATGCTATGTGACAGATTGAAAGCAATTAGGAATATTCTTAATATTAGACCGGGATGGCATGCGACAGTTGTGGATGTTGTTGGACATGCGGGGGGCTTACTCTCCTTGTGGAATCATTCATATGCCAAGTTTATGGCCTTTAGTTTTTTTGGCGGCATTTTATTATCTGGAAATTTATGCCAGGAACAGGGCACTTTCAACATTTTAAACTTATATGCACTGTGCCAGAACATATATGTATTCTGGAATCACCTGTATAAATCCAGTATACTTTCATAGGAAAATCTGTTTGTCATTGGGGATTTCAACTCCAAATTATGTGCTGAAGAATCATGGGGTCTTAGAGATAGATGCGACCCTTTGGCGGGCTACATTGGCAGGATTTTTGAATTGGCCCAGATGATTGATGTCAGACCAAATCCTATTATTCCTACGTAGACTAACCGAAGATCAGATGGGGATTATATTAGCAAGAGGTTGGACAGGGAAATGGTGACTGGTACCATGGTTGATACACTGGGAAATATGCGATCCACTATCCATGTATCAGACTTATCGGACCACATGGCAATTGTTCTTTCATGGCGCACAGAGAACAAGAGAACAGGGGTACCGTTCAAATTCAACCGGGCCTGGTTGAATGACAGGGAATATAACAAGATCATACAAGACTGTTGCCGGGAAAATTCTCCATATGAAGGTTTATATGGCTGGGAGAGATTCCACGCAAAACTACAGTGAATTAAGTCCATTACAAAGGCTTGGGAAATCAGGAAGAAGAAAAAGCTCAGAGAGGAATTCAATGATATAACAAAAACTCTCAATGACATACACTCTAAATTTGTTAACTGTGCCCTGGATGATCAGACCTATATGCAAATGGAAAAACTACAACAGAGAAGATTGGAGATCTTGAAGATTGAAGAACTAACATGGAAATTAAAGAGCAGGGTTAAATGGCTCAAGGAAGGAGATATGAATACAAAAAATTTTCACAAAAGTGAAAATGAGCAAAAAAATAAAAATTCAATATGGTATATCCAGAAAAATGATGGAAGCTATGTCTATTCCACAGAAGAGATAATGGGGGAAGCTTTCTGACACTTCTCAAACTTCTACCAAGCTGATAAGGATATTTCCTTAGAATGTCAGACATGGGTCCTTCAGTATATTCCGCATATGTTTGATGGTGAGGCTCTACAGAGCTTAAATGCTGCAATCACCAAGGAGGAATTAGAGCTAAATCTAAATTCTTTTTCACATGACAAATGCCCAGGACCAGATGGCTGGCTAGCGGAATTTTATGTGCATTTATTTGACATTATGACGGAGGAGATAACTGTTGTAGTGGAACAAGGGCAGATTATGGGGCACATTCCAGCGACCATGAATGCCACCTTCTTGGCGCTCATTCCCAAATCGTCCAATCCTAAGACTTTTTTAGACTTCAGACCGATTGCATTGTGTAAGCTTGTTTATAAGGTCTCATCCAAAATCATTACGAACAGGATGAGAATGACATTATCAAAGTATATCTCGAAGGAGCAATATGGGTTTTTGAAGGGCCGGTCGATTCATGATGCCATAGCCATCGCTTGGGAGGCTATGCATTCTATGCACTCTGGGAAGCTGGACAATCTCATTCTAAAAATTTATTTGTATAAAGCGTATGACAAAGTGGACTGGTCATACATCAGACTGGTACTTCTTAAGATTGGGCTCCCAATGCACATTATCAGATGGATTATGCCCTGTATAACATCCGCCAGGTTTGCTGTAATCATAAATGGTTTGCCGAAAAAATTCTTTGGAGCTGAATGGGGATTAAGACAGGGATGTGCCCTATCACCTCTCATATTCATATTGGTTATGGATGTATTTAGCAAGCTTATGGAGATGGCCAGGAGCTCGCGTTATATCTCTGGGCTCTCTTTCTCAAATGCTGTAAGTATCACTCATTCGCTCTTTGTGGACGATCTTCTTATATTTTGCCTGATTATTAGAAATCATTGGTTCTACATTCATTTCTTGCTGACTCATTTTGGAAATGCATCTGGGCTATGCATTAACAAAGAGAAATATTTCCTTATTTGTGATTTTGGTGGTGAGGATGAGATCAAATTCATTGCTAATTTTCTTGGTGTCCATATTAAGAAGGAAAACGAAGGATTCCTATACTTGGGATTCAAAATCAAAACACGTGGGTATAGAGTGAAGGATTGGATGTGGCTAATGGAGAAATTCAAAATTAAGATAAGCAAATGGACTCATAGGTGGCTCTCGCTGGGTGGTAGACTAATCATTATCCAAGCAGTCCTTACACAATTTATTGTGTACTGGGGTCACCTTTTTTATTTTCCGGAACAAATAGTGCATCGTATCAATCAAATTCTGTCCAAATTCTTATGGGGAGGTGCAGGTATGACCAAAAAACAACATCTATGCAAGCTTGAGTTGTTATGTGTTTCAAAAAAGCAGGGTGGATGGGGCATCCTAAACACAAGAGCCTTTAACTCAGCTCTCCTGATCAAATCTCTTTGGAGGGCAATTAAGGGCAAAAAAATATGGCATGATATCAAATATGTTAAATAATTGAATGGAGATACCCTACATAAAATATACTGCCAACAATTCATATGTCCTCAGAGCATATCGACTATATGGCAAGGTTTCAAGAAAACAATTCCAATTTTTGCTGAATGGTTGGTATGGAGATTTGGGAATGGGCAGAAGATCATCCTGTGTTGTGATCGTATATATGGCATGAATGCTGATGTGCTCTCTAACCAACGGGTCTCTCACAGACTTGCACACCGTGGGGTCATACATTTCTTTCAAGTCATCCACTACTGGGTCCATGGAGCTCCCACCTTGAAATCTGTCGAGCTTCTAGGCCTCAACAGATGGGATGTGGTGGATTGGAGGGAGTATATGCAGCATATACAGGCAGCTGGATTGTGCTATAGGAATGAAGGTGACATTATCACATGGGAGGGGGATATGAAACAGGGCTTGGTGGTTGTACAGGATGATTATTACTACATTAATTATCGGTCTTCATAGGGGGATTAATCCACAGGTTTTTGGCCTTTTTGGCATAGGAAAATACCAACTAAGATTCTATTATTTGGACGGTTGGTTTGGAGGAAGAAAATTCTAACATGGGATTCCCTCATAAGACGGGGCTTTCAAGGTCCTGGTAGGTGTGCTCTGTGTCTAATTCATGATGAAACTGCTGAACATGTTTTCTTTTCATGCCCAAGGGTTCTTGTTATATGGAAACTTTTCAGTTGCCATCTTATTGACTCATCATGGATCCCAAGGGACTTCATGGAGGCCACCTAAAGATGGGACAAGATCTACGGGAAATTTCAATCCTTGCCTTTTTGCCTCATGTGCGAAGTACGGTTGGCTCGGAACAGGCTTTTATTTGAAGGGAAGCGGTTCTCCACCTCCCTTATACATACAACCATCATGAAATGGATCGATGGCTGGGAACCTGTTGAGGTAATCATTACTGACTGCTCTATTAGGAATAGGCCTCATCCCATTGTTATTCCTGTGATTTATTTTGATGGAGCATGTCATGAGGGCATGATGGGATGTGGTGCATGGATTAAGATCTCACAGGGTGAGCAGATTCATATATGCTGGAATGGAGGCTTGGGAACCAACAATTTGGCGGAACTGATGGCCCTATGGTGTGGTCTTCTTGCTTCCCATAACATGGGAATCAACGAGGTCAACATTTTTGGTGATTCTAAAATCATCATCGATGCTGTGGTTGGGATTTCTGCCCTATCTTCTCCAAGAACACAGGGTTGGCTTCTGAGAACTCAACAGTTGTGGTCTAAAATGAGCAAGCCGCCTATAAAACACATCTTCAGAGAAAATAACACTAGAGCTGATGGACTCTCTAAAAAGGGTCTAGGTATGAATTTTGGTATTATGCAGGTAAATCAATTCAAGAATGGACAAAGCATATGGGCCACTAAAATCCCCATCCCTTAATCCCAAAGACTGGGGATTTCTGGGCATGCTACATCAAGCGAGCCTGCTAGGGGAGCCTTATGTGTTATCATTGCAGGTTTTATGTATGCGGAGTCGATAGCAAGCGAGCCAGGTTCTATTTTTGTGCTTTTTGTTTCTAGTGGTTTTAATTCCTGGATCACAGGGGATGAGCAGAATGGTTGTTTCTCTTTCGTAATTATGTTATAGTCATATACCAATGCTTTCTCTATGTCTGAGAATATATTGTTGTATGGAACTGTTATGTGGATTTGCACTCTGTTTATTTCTGAATATGGATAGAAACATTCTAGCATGATGATCTCAATCTGAGATATTTCAGACAATGGTTTTGATGATATGTATTGTTTATAATTTAATAGACAACGGTTTTTTTCTTCTGGAAAAATAAAACTTGTAATGATAAATAGCACGGTGAGGGAAACCCTGGAATCTATATTTTCGTTACAATGGAAAGAGTTCTAATCTTTATCAAAATATACATTCAACAAAGAAAACATATCAACTTAATATTTTCTCCCAACCAAGGTAAAAATTTTGTATGTTAAGAATTTACAGTGGCAAACAATTTCGGCCCACCTTTAATTGTGTGTCTTTTGCTTTCTCAAAATGTTTAGTTGAAGTTTCCAAAGCTGAATGACTTTAGAATCTCTGCAAAGAGCCCATTGTAACTGAGCAATTTCCAATCACACAAAATTATGATGATTTTCGTTTTTTAAATTTTGTTTGGACCAATGAATGAACCATAAAAATATATGGTTAAATCTACTTTACATTTTAAGTCATTGCGAGAAATTTTGGTTTTGAATATTTCAAGAACATTATGGTGTTTTTAAGCACAATTAAATACAATAGATAATGGCCAAAAATAATATGTTTTCGCATTAACATAGAAACTGAAAACTAGATTGTTTTGGTTTATAAAAATATGTTGAATTCCTTTTTTATTAAAAAAAAACCACACGCATAGTCATTTTAATGTGCACCAACTACATCAAAAAGGTTCAATAATTTCTATTTATATCTATATCGAGCTCCTCGAGTCCTTTACCATGGCCAATGCTCGGACTTTACTTTAGTCTATTTATGCAGTTCCTATTTTGTTCTTCCATCACTTTACCATTGATAAAAAATTACAAAATCTATATATCTGTTTTTGCTCGAATATATTGATATTGTGTTTGGTTAATTTTGCATTGTCCTTTGAGTGAGTTGATTTTGTGAAAACATGGAAAGAATAATGGGAGATGAGTTATTTCCTAAAGGAGTTTGAAAGCATCATTATGGGTGATATGGATCTAGAATTAACTAATTTAACCATAACAATATAGTTTCTATAGACCTTTGATGGATCTCTACAATATAGTCTCTATTATAGATCCTTCATGGATCTCTAATTTTAGTCATGGCCAATTTTCAAACTTTACATTACTCTTGTTCTGGTTTGCCATCTCTTACCATTTGATTGTATGAACAAATGCATTCAGAGAACAATGGTATATGTCTTCCTTCATGAAAATGAAAGGAGTTTGAAAGTTGATTTTGGATGTTGTGGATTTTGAATAAAGATATGTCTATAACAATATAATACAAATTTTTAAAAGTTTATAAATTTTGTAAATAATATATATTTAAAATTGCTATTGATTTATTTATATTAATGCAAAAATTCTATGTTTTTGTGATATTGTTATTTGATGAAAGTGGAACCTTGGGCCAAGCTTCCACATTTTCTAGCTAAATAGAGAAATCAAATATGATTTAATCTCAAGATCTAGATATGAAACAACTCAATAAGCCACATTGTTTTGATTATGTAAAAATTATCCTTGCATGGCAATTTCAGGTGCAGGTTGAAATAATTTTCGCCTAGTGCCTGACTTTATTAGAAAATTAATAATTGCCTGACGAAAAAATTAATAAAGATGTGTAATTGAATGTGCTCGAAAGGATTATTAAAAAATGCATTTTGATGACAGCTACAAAGGGGAACGTAAGGTAAAACGATGTAATTGTTGAAAATTAATTTAACTCAAGTACCGATCAATTGAAAACAATACGACAATTATCTATGATTTTCCTATGGTTCCTATAAGAGGGTTGATGTTCCCCATCTTCACCATCGATTCTGCAAATTGTTGAAGAACGCTCATGGAACATTCGATAAATTTTTTTAACATGATGCAATGCTCACTAAAGCGAGAAGACAAAGAAGAAAAATAACTAACTAGCTATGTCCTGGTCACCGAACTGGAGAGGATTCATCTTTGTCCTGGCTATGTTTTGCTGTTAATTTGGGAGGGTGTTCTATCTTCACAAATAGCCCTGATTATTTTTATGAGGGGAGGGATCCTATGATTTTTACCAAGTCTAAATGGAATTTTTTCAATTTGGTCTATGTAAATTTATCTCCATGAATGAGTGTGTCCCAATATCCCTTGAGGAATCCCTCAGAGTCTGTGGCCCGCTCAATCGAGTTTATATTGGTTTACATAGTAGTAGTATTTGTATCCCGCTCATGGGAAATGCAAGGGTGGTGGTGGACAATGGCGCTTGGAAAATCACGACTTACCCTTAATTGCATCACGAAACCCCGAATCCTGACTCCCCCTATCAACATTTTTGTTTCTACAGCTTTGCATGTCATTTTTATGAATCTGCATGTATGATTTATAATGATTATCTGGGTGTCAAGGGCTTTGTTAACTTCATCAACCTAGGTTTTGGACAATTATGGACTTCTGGTATATGTCATTGCTATTTGGTTGGGGCCAGGGGTATGTTGCTAAATATTTTGGGCTTTGTTTCGATGTCTTTCGAGGGTGTCAACTCAATGATCTTGCATATAATATATAATGTGTATATGGGAATTAAGGGCTTTGTAGACCATTTCTTGAATTCTAGTATATGTTATTGCTATTTGACTGGGTCTAGGGACACTTTCTTCAATATTTTTGGTTATGTCCTGTTGTTTATCGACAGTGTCAATTCAATGATCCTACATTGTAAATCCTCGAGCTGGGTTCTTGTTGTGAAGAGGAATTTTTGTAAAATTAAGAATATAGAGGCATGCACACTGTGCTTTGTCATGTTGTCTGTTCAGTATGTGCACTGCATGACTTTGTACTATCAATTTTTGAGCTTGTTGCTGGCTGCGAAGAGGATCTCTCGCAAAGATAAGAAAATAGGGGCAATAATGCAAAAGAAAAATAATAAGGCAGAGGTGGAGGGATGGAAATATCCAACTCTTAATAGACAAGAGAGGATTTTGTTTAGTCTGACTAAAAACAATGATTTTGTTATGTTTCCCTATACAGGTCCTCCTAGCTTCTTTCACCCTCTGCACATGGGGTGGGAACTCCGGTCTGGATTCGGGTGAAGGTACAACTACCGGGAGATCCACTAAAAATGAAAATGGTGAAAGTGTAGATAGGTAAAGGAAATGCTAGAAAAATAAGCCCAACTAGAAATACAAGAAAGGACAAAGGCAAGGAGAAGGTGGGACCCAGTAAAAGAGGAAGAAAATATGGTAAGGAAATTATGGAAAGCTTACTGCATGTCTATGGTGTGGGGACACCAGGACAAGTAAAAGGCTTGATTTCAGGTTGGGAGCAAGACCTCAAAACCAAAGTTCACAATGACATTCCAGAAGAGGAAATGGAACCTATGGTGACTCATCCCAGGAATATAAGAGGAAGATTGTCCCTGTTCAATAAGTCAATCCATATCTATTGGACAATAAAGTGTATAATGGCAAAGGCCATTGTAGCAGTTCAAGAGGTTGGAAGTGACCCAAAGGTAGCTTTCATATTGGTTGATATGCATAGAGATATTCAGGCAATACAAATTCAAATACATCACGAGAATGGAACACCAACTCCAAATCATGCATCAAGTAGATATGCCTGCATCAAGTGTCAAGGATATGACACCTATTGAATCTTAAGGTGAGTAATTCTAAAAGTCTACTGTTTTTTGTTGGAACATGAAGTGGGCGGATAGAATTTAATTTTTTATTAGTATGTCAAAAGATATAGTAGATAATATACCTTATAAGGCATTTAGAGATATGATTAAATTGTTTCAATTTTGGTTGGATTTTAACTCTTTGAGGTGGCCAACAGACCTGGTTTCCTTCGAGCAGATTGAGACTACCAAGCATAGAATTTGATTATATAACCTGTAGTTTTGTTTATATGAATAAATAGAAAGGCACTGCCAAATTTACATATATATATATATATATATATATATATATATATATATATATATATATATATATATATGAAATTATTCAATTAACTCAAATTTTTTTAATTGATAAATAGGAAAATATTATTTTTTAATGTAAATATTAATGTAATTTAGATGAAAAAATATTATAAAAAATAATTGATTCTTTTAATATTAAAATTAAGCAAAAAAACACCAAAAAAGGGAGAATTATGGAAAAAATGGAAAACCCAATTGTCTTTGTAATTTTGCTGGTTAAATGTTAGTTATAGTTATATTACTCACGGATAATTACGATTTTAAAATATTATTTTAAAGTTTACAATTATCATTATCTCAAATATATGGTACTATATACTAGATATATGTTTTAGTTAACAATGTGATTTGGTTCTAATTATTTAATTTTAATTTTTCTATTTGAAGAATAAATTATATCTCAATATTATAAAATTTATTTGAAAAAGATTGAGATTATTTTTTATTTTGTATATGTTAAGGTAGTTTGAAGAATAAATGATTTTGAATACATGTAACAACTTTAGATAACATGGCATGTGAGCCACAAAATCGCTCAAGAAATATGACCATTTCTTGACAAAATGTATATATGAAACATTTTTTTATTTATTATTAAATCTTAGGCTTATATTTTTCTAATTTATTTTAGAAACTAGTTAGAAAGCACAAATATATTATTAAACATTTCAATTTCATATTCAATAAATTTAAGGTTATGATACTTTTGTATTTTCTACTACTTAGTTGGAACCTTTTCATTATATTTTCCTCGTGTTTTGGCATGTCCTAGGGATATTATACCATTGGGCAGTGTATTTATCTTTGAATGTAGTATGTAACCATTTCCACAAAAACTTGGACCTTGTAAATATTTTTGACTTACAGTTCCTTCAGACAGAATTTTGTTGGATTTTATTTCAATTAAAGAGACATGGTTACTCGTAATCATAATATCTCCATCAACAGAAAGAAGGATGTCAAGAATAGGACAAGTGAGGAAGAGAGGGAGACAAGGATTAAAAAGATAAGGCCACATCATAGGTGTTAACCAACACCCAAGGTCAATTGTGGCTTGAAGAGGCAAGAGGTAGGCCAATGAGAGGGAAAGCCAATGGAGGGTGGAGTTGATGAAAACAAAAAACAGGGAAAGAGAGCAAGACTACTGGTGGGAAAGCAAGCCAAAATAAAATATAAAAGGTTAAAAACACAGACGTTGGGAGGAAGAAATAAACCAAGACAATAGATGTTGAGGAGGATGAGCTAAGTTAAACTTGAGGGAAGGAGAACCAAACCTGCTTGAAGGAGAGTGCCTTTTTTCATAACATAATTATGTGGAAATTATGACTAGAAAGTTATGTATAGTGAATGGAAATTGGCAGGGAGCTTTGTCCTCGGTAGCTTCAGAATGCCAAATGCTATTGGAACTACAAAAATCCATCATTGTGGGGTTTGTTGAAAAATGGCAGCAGGAAAATCTTGATTTAATTTTCCTTTGAATTAAATTAGGAAAAATCAAAATTCCACATCACAAGACAACTTGAATGAGTTAACTGAGTTGTTATCACTTAGTTAGCTTAGTTAATTTGAGTTGTGTATAGTGATGCCTAAATTTTAGGAGCCTAGGTTGAGTTTAATTTCAGTTGTAACAATTTAATTCAGTTAAATTGAGTTAAAGTCAGTTAAACTAGTTCCAATTGTTGGAGGAACTAATAGGAGGTCTAGCAGTGGGGTGCACCTTCAATGTTTAACTAGTTAATTGATAAATCAACTAATAATTAACTCATGCATGCATGAAATTCGAGTTATCCTGTTGATATTGGAGTTCTAGGGCAGTTTACTAGCAATTGTATAATTATCCAAGTTGTACAAGTGGTGCATGCAATCAGAGAAGGTCCTATAGGGATTACACAGTTATGGATGAGGAATTTTCCTAAGTAATAGGGGCTAATTACCAAGTAAACAAGGCAAGGAAATAAGAGCTTGGAAAATAGGGAAAATAGCTAAGTATTGGTCATAGTTAATCTGTGAGGTAGTGAGATAGATTATACCTGTGCAGATGTTTATCAAGCTTGAGTAAGCATTATATTTCTTCTTTATTTTCTGATTAATGAAATACATATAGGAAGGGGTTTTGAGTAGTTGCTTTCCCGTAGATATATCCTCGTGTATGTGTGTTAAATTATTATGCATGCTTTTGATACTGCTTCTCAATCATGAGTTGCTTCCACATATGAGTAGAGTAGATTTGAGTCTTATGTTTTAGAACATTACATGAGCAATGTTGAATCTATAATGAATTTCTACAAGGTTGGTCCTACTGACCAACCAAATTTCCTTGTTGTCACCAACCACCTGTAATCCAAACAACTTGATGAAGTTCAAATTCAACATATCTCGAGGAGTTGAAACAAAAAAATCTCCTGACATGCAATCTCTAGAGAAAGAGAATGGCGCCCACTAAACCATAAAGTAGCTCTCTAGAGGATTCCGAGGATGCTTGGAAAATTGAAGGATGAAATGGCTAACGAGATGGTGGTATTGAAAATCTATTGCATTGGTTGTAAATTCCATAACTATACCATGTTTCTCCTAATCACTCACATGAGGGAGGAGTGTGTTGTTACAACAAGTGATGATAGGCATTATGAAGTCAATTAGACATGGGTGCGACCGATTGGAGTTGACATATAAAACATCATGGAAGAATTGGGTTGATAGTTCATGGATTTGTGTTTTATGACATATGGGTGGAAGGTAGCCACATCCCCCGGTTGAATCGCTAGGTGGGATGGCAGTAGCTCACCCCCACCATCTCGCTCTCTTGACACTACATCTGAGGAGCCTTGACTATAATAGTGTTAAAGCAATTTAAAATTACTAATAAGAGATATGTTTTTTATTATTTTTTAATTTTAATAATTAGTTAAAAAATATGCATATATTAAAAGAATAAAATCAAACTATATATCATTGAATCATTGAAAAGATTATTTATGAAATTTTATGAATAAAAATATAAATTTATTTTTTGAACCATTAAAAATCAAATCAAGATTTTTTTTTTGGGTCTATAGTTATGGATTTGGACATGCGACTAGGGTTTTCGCCTATGGATTACCCCATAGGATAACATGGGCACTTCTCTGCATAATATCCCTTCCCTACATGTGTTACAGGCCATCCACTATTCTCTTGTTGTGACTGAGGACTCCACTATACTCTTCCATGGTAGCACCCTACTCCCTCTATGTTAGGGTCCAATCACATTAGGATGGATGATGAGATTTTGGATTACTCCTCTTGCCTGCCTCACTAAACCATATTTAAGGCGCAATCAAATTATCTATCCTTCCATTCACCTGTTCTCCCTCATTGATTTTTTTTTCCTCTGGCACACATCGCGGAAATAATTGGAAACAACTCATCACAATGATTGAGCCCTCATCCTCCAACATTGACCCTTTTACGGGTGAATTTAATCATACCCCATTTTCTTCTTCTTCTCCTCCTCCAAGACCTAATCACCCCATTGTATATTCCCTCACTCCCCTCCTCTGAATGCATCAAGGCCTGCAAAGGCTCCTCTACCATGTTTTTAAGCACAACATTAGTCTAGAATATCTCCCTCATTTCTATGGAAAAAACCTCATGGTTAAATTTTGTTGGAATATTCCCTCCTCATAGAATATCCTTACATGGGTTGTGTTATCCAAGATAACACTTAGAATTAGTCATTGAGTCAATTGGTTAAAATAGTTAGTGTTTTGAATTTTCTCAAAATAAAATCACATGTACAAAAGTGTTTTGGGACATATAGTCAGTTTGTAGGATCATTTTGAGTTTATGTGGGGTTAATAATCAAGGTTAGAATCCATTTCCATGTGTCTTAGGCTCATTTGGTCATGATTAGCAATTTGACAATTCAACACACTTTCACAGCAACTCCAGTTACAAAAATAGAGTATTTGCTACGAAAGTTCTTGAAACTTATCATGGAGGAGAATACAAGTAAAAATCTCAGCTTGAGGAGTTATAATGGAATGAGTTTAACTTAAATACATAAGTGAAGACCTCAAAACTTGCAGAGAAATCAGAAAGGTAGCGGAGGGGTGTTTTTTGTAATTTGCTACCAAACTTGCTACCAATTTTTGCTACGAAACTGCTGTAGAATATCATTGATAAAAATGTAAGCGAAATTTTGAGACAAGGGAGTGATAAAAACATTTGTTTAGCTTATAAACATCATAGAAGACCCTAGAATAGTTAGAAGAATCAGATAACTTGCAAGAGAGTCTTTTTGGCATTTGCTACAGAAATTCTGGAAATGACTGTTTTAGTAGTTAACTTCAAGCCCACTTTATGATCAAATGGAAAGGAATTTTGGAAATATGAAGGAGGTTTTTATTTAGTACAAGCTCATCTATAAAATCCTTTCTCAATTTTTGTACATCCATCAGGGTTTGGAAAATAAGAACTTATCTTTGAGGCCTATTTTACAGAAATTTTACTAGCCAGATTTGTGCAAAAATTTGAAATTCAACTTCGTGGAGGTCCAACTCAGAAGGTCAACAGGTAAACCTCTACGTGGCAGCCAACACATCAACCATCCAACACATCATAATTTTTTTTATATTCGATAAGGGTCATTATAAAACTCTGTTAAATTTCTTAAATGGTGATAGACTCCTTTTTGTGTACAAACTCCGCAAAACAGAAAATATCCCTAGAAAGTCTCCATGAGTTGTAATTCAATTAGAATTTTGTCTCCAATCTGAAGCATCGAGTCTATCCTAGGTGGCAGAGGATTCTAAAGGAGGCCTCACTCTATATATGTCGAACTTTTTCACTTTGAGAGTTGTTGAATGTTATGAGAGAGCTACTTATGTAAATTTTCTTTATGAGCTAATATACATTTTGCAGTAGACACTTTTACAACCTGAGATTCTCCTTGGCTTATGTGTTTTTTTTCCTTATTTTTCATATTATTATCAGCTTCATGGAAATATGATTACTTGGAATTCATGATTAAATGTTCCAACTTCCTTTATTTGCCGTGTTTTTTCTATACGAGTTAATTTTTAAGTCGATTTGCCTCAGTTTCCATGAATAGAGTTTGTCTGTAATGGAATTTATTTAGCTGACTCCATGTCCAATGGTGGTTGTCATTACACTCTTCCACTTGCAAAAAATCACATGAAGTATAAACAAACTTAGCCATATGAAAATTTGAATTCATCTTGAATATTCCATTGTTTTCCTTGAGAGAGCCCTCTCAGACTGCAAGGGATAACTTCTAGTTAAAATTTGGTTGAAATAGTTATGCTAGGTTGATGGTTGACACAACCCAACTTGCTCCAGCCTGGTTATAACATTTTGGTGCGTCTACCGGGAGTCTGAAAATCATATCAACCTGGGTGATTCTTGTCAAAGGAACTGAGCTCTTGAAGGTAGTAGGAGATCAAAATTTTAAAGGTTGTACTTCTACCTTGGAGACACCATTCTTGAAGAATTCAGAAATTCATAGGGTTACACAGTAATTTGTCACCGTCCCTGCAATATCCCATCCCGCACATTGGAGGTCCCTTTTTGTGACCTGTGAGCAGTGACATAACTTGAAACCACTTTCATGGCATCCCCCTTGACAAGGATAATCATTCCTCTGAAGAAAGTTTCCTTTGAAAAACCCTAAAAACTGATCTTTTGGCCTTGGCGTGACTAGCCAGTTCAGCCCTCGCGCCAATGGGGGAAATCCACCAAAGAGGGCGCGCCAACTGGCGCACTGTCCCAGTGTATTTCCCGCACCAAGCTTAATAAGGATTGTTTTTTAAAAATAAATGGCGGAAGTTTTATTCCAACCAACTCCTGAACGAGTCTCTAAAATGAGTTGGGAGGTTTGGCTTCGGATCTCCATGTAGGAGAAGTAGTTTTCCACCTATCATGGAAGCTTCCTTGAGGATAGGGCCAATCCCACCATTGTAGGGATCCCAACTCCCCTTCCACCATCTATATAAGCTTGCTATTTTCCCTTAGCAAGCTAGCACTAAGAGCTGAATCTGTAGCAAGGAGACTATCGCCAGAAAACCTTTGAGAGCCAAGCCGAAGAGAGAGAGCTTTGTCCCATTTCCGACGAGCTTCATTGAGACGTGCTCCACTGTCGACCCCGCCGAAGGAAGATCCAACGTCAAAGCTTAAGGTTGTATCGTTCCTTTGTTTTATTAATGATACGCGACTTTGATTATGGTTTCATTCATGTATCTTTATCTTTGATGCAATGAATTACATCTTCTCTGACTGATGTATAGTTACAAGATTTAGATTCTATGTTGTGTATCGACGTGTTTCTTCGCATGTGTGCAAGTGTTCGAACGCGCTAAGCGGAAGGATTGTGATCTGCCGAAGCGGAGGACGGGAAGCATCATCCTTCTTTCGACGACCATCGCATAGGACCTGAGGTAGGAAACTTGCCATTTATTTTCATTTTGTAACTAGAGACCTGTGTCTTAGCGTGACTTGATTGTTGCTAGACCTGATCTGGGCTAGTAGGGATTGCCTCTGTCCGCAGAGGGGATTTACCTCTCCAACACATAGCTTCATGGTAAAAATACTGGGGAAATGAGAGACTTAGATGCAACTACAATTTCTTCAATGTATGCACGTGTGGAATTTTCAAAAATTTATGGATTTCTAAATATTTTTCTCAGGGATGCATATCTTTTAAGCATTGGCCCTAAATTTGATGGAGAAGATTTAAGCTTAACTTTAGAGCATGTATCAAAGTTTTGTGACTTTACTGAGCTCCTTAGAGTGAAACAATAAGATGTATTCATTAGCCTTTTATATGATTCATTTCAAGGAAAGTGTAAAATCTGGGTGGAAAGGTTACCTGTTAGATCTATTAAATCATTGTCAACTTTCTAGCTTATTTTCTTGGAAACATGGATGGAGAAGAGAGAGTTTGTGGCAAGCTCTCTTTCCATCAAGGAGTTCACAGGATGGAATGATATGTGCTCCGATGTAGAAGTTGGTGAGAACTTTTCTTCATCATTGTCTTTTTATTTAAATTCATATAAAGGAAATCCTGAAAATAAGATCAAATTTTTAGATGAATTGGCTTGTGAGCTTGAAAAATATATTGAATATGTTGAAGCTCAAATTTAGTCTTATCATTTTCAAGATCATATGAAATCTTTTTAAAGCTTTTTCTAGCCAAAACAAGCAGAGGAGGTATTATCTTTTGACATCAAGATAGAGAAATGTTTTTGTTTTAAAAATTAGATATGATGACACATAGCTGAAAACATATGATGACATGGAAAAAAAGTGTGGAGTGTTCAACTATGAGGATTGCTTTGCTCAATATTTTGAAAATGTTCATCAAAAAGATCATATATTTATTGATCATGTAGCAGACTATATGGAGAGTTTTTTCAGTCAGAGTTTTCAGCCATGTTTTCACTGTGAGAAACAGATCCATTGTCAGTTGCCATTATATTTTCCAGCTTCGATTTTGTTGGTGCATAGTCATGCAATCCTTTTATTTTGGAAACTACTTGACTGGCTTCACTGGCATTTTTGTGTCATTTGATTCAACAAAATCTCATCAGTATAGGGTAGGTAGGTGTGTGTGTGAATACGCTCAGTATTTCGAGCATCTTTTAAACATGTACATATTTAGTTTTCAGCTTGGATTGCAGTTTGGTTTGGTTGCAAACAATTCAATGTTGTAGGAGTATATGATCTCTTGGAGATGATATGATCAAGTTTCAGTTTTCAATTTGAATAAGGAAACTAGTCTTCTGGTTATTTGCTGCACCACAGGGGTGCAACATCCCCATTGGAGCCACTGTTATCCAAGATAACACTTAGAATTAGTCATTGAGTCAATTGATTAAATAGTTAGGGTTTTGAATTTTCTCAAAATAAAATCACGTACAAAAGTCTTTTGGGTCATATAGTCGGTTTGTAGGATAATTTTGAGTTTATGTGGGGTTAATCATCAAGTTTAAAATTCATTTCCATGTGTCTTAGGCTCATTTGGTCATGATTATCAATTTGACAATTCAATACACTTTCACAACAACTCCAGTTATAAAAACAAAGTATTTTCTACGAAAGTTCCTGAAACTTATCATGGAGGATAATACAAATAAAAATCTCAGCTTGAGGAGCTCTAATGGCATGAGTTTAGCTTAAATAAATTAGTGAATACCTAAAAACTCGCAGAGAAATTAGAAATGTAGCGGAGGGGTGTTTTTTGCAATTTTCTACCAAACTTGCTACGAAATTGCTGTAGCATATCATTAATAAAAATGTAAGTGAAATTTTGAGATAAGGGAGTGCTCAAAGCATGTGTTTAGCTTATAAACATCAGAGAAGACCCTAGAATAGTCAGAAGAATCAGATAACTTGCAAGAGTGTGTTTTTGGCATTTGCTACTAAGTTTTTGCTATGGAAATTCTGAAATGACTACTTTAGTAGTCAACTTCAAGCTCACTTTCTGACCAAATGGAAAGGAATTTTGGAAACCTGAAGTTGTTTTTTCTTTAGTACGAGCCCATCTACAAAATACTCTCTCACTTTTTGCACAACCATCATATTTTGGAAAATATGCACTTATATTTGAAGCCTAGTTTACATAATTTTTATTAGCCAGATTTGTGCAGAAATTTGAAATTCGACTTGGCAGAGGTCCAACTCAGCAGGTCAACAGATCAACCTCCCCATGGCAGCCAACACATCAACCATCCAATAGATCAATAGTTATTTATATTCAATAAGAGTTATTAGCAAAGTTTGTTAAAGTTCTTAAATGGTGATAGACTCCTTTTTGTGTACAAACTCCACAAAACAAAAAATATCCCTAGAAAGTCTCCATGAGCTGTAATTCAATTAGAATTTGGTATCCAAGCTGAAGCATCGAGTCTATCCCAGGAAGCTGATTCTAAAGGAGGCCTCACTCTAAATATGTGGAACTTTTTCAATTTTAGAGTTGTTGAATGTTATGAGAGAGATACTTATGTAAATTTTATTTATGAGCTAATATACATTTTGCAGCAGAATGTTTTACAACCTGAGATTCTCCTTAGCTTATGTGTTTTTTTTTCCTTATTTTTCATATTGTTATCAGCTTCATGGAAATATTATTATTTTGAATTCATGATTAAATACTCCAGCTTCCTCCATTTGTTGTGTTTTTGTTGTAAGAGTTAATTTTTAAGCCAATTTGCCTCAGTTTCCATGTATACAGTTTATCTGTAATTTGATTTCTTTAGTTGACTCCATGCCCAATGGTGTCTGTCATTACACTCTTCCACCTGCAAAAAATCACATGAAGTATAAACATAATTAGCCATCTGCAAATTGAATTTTATCTTGAATATTCCATTCTTTTCCTTGAGAGAGCCCTCTCAGACTAGAAGGGATAACTTCCAGTTAAAATTTGATTGAAATAGTTATGCTAGGTTGATGGTTGACACAACCGAACTTGCTCCAGCCTAGTGATAACATGTTGAATCCACTTGGAAAGGAAATATTTCATCCCTTTCATTGGTCTATTGAAATTTGGTTTATGGATAGGTCATATTTCACTTCGTATTGAGGAGATTTCCCACAAGATTAAGGAGGGCTCATGGTTTTGGGGGATTTTTGGTCTTACTCTAAATCCATGAACCATAGAATTTGATCTGGCTCACAAACCCTTCCAAATCCAAAATATTTTGGCCATTTTCTGAGGCCTACTACTGGTTTTCTAGAAAAAACAAATCTTGAGCACAATTGGTAATAGAATTGGTCACCTCATAAGGGTTGAATCAATATGGGAGATGAAATTGAATTTACAATGACTTAGTCTCTAGGTTGAACTCAAATTCGATAAGGACTCCTAGGTGAAGTTTATATATAGCTCAAGAATTTTCTATGGAAGAAAAAAATAGACTACTGGAAGTTGTCATTCCATTTCCATGCCAAAAAGTAGACTACTACAAAAAATTTATCCCTCCATCTAGCCTCCACAGAAAGAAATGACATAAGCCTTATAAGGAAACAATGGTGGATACAACTATTGTTCTTTGCATGTTAGAGGTCAAAAATCGACACACACCGGAAACAAACACTTCTCCTTTAATAGCCTCTAGATGTTCCTACATGTAAGTCAATTCCCACCCCTAATCCATTATATCATGATGTTTTTTTGGTGGTTGCTTCACCTTCCCATCCTCATGTTACCTCCCCACCGCCTCACCCCTTTGCCTTAACATTCCCTCCTCTTTTAACTCATGCTCCTTTCCCCAATAATCACATGTTGTTTCTCCCCCTTTTCCTCCCTACCAGCCCCTACCTCAAATAGTCTCTCTTCCTCCCTTGTACACCTTGGTACCCCTTCTCCCTTCATTTCCTTGTTTCCCCCATCCCTTTTCCCTTTCACCTTCCTTTCCCCTCTCTCTAGGCCACTCAGCCTCAATACATTATTCTAGTGTTTGAGGCCTTGCCTATGTCCATAGGGTGAACCTCCTTCCTTTGGAGGCCTGAACTTTGACCTTGTACTCTCCAATCCTATAAAACAAAATTCGAATCTATTGAGGGCGCACAAAAATGCAATCATTAACATCAACAAAAGTCATCAAAACACCATCATAAGTGTAGTTAGAGAAGGATGAATCCCACCCCTTGTTCCAAAATGATTATATTATCTTTTAATACATGAGGGCTTGGGAGTGCACACCAACCCCTAACACTCAAGCATCTTATAAGGAAACACAATCCTGACATTATCTTCCTACAGGGGACCAAATCCTTGAGCTTTTAATCAAGCTCATTGATAAATCCACAAATGAAATATTGGTCCTTCACTTTCGTAGATGCTAAAGGGAATTCTGGGGGCTTGTTTATTGGCATGAATTTCAAGACATTGAGACTAAGTCTTACAATTTAACCATTACGATCAAGTTGTTCATCCTTGAACACAAAATCAACATAAAATTCAATAATATATATGTGCCATACATAAACTATGCTCCATATTGGTAAGTTCTTTCATCTTCTGGATCATTCTTGGCACCCCTCATTGTCGAAGGAGACTTAAATCTAACTACATCTTCTCAATAAATTTGGGGAAATAATTGAAAATTTGACCCACAATGTGAATTATTCAAGAGTATTTTTTAGCATCATAACTGAGTGGACCCTACTCAATTAAAAATTTCCCCCACCTAGAGGAACTTTCACACTGGTGAGGACTTCATAGCAAAAAGACTAGACACATATTTGATTTCAAATGATCTACTCACACATAGTCAAATCCCACAATCTTGGGTCTCCTCTAGTGGTATCTATGATTTCTTAATCATCATTCTTCACTTTGCACAAGAGTACAAACATCATCCTTTCCCATTTCGATATAGTCACACATGATTTCTGGAAAAAGGCTTTGTCTCTCTGGTCCACAACAATTGGAGGCACATTCCACAATCCCCTTCATCCTCTAATAGGGAGCTATTTGTGGAATATCTAGCAAGGATAAAAGCAATGACTAAGTTGTGGGATTTAAAATTTATGGAATTTATTAGGGTTTCCTTAGAGATATTGAATTTGAAATCAAATCCTTGATGGAGTCTCTAGACAATTCCCTATCCCCATAGCATGTCTCCACTCTTTCCTCACTTGGGTTAGAACGAAACATCCTTGTAGAAAGATACGAATAAAACTCACGCCTAAAAATCATAGCTACCTAAATAAAAGAAGGGGACAATAATACTATGTTTTTTCACCACTTTGTTTCCTTCCGCATAAGAAATTTTTTTGGGGGTACTCTTATGAGACTCAACAAGTGCTAAATCATTTGAAAAAATGGCTAGGGAAAGTATGTACCATTTTGAATTTTTTTTCAAGGAACCATTAGGATTTCCAATTCATGATGTTTTGGAGGTGGTCAATATGTTCTCCATGATCACCAGGGAGATGAATTAGGTTATGGAGGAAGAAGTTTCTGAGTAGGAACTTAAAGCCACTCTCTTATCTATGAAAAAAGGGAAGAGTCACAACTGAGATGCACTTCCTGTGGAATTTTAAACTTTATTATATGATTACATTATATATGATCCCATGAAAGTGGTACTTGAATCATAGATAACTTGGAAGATATTGGGATCTTTCAATACAAACTTCCTTGCTCTAATTCCCAACAAACATGAAGAGCTCGTGTTTGAAGACTTCCGTTGCATTTCAAGATTGCTACAATGTAAGTTACAAAATAATTTCCAAGATAATTTTCAGGTGTATCAAGCTATTACTTAGAGATATTATTTCAAATGATCAATTCAATTTCCTCGATGGTAGATAGATGCATGATGTTGTCTCTCTGGCCCAGGAAGCTATTCACTCAATAAATACACACAAATTTCTAGTTGTTGTTCTCAAGTTTGATCTCTCCAAAGTGTTTAATTGAGTTAATTAGAAATTTATTCGACTGACTCTACATAAGCTAATATGAGTCTCCCTACTATTAACTAGATCAGGGGATGTCTTAAATCTATCTCCTTTGTTGCACTACTAAATTGGGCTCCCTCTCCTTTCTTACGTGCCTCTTTTTGTCAAGGTTGTCCTATGTCCACCTTTATTTTCTTCCTCGTGTCCAAAGCCCTCAGTATCCTTATCTGTGAAGCTAGAGTTTTAGGCTCCCTCATCGACATTGTGGTGTCCCCAAAGCATTTCATCACCCACCTTTTGTTCATAGATAACATCCTCATTTTTATGTAAGACACTCTAGAGGACTTACATGTTTTAAAGAAATTCATCACCCCATCCACAAATTCCATAGGCATGCTTATAAATCAACCCAAATCTAATTTTATTTATCACACCCTCCCTAATCGGATGTCCCAATTGGAAATTATCTTATTTCCCTTCTCATAACATCCATTGGATCTGTGTTTCAAGTATCTAGGATTCTTTCTGAAAACAAACTCCTCTAGATTCAATGATTGGAACTTAATATATGGGTAAATCCACGAAGGTGAGTTACACTTTTGTGATAATCGGGGGCAGAAAAGTGATTTTCCCAACAGTTCGCTCGAACATTTATAAAAGTTTGGCTAAACTGTCTTAGAGTTCGGCCGAAATTTTGAAATTAGTTTGGCTGAACTAATTCTATCATTTACATTAACGACGTATTGATGGCGTGTGACAACATATTTTCTGTCGGAGATGAGAAAACCGGCAACTAAAGTTCGACCGAACTAATAGTTCGTCCGGACTATTAGTTCAACCGAACTTTTAAAATAATATGGCCGAACTTTAGTTTATAAATACACCAGCCCTGAATCGTTAATAGGTTTCAGGCTTATTGTTGTCGTATTACCGCATTGTGGGCTTATTGTTGTTGTCGTATTACCGCGTTGCAGGGTCATAGGCACAGGTGAGAATTTTCTGGTTTGTTTTTGTTGTAATTTTTTTTTTTTTAATTGTTGTGAAATTTGTTGGATTTTTGGATTTATGCTATTTTAATTTTATCGTTGTTTTTTTTTGTTTTTGTAGGTAATTTGTAATCCGTGACGTCCTCGGCCTCCTGCTTGTCTTCTTGTTGCAGGCTCGACATCTTCTGTTCATTGTGGCCTCGACGTCTTCTTCTCATTGCGGCCTCGACGTCTCCGAATTTCCAAGTTCCTACATCTTCGAATTGGTGAATTGTAAATTGGAAAATTGTAGTTTAAATGTAATTTTCTGAAGTCTCTGAATTGGAAAATTATAGTTTAAATTTAATTGGAAAGCTGGTGAATGCTTTTTGTATGAAGCTGGCCAGGACCTTGGTTGAACCTTACCTCAACAGAGCTAGCTCTTTGACCCTTTCTAACTAAATAGTCCATACAAATAAACTTTCATATCCTCCCAATACTCGACCAACCCCTTACCAGAATGACCTTGCAATGCTTTACTGGAATGAAGAGTTATTTCCAGCCAACCTCCCAGTTAGAAGCATAAACTTGCTATTCTAATTGATTGGGACTCAGATTTCACTACAGCTAATTAGATTATAACTACACTAGTTGGACTGAATTTGAACTATTTGGGACGTAAAGTTCTCAACACATGCAAGCTCTAGATACCCTTAGAGGCATGGACAACATTTCACAGTCGATTTTGTCTCTCTTCAACTCTCTTCGAAAAACTTATTTGGATATTTATCATTAAATCTCCACCATCTACTCAATAATTATAAATATATCTAACATACCTCTATTTTGTTAATATAGTTGTGTTACTTGATAGGCATTTATGGTTATTGTCCATTTTTCTTTATGAAACAATTTTATTAGTGCTTTATGTCATTCAACAATGTGCGATTCACAAGCAACACCATATTCATAGCCTGTTGTTGGGCATCGTGTTAAATAAGGATAAAATAAATTTGTACTAGGTGTTTGGAAGAAAAATGATATCATTTTCTTAACATCACAAAAACATAAACCCTTCTTCACATCACACAACCACAAACCAGATTACAAACAGAATTATATTAGACCTACCAAATCCATCTCAATCTATAATTTCAATGAACTAAACTAGACATAGAGCTTTCACCTCAATTTATAATTTCATGCACAAAGACAAACAGAGGGAAGCAGCTCCAAGTTGGGTATCTAGTTAGTCTTGTTCGCGGTCATGTATCTAGCAGGCTACTACTGGCTTGCTACTGATGGATTTCTCTTTTGCTGGGTTTGTAAAAAAGCGTTATTCATTATGAAATCACAGTGATTAGTATCCCAACCATTTCAACTTCTGGTTACATATAATACTAGTGATTGCAAAGCTCATAATTAGTGTAATGTTTGTTTTACTGGTTTGCTTATACTAGTCTGTTACCCTTCATCCTAGTCTGTTACTCTTTGAATCATCCTAACCAAGATCATACCAAATGAGCCCAACTCTGTTGCAGGTTGAACTTACATTATGCAATCACAGCGATTAATATCCCAACCATTTCAACTTTTGGTTACATATAATACTAGTGATTACAAAGCTCGTAATTAATGTAATGTTTGTGTTATTGGTTTGCTTATACTAGTTTGTTACCCTTCATCCTAGTCTGTTACTCTTTGAATAATCCTAACCAAGATCATACCAAATGAGACCAAACTATTGCAGGTTGAACTTAATTTGATTTTAGAATTCTGAAATACTAATAGGAGTTTTTTTTTTTTAATTTAATTTTGTTTATTTGATTCTAAAATATTCTTACTTAAAACTTTGAAATTCTCTTTAAATTGCAGGTTGAACTTAACTCAGATTGTAAATTTTAGAAATTCCTTTTGGAATTCTATTGCTTGAACAGATAATTCTAATGTTTTTGAGGTCAATTATCTCATTTTAAAAATATTTTTCAATTGTTTTTTCAGAAATACCTTTTGGAATTCGATTGCTTGAACATAGAATTCTATTGTTTTTGAGGTCATCTGTCTCATTTTAAAAATAATTTTCAATTGTTTTTGATGTTATCTGTCTCATTTTTAAAATATATTTCAATTTTTTTTTAGGTCATCTGTCCCATTTTTAAAATATTTTTCAAATTTGCAATTTGCCGAGGGTGAAAAATGTGTGGGTGTTGATGGTCTTTGCATTCATTTACACAATGTGTACCCAATTAAAAGAAAATAATTGCAAGGAATGACCTATTCAATAACTAATAAGTTGCTCCCAAAACATCCACAAACTCGAGTGGAATAACCCAGACTCTTTGAATCATCCTAACCAAGATCATACCAAATGAGCCCAACTCTGTTGCAGGTTGAACTTAATTCTATTTTAGAATTCTGAAATACCAATAGGAGTTTTTATTTATTTATTTTTTTAAAATATGATTCTAAAATATTCTTGAAAGTTGAAATTCTCTTTAAGTTGAAAGTTGAACTCAACTCAGATTGTAAATTTCAGAAATACCTCTTGGAAATTGATTCCTTGAACAAATAATTCTATTGTTTTTGAGGTCATCCGTCTCATTTTAAAAATATTTTTCAAATTTGCAATTTGTTGTGGGTGAAAAATGTGTGGGTGTTGATGGTATTCAGGCTAAATTTCTTTAAATCTTATTTTTTTCCCATCTATTTTTGGGATTTTGTCTCCAAATTGTTTCTAATTAATTAGAACACCCTCAAATATAATTTAACTAGCTGATGAACCTTAAACTTCTTGCATCAAGTTGAATCATCCTAACTAAGATCTAATGTGCTGAAAACTGGTACAAAACAGAGTAATCACATATAACTAGCTGATGAACCTTAAACTTCTTGCATCAAGTTGAATCATCCTAACCAAGATCCAATGTGCTGAAAACTTGTACAAAACAGAGTAATCACATAAAACATCTGTTTCCAGATCACAATATCCAGATCATAATCTCCTGTAAAAATGCAGTTAAGTGTAATTAAAAATGACGTGAAAGTGTCGACAAGATTATATTAATCCACCTTTACATAAAATTTGAAGATTCGTAAATATACTATATAACTTAATTGGATTTCTCAACCATTTGGATTCGTAAAGATGATTGCCTAACCATATGTGCCACATGGCTCCACTTACAAAGTCCTATGTGGTTTCTAGTCAAGTCTCAATAAGGAATATAGAATGAATGTTTCAGATTCAGATGTTACCTGGATGTTTCAGATTCACTATATCACTCTAACATCTTGGCAAACAAAATACTATCATCATTATAACAATACTTGTAGCAGCATCATAGGGTTTTTTGGGGCCATATATTGTTAGTTTATATTTATTCTTCATATTTCCTCTTATTTTTTCCCTATTCAATCTTATCCTCATATATGTTTGGAGATTAATGTCCTAAAAGAAAACAGAAGCGAAATTAATAGGTTTCACTGTTGAACTAGTGTGACAGTATTTACATAAGTAAGTTAAGCAACTTTCTATATGATGAGCATGGTTACAGTGTTACTATAGGTCAACTGAGTTCACTACAACTTTATCGAGAAGAGTAATCATCATTTTCAAGCATAGTACTTGTACAGACTATCTAAGAGGCAGTCTCTAGACGTCTAGATATATCTGTTCTTCAAGTTTTCTCCCATTAACTTTAAAGCATGTGTCATTTCTCAAGGCTTTCTCCCATTACTTCAAGTAAAACTTTAAGGGATAAAAACTAAACCTAAAGTAGTTGAACTTCCATAAGATAGGATCCCCCAAACTCAAGGCTTTCTCCCATTAATTCAAGGCAAACTTTAAGACCTAAAAATTGAACCTAGTTTGTTTGAACTTCCATAGGATTTTAGTTTGTTTAAACTTCCATTGGATTTTAGGTTTCCTGTTGAGTGTTAACTTCTACAAGTTCTAAAGGTAGAGTCTGTAAAGGGCTAGGCAGCCTCTGGATCTCATTTTTTTCTGAAAGGTGACATATCTAGTAAATGCCCCTATAGTCAATCTCTGGAACAAATCTAAATAGAAGTTCTTCATTTTAATATCCATAAACCACTACCACTTTAAGGAAAACCGTGTACATGTGTCATTTCTCAAGGCTTTCTCCCATTAACTTTAAAGCATGTGTCATTTCTCAAGGCTTTTTCCCATTAATTAAAGGAAAACTTTAAGGCCTAAAAACTGAACCTAAAGTAGCTGAACTTCCATAGGATAGGATCCCCCAAACTCAAGGCTTTCTCCCATTAATTCAAGGCAAGCTTTAAGGCCCAAAAATTGAACCTAAAGTGGCTGAACTTCCATATGATTTTAGTTTGTTTGAACTTCCATAGGATTTTAGTCTGTTTGTTGAGTGTTAACCTCTACAATTTCTAAAGGAAGAGTCTATAAAGGGCAAGGTAGCCTTTGGATCTCATATTTTCTGAAAGGTGACATATCCAGTAAATGCCCCTACAGTCAATCTTTGAAACAGATCTAAACAGAAGTTCTTCGTTTAATATCCATAAACCACTACCAATTTAAGGCAAACTGTGTACATGTGTCATTTCTCCCATACATGTGTCATTTCTCCCATAAACTCTTTGGCAAAATTCAAATCATGTGTCATTTCTCAAGGCTTTCTCCCATTAACTTTAAAGCATGTGTCATTTCTCAAGGCTTTCTCCCATTAATTCAAGGCAAAATTTAAGGCCTAAAAAGTGAGTCTTAAGTAGCTGATCTTCCATAGGATAGGATCCCCCAAACTCGAGGCTTTCTCCCAATTCAAGGCAAACTTTAAGACCTAAAAAACTGATCCTAAAGCCGCTGAACTTCCATAGCATTTTAGTTTGTTTGAACTTCCATAGGATTTTAGTTTGTCTGTTGATTGTTAACTTCTACAAGTTTTAAAGGAAGAGTCTGTAAAGGGCCAGTTAGCCTCTAAACCTCATCTTTTCTGAAAGGTGACATATCCAGTAAATTCCCCTACAATTAATCTCTGGAACAGATCTAAATAAAACTTCTTCATTTTAATATCCATAAACCACTACCACTTTAAGGAAAACTGTGTACATGTGTCATTTCTCCCATAAACTCTTAGGCAAACTTTAAAGCATGTCTCATTTATCAAGGCTTTCTCCCATTAACTTTAAATCATGTGTCATTTCTCAAGGCTTTCTCCCATTAATTTAAGGCAAACTTTAAGGCCTAAAAAGTGAACCCAAAGTAGCTGAAATTCCATAGGATAGGGTCCCCCAAACTCAAGGCTCTCTCCCAATTCAAGGCAAACCTTAAGGCCTAAAAACTGAACCTAAAGTGGCTGAACTTCCATAAGATTTTAGTTTGTTTGAACTTCCATAGGATTTTAGTCTGTCTATTGAGTGTTAACTTCTACAAGTTCTAAAGGCAGAGTCTGTAAAGGGCCAGGTAGCCTTTGGATCTCATATTTTCTGAAAGGTGACATATCCAGTAAATTCCCCTACAGTCAATCTCTGGAACAAATTTAAATAAAGTTCTTCATTTTAATATCCATAAACCACTACAACTTTAAGGAAAATTGTGTACATGTGTCATTTCTCCTATAAACTCTTAGGCAAACTTTAAAGCATGTGTCATTTCTCTTTAGGCTTTCTCCCATTAAATTTAAAGCATGTGTCATTTTTCAAGGCTTTCTCCCATTAATTCAAGGCAAACTTTAAGGCCTAAAAAGTCAACCTAAAGTAGTTGAACTTCCATCTCTTGAGGCTTTCTCCCATTAATTAAAGGCAAAATTAAGGCCTAAAAAGTGAACCTAAAGTATTTGAACTTCCATAGGATAGGATCCCCCAAACTCAAGGCTTTCCCCCATTAATTCAAGGCAAAATTTAAGGCCTAAAAACTAAACCTAATGTGGCTGAACTTCCATAGGATTTTAGTTTGTTTGTTGAGTCTTAACTTCTACAAGTTCTAAAGGAGTCTGTAAAGGGCCAGGTAGCCTCTGAATCTTATCCTTTCTTAAGGCATGTTATTTCTAGATGTGATTTCTGCCATAAAATTTAAGGAAAACTTTAAGGAAAACCATGCACAAACCATGTACATGTGTCATAAATCTCCCATAAACTCTAGGCAATGCAGTCTTTAATGCATCTCATTTCTAGATGTGAATTCTACCATAAAATTTAAGTCAAACTTTAAGGTAAACCATGCACATGTCATTTATCTCATGCATATGTGTCGTTTCTCCCATGCGTTTGCAATAAATGTTAATTTAATATATTTTATTGAATTTGTTTTTTTCAGGGATAAAAAAAAATCCCACTAAATATGGTTGAAAAATGGACATTATGCATAGATGTTTCTTGCTATCCCAATCCAACGAAGGCAGTGATTACATATGTGATTTGCAATATTGCGACTAGCAAGGTCCTCCAAAGGAAAATGAATATACCGGAAAGAACAACAAACAACGAGGCATATTATTTTGCATTGATAGAAGGCTTGTGAACAACTAGGGAGTATGGATCAAATGGAATTGTAGTTTTCACCAATTATGAACTTGTGTGCAATCAGATGAAAGACATGTACCAAGTTAAGAAGGAGAGGCTAAAAAAACTGCATGGAAAAGCAGCAATATTTTTAGCCAATTTCAATTTTTTAGTATAAGACATTGTACAAATGTTAATAAGATGTCTGCTGATATATTATGTGGGGCAATGCCAATTCAGGATTCATTTATCAATGATGAATTAGAATTATATGGGGCAATGCCAATGCAAGATTCATCTCTCAAAGATGAATTAGTTTGAGACGCTCTTCTTCAAAATTTCAAGATTCATCTCTCAAAGATGAATTAATGTTGAGACGCTCTCCTTCAAAATTTATTGATGGACATTTTAACATATCTTGGATATGTGTGTGTGTTTTTACTTATAAATGTGTCTTTTTTAATGACCATGTGTTTTTTTCAATTATATACCAAATGTGCTCCCACCATGTAAAGCGCAACTTGGTGAACTTCACATTTGCAACAAGTGGTGAACTTCACAATTTTATAAAATTAAAATTTCAGGACTTCAACAAATTTTTGTTTAAATGGTGTTTCACGCTTCTTTTTTAATGACCATGTGTTTTTTTCAATTATATACCAAGTGTGCTCCCACCATGTTTTCAATTATATACCAAGGATGCTCCCACCATGTAAAGCGCAATTTGGTGAACTTAACATTTTTATAAAAAAATTGCTTAAATTGAGTTTCACACATCAATTAGTGCTTTGAAAGTTGTGTTTTACATAATTTGTGTACACTAAATTACATTAATTTTTTGAAATTTATTTTGAAATTATTTTAAATAGTAATTAAAAAAAATAATTGTAAATGTCCACTATATATATATATATATATCATGGAGGATGAAAGGCGAAGATCAACAGAATCTCATATCTCTACGAGAGAGGGGGATCAGGGATCGAGGGATGTTCCTAGTATTTAAATATAATCTTAAATCTCCATACATATACATACATGTGTGTACATATGGAATTGATTTTTTATCAATTTTGTGAGTTAAATTAGTTGTTAATAAGTTTCATTTTTTATTTTTTAGGAGGTAGGAGGACAAGGGTGTCTACTCCATCAATGGAGCATGGCAATGGTTCATGGAATCGTGGTATGGTTCACGCAATTTAATCAATGAATATGTACATGTATTTATATGTATGAATGTATTTTTTAATTGAAGCTTCCCTCTCATCTCAAGAGGTTGGTGGTGATACACATTCCCTTGGAGGGCCATCAATAAGTGTTGGCGAATTGCGTGAAGGTGGTGATATGTATCCCCCCAGAGGCCAATCAACGGATGGTCGTGTTGGTTCTCAACCAATCAGTGATCATTCTGGTTCTCAACAGGGTCGTTTTGGTTCTCAACAGTCTCAGGGTGGGTAAGATGCTAGCCAACCATATTGAGGTGGCCATCAATTTGAATATTATTTCCATTCAATTTGTACAAATGTATTTACATATGTTTTTTTAATGTACAAAATTTTATATATTGATGCAGAGGCTGAAAATGATGCTCCAAATGTTAGTTGAAAAATACGTAGGACAGAATGTGTCATTCAAGAAGAAGGTTGTACACCAACCACGACTTATCTATCTGACATTTCCGATATACCTTGAGAATCAAACATGCATCAATGCACCTTACAAAGGTGTCAACGTCTTCATGCAAAATTGAAGAGAGATCTCGTGGCTTTGACTCTCCCTGTTGAGAGTCGAAAAAGCTTAGAAATAGTTACTCACTCTTTAAGCGAACTAGTAGATGTGTACCTAAAGCTTGGGCCAACCACTGATACTTTTGTATAAGTGATGAGAACAAGAAAGGAAACAGTGATGGGTCCCGATACATGGGAGGTTGTTAAACAAAGAGTTACAACAGAAATGGCCATGTCTATGTTTAATTTCAAAGAAGGGCTGAAAAGAAAGATGCTAAAGATGCAATATTTCAAGCACCCTCATATAGCTCGCTATTTGTATGATGGACGCCTTGTGGCCTATGGAAGACTCCCATGGAACGATGAGGTTCCGCTTTATTTTGAAAAATTATTTTTGCAAATGAAACCCAATTATAATGACCTTCCCTCTGAATTTCTGGTCTTGGGAAAGGTCGATTGTGTGACCGTAGGGGCATTAGATGTGATGTTGAGTTGTCTCACCCTGAGCCACCATTGGTTAGTTGACCTCTTCGTGTCGAAACTTTGCAGTTAGAGATGGATGCCACTTCTCAAATTAGTTTAGAAGCAAGTGATGCCATCATTGACAATGTTCACAGTGGATTGGGTGGAGTCGATGTTTGTCTAAATTGACAAAGAGCACGTGATAATGCATGCGCTAATTTTGTGTATTATACAGATGATGAGATTGACAACATGAGTGTTGAAGATCTCAGAACATATGCAAAGAATTGTCGCAATGGTTGGCAAGACCTAATTGTTCATGAGCAAGAGGACATGGGAACGGTATGTATTAATGGTTAGGGTGATTATTTTAACACATGTACAATTTGTAATAAACACATATATACATACATTTATTTGTATACATTAATCTAACAAAAATGTATCATTATATGTTGACACCATTTGCAGTTGTCACGCTTGATGAATGAAGAAGATGTTAATATCACGGTCGGAGCTTCCAGTTCAAACAATAAATATGGGTCTCACCATCAATCACACAATCAAGATGGTTCTCACCATCAAGATATGTTGGAAAATGTTAGTGTTTTTTAAGTGGACATGACGATGTACAATTATTTTTTATCTATTATTATATATATCGAAACATGATGAGATATTTTTAAAGTAAATAATTGTGCACACATGTACATGTATATATATAATAATTTTTTTTAACAAATTCCAATTCCATCTAATGTTTTGGGGATGGCGGTACCTTCTTCTTCCATGGGAGATGTGCCAAATCCACCATCACAAGTATGAACAATTTTTCACTTTTAAATATGTTTTTAAGTTACATATTCCAGCTCAAAAAGTTCCATTAAAAAATGAGATATCTAGATCTTGAGTTATTTTTAAATTTTTTTAATTTTAGGTTTTTGGAGATTTTCTTTCCGAGCAACTCTTAGGAGATGTGCCAAATCCACCAGTACAAGTACTCATTTTTTCACTTAAATATATATGTTTTTAAGTTATAAGTTATAAATTTAAGTTCAAAAGTTTTATTATAAATTTAGATCTAGATCTTGAATTATTTTAAATTTTTTGAATTTTAGGTTTTTGGAGATTTTCTTTTGGTGCCTCTCTTACGAGATGTGCCAAATCCACCAGCAGAAGTATTCAAATTTTCACTTAAATATATGTTTTTAAGTTATAAGTTATAAATTGAAGTTCAAAAGTTTTATTATAAATTGAGATCTAGATCTTGAGTTATTTTATACTTTTAATTTTTTTGAATTTTAGGTTCCTAGAGAGGATTTCTTTTCTCCACGGACTCTAGTGATGGAGTGTACGATGGAGATAGGAACATCCACACCATTTCAACCATTTGAACAAGTTGTCTAACTTTTTTTTAATATTATTGAAAATAAGTTTATATATGCATTTTCATTTGAAATTTTTTAATATATATATATATATATATATACACTTGTACATGTATATTGTACAGTTTACTGTTGAAGATGTTTTAGCGGGGGAAGTTTTAGTAAACGAGCAACAAATAGAGAGGGAACCTCATGAGGTATTACATGATTTTTTTTTTACATTTTGATTTTTTACATGAAATTCTATATATTCTCATTCAATTTTAAAAAATTAAATTTTAATGTTTGTACACATTGTGTACAGGTTCCCCATGCTTCGCAGGATAGCTCAAGGATCGTGACTTTGTTGGTAGAGACACTACATCCATCTGTATTTGATGGATGATGCACATGCACGTGCAACATTATATTTTCAATAGATTTATTCTTAGAATTAACTTTTTATATATAGTCTTATCTAGATGCAATCATATTCAAATTGATACTTGATACTTGATACTTGTGCGATACAAATTTTGGACATATATTATGTGAACTACATTTGGTACATGTGATTGTGATATAATGTTTTGTTTTTATTGGATAGTTGAACTACATTTGGCATGTGAAGTAATGTGAAGTAATGTTGTGATCTATAATGTTTTGTTTTAAAAACTCAAGTTTTGGATGGTTGAACTACATTTTGCATGTGATTGCACGATATAATGTTTTGTTTTTATTGGATAGTTAAACTAAATTTGGCATGTGAAGTAATGTTGTGATATAGTTTGTTTTGTTTTTAAAACTCAAGTTTTGGATGGTTGAACTACATTTGGCATGTGAAGTAATGTTGTTTTATAATTTGTTTTGTCTTTAAAACTCAAGTTTTGGATGGTTGAACTACATTTGGCATGTGATTTCACGATATAATGTTTTGTTTTTATTGGATAGTTGAACTACATTTGGCATGTGAAGTAATGTTGTGATATAATGTTTTGTTTTTAAAATTCAAGTTTTTGTTTTCCAAACAAAAAAGTTCACATGAATATATGTACATAGAAATGATTTAAGTACATGTTTGAATATATATGCTAAAACGATTGAAGTACAATACATATCGACATGTATCTATATATCTAAAAACAATCATAAGATTCTAGGTTTTGTTAGATGTGTCAAACAATCATAAAATTTTAAAATTACATTCTATAATATATATATATATATCCAGTACGTGCAACATTTTTCATCAATGCACATAGAAAAGCTACTTTCAATTGATACTAGTGTGCATGTATTAAAATAATGTACATGTGCAAACACTTGCACAGATAACATAACAAGGCAGTTCAATTAATTTTAGTTGAGTTCTGGAAGTTCTAAAACATGGATCCAAAGAGAAGAAATTTTTGGGTAGTTCAATCAAAAAAATTCCAATGGAATGCCATCAATGATCCGTTCATGATCGAATTTTGACATTTTCCATTTTTTTTTTTTTTTTTTTTAAATTGAACCTCTATCAACTTTATGCGTGCTGCACACACTAAGTGACTATATTGACAACTTATGACATCAGGTTCATAGTCTTTAAAGTAAACAAAATCCCCACTTTGATTAGTTTGTCTAAAAAAATAACCTTTCAGTATAATAGACCCTCTGTCATATGGAAACCCGTGATCATTATAGTTTTCTAATAATTTCATCTTTCGTTCAGTGCAACGCATCAAATAATACTTCACATTTTCATTGTTGATAGTAGATGCAATTACAACAAAAGCATCTCCTGCACAATAAAACAAACTTATGTACTTAAATTTAGATCATAATTAACATGAAAAATAACTTTAAAACAATTTTAGTATATGTTTCTAGATCTCTATCATTTGAAAGAAATTCAAATGTTACCTTCTCTAACAAGATCAGAAACTCAATCACCATCAGATGATATTGTAGTCTCCTCTTATGGCATTTCTTCAAACATTGAAACATACATTTTCTCCTTTGTATTTAGCTCTGTATGTTTCCAATCTTTTACATACATTTTGTTTTCACAAACATCGTTGGATTCTGTGTTGTCTATGCAAACATGACAAAAACAAGAATATTTTCTTTTATCCAATGCAAACACATTTGTGGACAACTTTGTTTCAATTGAATGCAATTTTCGAGTCCCTTTTATTGTTTCAACGTCATTTCCAATCGATCTATCTACATCTTCGACCCCAATATACAAAAAAAAAATCTATATGGAAAATTCAAAGAAGAATGTAAATATGATATCAAAATACCATCAAAGATAATCATTGTGATAAATGTACACTGTTTAAAATTGGATATCCAATAAAAATTAGATTGAATGTACCTTCGCACTTCCCTTGATCAGTTAGTCTCATAGCTTAGTGCGACAATGCACCATTGAACAACTTCTTTAGCGTCCACAAGTCGGTTTGCAGAGGGGTCCATTCGATATCTTTGAAGTGCTCGTTTTATGCATGCCCTTGCACCGTTATGTTCTCCTTTTCCATGACCAGTCTTAAAGAAATCCCAACAATGTTTAATGCAGGTTTTCTTATGAAGACAACACAACCAAAAGAATGATCGTGAAGACTTGAATTGACCCGCGCATCCATTTAACCATATCCAATGTTCATTTAATTTTATTCCATGACTTTTCAAGGAGTCATAAATCTTTCCAAAACAATGTTGTGCAAAATATGTATCATGTGTACAATCGTCACTGATATAAAAGTGATATTCTTTAATAACATGCCGATTTTCACTGGTGCTTTCTATATGATCAACATTTTGTTCAACATGTCTATATAGAATATGGACGAGCATGGAGACTTGGTTAGAATGATAGTATCCACTCTAAATTTCTTTTTGTGGAACAAATGTGTAGTTTTCTACAAAATCAATTAGTGAAAAAATGGTCTTTGGTGGAAAAAATTCACGGGGATTTTTGAATTGCAAGTCCTACCATCGAGCTCTATGGGAATGCTTGATGTATTTATAAATTTTTGCCTCAAACTTTCTCCAAAAATCTATTACAAAAATTTCTCCTTCTTGTAATTCAATTCTTTTAGCACTATTTTAACCTTGAATCAATGTATGGATATATTCATATCTCTTCCATTTCACTTTCATGTTGGACAATGATTGATCATTCATATCAGTACGATATTTGTTTTTAAATTTAGTCAAATTTCCACAATCATCACATTTTTTACCACCAACACATTTCTTTTCGTAAAATAATTCATCGCTTTCTCTTTCACATAGAATTTGAGATATGAAATCACGGATAGTGGAAGGAGGAGGTGAATCCTTCCAAAATGTTCTACCAAAATCAAGGAATGTGTCATAATATAACTCAAATTCCACATGATAACAACAACAACAAGTGTCGCATACGGTGATAGGTTTTACATACCATGGTTTTTGTTGAACAAAAGCACTGAGTGAAACATGAATTTGACGATTCTCTTCTTTGAACTTGTTGAATAACTCTATCTGAGTGGTTTCCAAGAGATATTTTTCATGTTCTTCGTACTGATTTCATGCTATTATTCTTCGCATCACATGCCTTGCAGTTGGTGAAACACACGAATTGTTCTTCCAATATTCATATATTATTTTTTTAACATTTTCTCCAAGTCTATCTTTGTATGGTTGCCTACAAATAGCTCTCCAACAAGCAAGTTCATCATTTACATCTATTTGCAACCGAAATTTCCGATGTTTGTGCAAAGTTTTTCGCGAGGTTCCTAATGCTTGTGCCATAGATTTTACCAAGCGATTCTCTTTAGTACTTGATGAAACCACTGCCATATGTATTTCTCTACGTACAACTAAAACATTTTTCTGTCTAGATCTTTTAATTGAATTTATAGCACTATTTATATTTTGTATCACATTTTCCTTCATTTTTTTATCTTTGGTTGATTTTCGAATACCCAATAAAGTCGTAGCTTCTTTTAATTTCCTTAATGATAGGAGACCTTTCAACATTTGGGCTTGAACTGTCACATTTTCCTTTATGAAATACTTCTCAAAAATGTGGTTAACACGATATCATATATAATGGTCAGCTTTTTTATCTCCATATGTGTGAGTGTCAACATTTTCTAACATCTCATCATCGACATTGATTTCATCTGTACATATTCGAATGAATAGTACATAATACGTTTACATATTCAATAAATAAATAAATTAATAAATGTGTATAATTTCAATAATACGTGCATGTGTTCAACATATATATATATATACTTTGTGATTCAATTTCTTCACTTGAATGTCTTTCAACATTTTCACCATCTTCAATCATTGGTTCAATATCTCTTTCACTTTCTCTTTCAAAATTTTGTATCTCATCATCAATGTTTTGAGGAATATCTCTCTCTGTTTACAGTGCAAAATCATTTTCAAATTAGTTCATCAAATAAAAATTAAGATTCACATTTTACACTAGGAAAATTTTAAATATCAAATTCATAATATTTACATTTACATACCTACTTCAACTTCTAGTTGAGGTTGGTTTGCCCTTTCAATATTTGAGAGCTCTTCTCTCTTTCTTTTGCGAGGTTCTCTCCCCTGTTCTCTACGTTCCTCAAGGTCTCTTGTTCGATCATATTTTCTCGTGCAATTCCTTCGATTTCCCATGATAATTGAGTATGAAGTTCAAAAATTTTCTTTCAAAAATTTAGACAAAACTCAATTAGAAAAAAACATCACAAAAGATTTAATTTAGAAAAGCTCATTTTAAAATTTTTGCAAAAAATACATACTTCAATCCAAAACACTTACTTTAAAAAATCTGAGAAAAAATTGTCTTATAAAAATGAAATGAAGCTCAAAATATTTCCTTCCAAGTCCTGAAAAAAATTCATTTAAAAAGTTAGACAAAAACTCATTTTAAAAAATCATTATAAAAGATTTACTGCAACCCAAAACACGTACTCTAAAAAATGTCACTTCAAAAAATACCTCCAAAAAATGTCCATCGAAAATTAAGCCCAACTTCTTAAAAGATGCCACTTTAAAAAATACCTACAAAAAGCCTCTAAAAAAATATCACTTTAAAAAATACCTCCAAAAAATGTGCTTTGAATATTAAGCCTAAAAAGAGTCCTTTCGAAATTAAGTCCAAAAAATGTCTTTTGGAAATTAACCCCAAAAACCTCTAAAAACAAAATACATAAAATAAAAATGTCCTTTGAAAATTAAGCCCAAAACCTCTAAAAACAATGAAAATTAAACCCAAAACTTTTAAAAACAAAATACCTTAAAAAAAATGAAAATTAAACCCAAAACCTCTAAAAACAAAATAACGTAAAAAAAATGCAAAAAATGTATCACATACCTCCAAGAAATGTCCTTTGAATGTTATGCCAAAAAGAGTCCTTGAACCCAAAAAAATCCTTTGCAAAATTAGACCTTTGCAAAATAAAAAACAAAATAACTTCAAAAAAATGAAGCCCAAAAAACATCTAAAAAATGTATCACATACCTCCAAGAAATGTCCTTTGAATGTTATGCCAAAAAGAGTCCTTAAACCCAAAAAAATCCTTTGCAAAATCAGACCAAAAGAAGAAATGTGCGAAATTAAAGAATAAAATCACCTTTTGGGTCAATAATTTCCTTTCTCGTGGTGGAAGACTCACCCATGACAAGGAAGTAGTTGAAAGCATATCTATGTACTAGAGCTTCATTAGTTTTATCCCAAAGGGTATATTTTCAAAAATTAGGAAAATTAGACTTCAATTTATTTGGTCTAATACAAAATTCTCTAACAGTATCCCTCTAGTAAAATGGGATAAGATATCCCTTCTGAAATCCATGGGAGGATGGAGTATCAAGAATTTCTATAACTTTGGTCGAGCTTTGGTTGCCCGCAGTTTGTGGAGAATTTATAATAAAACTTTGCTTTAGGGAAGCACTCTAAATGAGAAATATATTAAAAACTCTTTTATATTCGATAGGATTCGACAACCACACAAATCAATGGTGGGATCTAACATGTGGAAAGTTGTAGTACAAGTTCTTTCCCTAATAAAAAACTAGGTTTCCTAGAAAGTGGGAAATGGAAAGAGAGTCAAAATAGGCTAGGATTGCTGGATAGGTGTTGGAGACAACTTCCCCCTCACCCCATCTTAGTTAATTCTATCCATTGGTATGGAATATAATTCCTATTGGATGTGATCTTGTAAACCCCACAATCATGGGGGCATGATGGATGGAAGTCTACTATAGATCTAATACTCCCTGCTCCCTGGTTAATGAATGGGAAAGCTTTGTTTCCCTCCTCTATTCCAACCATGTCCACCTCAGTGAAGATATAGAAGACTTGATAACATGGTCTGAAAACCCACAAAATGAGGTATTTATGGAAAAACAAGGATACAACACATATATGGATTATGTTAAGGAATGGTGGTGGGACCCCATTTGGAAATAATTAGCGCCATTAAAATGAAAAATGTCACATTGGATGGCTACCAATAACATACTTCTTACCAAGGATAATCTCGTAAGAAGAGACTAGTTTGGCCCAACATTTGCGCTCTCTGTAAATTATATTCTTAAATGGAAATCACTTATTCATATCTTGTTCATTTATAGTGTAGGGCATCAAACAATTTTCAAATGAGCTTGGATTAAAAAAAATTGGAATCATGATCACTTATCATAATGCTACATTAAATTATTGGAAATAAATGCAACAACCCAGTATAAATCTTTTCTTAGCATTATGATTAACACTTTGATGGGCTAGGAACAAAAACATTTTCAAATACTCTCCCATTCCAATAGAGATTACTTGAGGGTAGATCACCATACTTTGCAATGCATACAAATCAGACATAAAGATTAAAAAGTGGAGATCCCCAATCTCTCGTCAGATTGATCACTCCATCCCTTGGGGGTATCTCGATGGCATCACTCGAGGACACCCCCCTCACTATGGTGTGGGGGTGGTATTGTTCCTCTCTCACAACCATAGATTCTAGATGAGATATGTTGCAGGCTAAGGCACATTCGTGCTAAGTTCGTGGTTCTCTGCACATTACTTTTAGTTGCACCACTTAAGTGGGAAAAAAGACTCCAAATCTCGGGTGATTCCAAACTAGTAATTGATTGGGCCCAGAACAAAATTATAAAGGACAACATTTATTTACAACACACTGAGACACATACAAGAAACATTCACAAAATTTGAATGGCACTCCTTCACACACATTCTAATATAACTGAATACACCAGTTGATTGACTTTCCAAAGATGTCCTGGAAATGCATGTTGGCTCGATGAACATCTCTGAGTTTCTTGATGAGGAGGACATTGAGCACATTGATATTCAATACTAATATTTCCCTTCTATGTCTTTTTTCTCTGTCACTACATAAACATTGTTTTAGCTAGTAAATTGATTTCATTCTTTTTATCTCTATTAAATTTTGAGAAGGTATCACAAAGATTGCTATAAGCTCTTGATAGACCATAAATCTTGAATTGAATTCCGAAATATGTAATTTTTTTTTTTTTTAAATTGGAAATAAAAAATATTCAAACACAAACAAAGAATGATAATTACAAATATAAAGTCTTTTTTCTGAAATATATATAATTTTAAAATTTGTGAAAAAAATAATGAAAAACAAAAAACAAAACGCTTTACCACTAAGTAAAAAATTATAATCTCTATTTTACTTTTAATAACTTGATATTTATAAATTTAATTAACTATAATAAGATTAGTTAATTTCATGTATCTTCGATAAATTGCCAAGCCCGAAGCAATATGAAAATTATTTAGCTGCTCATATGCATTTATAGAATGAGTTGTCTATTATAAAATGTATAATTTAAGGATATTCAACATGCAATGGAGGGCCCTGGAATCTGTATCTCCGCTGCAACGCTAAGAGATCTCATCTTTATCAAAATATGCATATAATCTAGAATTAACTAACGTCATAATGGGTAATAATGGGTAATATGATCTCATCTAGCGTCATAATGTGTAGTATAAATCTAGAATTAACTAACTGAACCATAGATCACTGATTTTTGTTTATATCTCTATAGATTTCTTCGAGTCCTTTAGCCATGGCCAATGTTCCGAGTTTACATTACCCTTGTTCTTGTTCTGGTCTGCCATCTCTTAAATGGTAATATTGTGGGTAGCAATATATGTATGTAATATTTGATTAATGGCGGAGAATTAAAACTTGGCTATGCTTTATATTATATATTATATTAATGTTTTATAATGTATCAAGAATGGAGTTCTATTATACACTTGGTAATAAGTAAGACACAGACAAGTCTTTATAGGGAATTACTTATGGGTGGGTGGAGATATTGTTGGGAAGGTTTTGTTTTTTTTGGAGTCATTGCATCTATTTTTTAATTAATAACATACTAACTCGATTAGTGTGGTTATCATCAAGATAAATCAAGTAAAAATCTTAAAATTTATAATCATAGGGTTTATAATATTTTTTTTTTTAAAGTTTGGTAGGACTACATCTTCAACATGTCCAATATATCATCTCGACCGGGGTGGAAAATTGAACCGGTGACTTCACATCAAGGTAATAGAGCACACATCACCATCTATCTAAGACCTCGTGGATCATAGGGTTTATAATATTAATCCTAAGGTTTATAAAATTAATTTTAGGGTTTATAATATTAATCCTAGTGTTTAATATTAATTGTAAGGTTTATAATATTAATCTTAGGATTTAATATTAATGTTAGGGAATATAATTCCTAGATGCGGGTGTTCAGTACTGACAGGTGGAGGCCTAGTGTGTGGCACATGACACCGCCACTTGGCTGCACGTGCCTCTAGTGCTTGGCATTAAAAGCCTCCGTGTTTTCTCCGACAACATTCATTCTCCACTTGCTCTCTGGTTTAATGTTCTTCGCACTCCACTTGCACTCTGGTTTAATGCTCGTCCTTCCCATAGGCCTATGCATCAATTCATGGCACCCTGTCACCCTCTTGCCCCATCCGTTCAACGCCTATATGTGCAAGTTTATGGGCTTACCTTGCAGAACCTTCGTCCGTCTTCCTTGCCTTCTCTGCAGCTGGATGTATCTTTCCATCTTCACGCTTGCTGCCCGTCTCCCCTCTCGTCTCCCCTGCATCGCCATCACATCCCTCCTTGTAATTCAGTTTTCCCTCAGGGCTCTCCTGCGACGCCATGCCTCAACGCCACAGGATGTGTTGTCGCCAAGGCTGAGGGAGAGGCCAAGCCTCCTGTCCACCCATCTCCGTTATGGCTGACTATCACTCGCCCCCCGTGAGGACCGACCAACGGAACTCACGCTTAACTTGGATGCTTGTGAGGAACGAGACCAGCAATGTGTCTCTGCTTCTATCTCTCTCCGCCTCTTGGAAGTCCACTCCTGTTCAATGGAGTCTGGCTCTCGGAAGCGCTTGCGGAAGTCCACGATTTCTCAGTCCAATCACCAGCTATCCAGAAAATCAGCAGCTCTTCCGAAAAAAACAACATTGTACTCCTTAGGTAGCGATTGTGGGGAGACTTCAAAAGCAGAGGGAAAGAAATATTTTGCAAGGGCGCACTCAGCCTCAACGCCGGAGTCATCAACACAGTAGACGAAGAAGGTCGAGGATTCCTCTGCGGAATACGACTTCTACATTGTCAAGGAGCCTCCCCCAGATGTTTGAAACATGATCAACGACAGAAGAATTTTTATCTCAAGGTCTCCTACTTCTGTTAGTTTTTACGCTATTGTTTTTATGTCTTCCTTGTATATGCTCAATTTTCTCTCTTTTTGGACAATTATGGCTCATGCTAGTTTCCCCCTGGCGGGCAGCACATTCTGGACTGGTTTCCCCACCTGGGGCAGTCCATATTTTGAGTTTTTGAACTTTGTCTCGGCTGGAATTGGCTAGCACAAGCAATTCCAGCGAACTGGTGTTGAATGTAATCCTTATGTATTATATCAATAGAATTAATCTTAGAAAAAAAATGTGAGGGAATATAATAATAATCCCAAGGTTTAATAATAATCTTAGGGTTTATAATATTAATCCTAAGGTTTATAATCATAGGGTATACAATATTAATTTTATGGTTTATAATATTAATCCTAGGGTTTATAATATTAATATTCGGGTTTATAATATTATTAATATCCATCTTACGGTTTATAATATTGATACCAAGTTTTATAGTATTAATCTTCGGTTTTAATATTAACGTTAGGGTTTATAATATTATATCTATGACTTCTAAGATTAATTTTAAGGTTTATAATGTTAGGGGTTATAATATTGAAATTTATGGAAAATCGTAACAAATAACTTAACTTGAAATTTTTTTTTAAAGGTTTATAATGTTAGGGGTTATAATATTGATATTTATGGAAAATCATAACAAATAACTTAAACTTGAAAAAAGAAACACATGTGACCAAATAGTAAAAATATTGTTTGGAAGTTATTTTGGAGTCATTGCACCCAATTTTTAACTAAAAATTTAGAACTTGACTAGTGTGGTCTATCATCAAGATAAATCAAATAAAAATCCTAAGGTTTATAATCCAGGGATTTATAATATTAATCCTAGGGTTTGCAACATTAATCTTAGGGTTTATAATCCTAAGGTTTAATATATTAAACATAGGGCTTGATATATTAGTCTTAGGGTTTATAATATTAGTCTTAGGAGTTAATATATTAAGCTTAGGGTTTAGTGTATTAATCTTAGAGTTTATAATATTAATTCTAAGGTATATAATCCTATGGTTTATAATATTAATCCTTGTATTTAATATTAATCCTAATATTTATAATCATAGGGCTTCTAATAGTAATCACAAGGTTTATAATATTAATCTTAGGGTTTAATATTTGATGTTAGGACTTATAATATTAATCTTATAGTTTATAATATTAATCCTAAGGTTTAATAATAACATTAGGGTTTATAATATTAATCTTAGGGTTGGGAAGGTTGGAGCGGGAAGGGTTCTCATATGCCTCGATGAAACAATAGTGGCTAAATTTGCATGGGGGTTAGGAACTACATCCAATAATATTGTGGAGCTCCTTGCACTATGGAAAGGACTAAAGGTGGCTATAGAAATGAAAATTCAAAGACTCTCGGTTTTCAGATATTCTATGATTATAATCCATCAAATGATAAAGGCTGAAGATCTAATGAGCTCCTCATCTTTCCCTATGACTCTAAGAGTGATCAATTCTGCTTCCCAATTTGAAAAGATTGAATTTTATCATATTCTCACGCAGTTGAATGTTGGAGGCGCAGATGATTTTTCTAAAAATGGTTCTAACACGGGAAAAGGAAGACTTGAAATTAATAACATAGTTTGTTTCTGTCTTATCCTTAGAGCTTGTGAATTTCACAAATATTTGATCCTTCGCTCCCAATAGGCACACACATGAATTTTTTATTATCTCCTTTCAAAGGATTAGAGACATGAAAAATTCCTTCAATATTGCAGCAATGGGTACATGGCATATTCTTAGATCTTCCTTATGCAAGGTGATTGAAATATTTAGTTTTGATTATCGACGATCACCAAATCTCCGACCTATTTTATTTATATCGTGTCTTATTAATTGGGACAGCAAGTATATAGTCTCTCTGATCGTTGTGAGTCAATAGTGTATTTTCCTTTTACACCTCCTTTCGTGGGATATGTTATGGCTCTCCTCAGATGTAGAGATGAAAGCCTTGGTTGGAAAAATGAATTTATGAAAGTAGGGCGACGCCTCTATTGGACAATCTCTAGTTAATGGAGACATATATTTGGTAGTTTCTTGGCTCATTTTTTTGCATGAACCTCTCCTATATATCGAGTACTTGGCCTCCCCATAATCCAATTGATTTCTTGGCTCATGTTGGTTTAGTTGTATACTCTTCCTCTAATCATGGTTAGTGTAATTGGGCGCCCGAACTTGATTTTGTAATGACCAATTCTCATGTCCCCCTTAATAATAATGAGGTTAGTTTGGTTTTTGACAAGCTATTGAACTCCTCACATGCTTTGTTTGTATCCATTTTGAAGCTAGAGGACATGGTTGAGAGGAAGCATATGCATTTTTTGTTGTTTTTGGAAGCCAAGCTTCTCTGTAAGCAAGCCTGTGTGGAATAATCAGTTGATGATCTCAGGGAAGAAATATGCATCATTGGAGAATGTTTAGCGGCTATAGATATTACTGATTTATTATTCCATCGAAAATTGTAGGTGTAGAAGGCACCAACCATTAGGATAATTTTGAGGTCTAAAATGGGCCTCCTAAGGAAATTATAAAATAATAGTGGAAACAATAAAATAAGATTTGATTACATCATAAAATTTGAGAGGGAAAAAAGAAAGAAACTATTTTTTCAACTCATATTTTCAACTTATCTCCCAAAGTTTTTACTCAAATTTCGAGCGGGAGTAATCGTTGGATGCAAAATTTAATTCCTCATCCAATGAGTACCCATGTTACATACTTTCAAGGGGTCTTGCTACACAAAAAATGAGAAATACATGGAAAGTGTGATTGTAATCACATTTTTTATGTATTTCTCATTTTTTGTGTAGAAGGGTCCATCGAAAGTATGCAACATGGGTACTCCTTGGATGAGGAATTAAATTTTGCATCCAACGAGTACTCCCGCTTGAAATTTGAGTAAAAAATTTGGGAGATAAGTTGAAAATACGAGTTGAAAAAATAGTTTTATTATTTTATTATTTTTTAATCTTTTTACCCTTTTACTTAAAAAATGGTGAAGCATCCCCCATGGTTGACATCATCATCTTGAGTCCTATTGGTTCTTATAAAGTTTATTTTTGTTGTACATTTTTCTTAGGAGGCCCATTTTCGACCTCAAAATTCCCCTAGTGATTTCCGCCGAAGGGAAGAGGGCTCGTCGTCCCAGGGGTGATGACACAAATGGGACCAATTGACGTTAGCTATGATGCTCTTTTTGGTCATGTCAAGTTATGAGTATATATTTTGCTATGATGCAATGTACATTTTGCTATATAATAATGGGAAAATTTTAGGGGCTAATATTTGCAGGTGGGCTAATTTTCCATGTTTTTCCAAAAAAAAAAAGATTCACCAATTTCCATTTTTCCTAGAAATGATTCGCCCACATTTTATATATAAATTTATTTTTCCTTAAAAATCACCAAAAAATTATATAGAATAACTGAAATAATTAGAAATATAAATATTTTTACTAAAATATTACCAAACATTTTACTATTTGCATATTAGGGACTAGTAAGATTCGCCAAGGTTTCTAAACTTTAAGATAAACTTCCATCCTTAATTTTTTCCTTGCTCAGCCTATATTCTGGGAAGTTTTTGTAGGATTTTTAGTGTCAATGTCTTTAGGTTAATTTGGAACACAAATCCCAAAGTTTGCAAATTACTTGAATACTCATTGGTCTGCAAAATTTTGTCTTGTGAAAGCTATGTAAGGGTTATGGTCTACTAAGCCCTTAACCGTTATGTTTAATATATATATCAATCCTTGGGTTTATGATATTAATCTTAGGGTTTAATATTGGGATTTATAATATTAATAATAGAGTTTACAATATTAATCTCAATTTTTATAATCCTAGGGTTTATAATATTAATCCCATGGTTTAATAAAAAAAAATTGTAAGCTTGATAGTACCTCATTTTTCATTAATTTTAACAAGAAGTTACAACCACATATGAAGATAGTTAGGGGGCCTGATCAGGAGCTAAATTTTGCTCAAAAATCAAATTTCTCAGAATGACACAAAACCTGAATGACCGTGTAGTGTTTGTCATTCTGAATCTGACGCAACTCGTTGCATGTGAAATGGATCTCGTATGGCTTCAGACTGCATTCTGTTTGTTTTATGAAACAAACAAATTTGGAAAAAAAAATGCAAAAAGGGAGCCCCGTCAGAATTCTGTATTGGTGACATGGCATGTTGACTAGGAAGGTCAATGGTTGGGAAACTATCTCCTCCAACGAATGGATGACTACCAAGTGGCATGTGGTGATTGGGAATTTTTTGGTATGTGTTGGCATGATGTGGTTTGTTGAACAAAACCAATCACAAGATGCAACGCAGTAGGGACGGAGTCTGCCACGTGGAAGCTCACTGGACAGAAAAATGGTTTGCAACAGTCCGGGTGGAGGCGTCAGGGTTCGACCCTGCGACCTCCTAAGCACAAGCCACACTATTCACCACTCCGCCTACGCCGCGAGCCTTAACCATATACTCTGCCATATATATTTGATTTGTTTTTTAACATACCAATGTGGGAAGAGGGGCTAGCCCCCAATACATACAACCAAGAACTGTAACCATGGTGGAGCACCGAAGGAACGCTAACCATAATGCAGATTAATTATCTCTTAATGTGCGGTTTAATTAACCCTATTTTTAAATTAATTAACGTTAATCCAAATTTGTTAAACGGGTGCCAGTTGAACTACTAACCCAGTTTAATTAGCGCTAATGCAGATTAATGAAACTAATCTGGAGTTTAACTGGTGGTTCCAACAAATTTGGTGAGATTTGCTAAAATTAGTGCCAGTTTTCCAAATTTAGCGCTAGTTAGCTAATTATGGGGAGGAAATAGTGGGAAAACTAGGAGAGGTCATAACTCCCAGAGTTTTCAACCAAATTGGAGGTAGAAAGAGGCTAAGGAACCATTTTTGGGAATTATGGACTCAATGGAACAGGTCTCAGGAGCCATAGAGCACCCTAGATATGATTTTTTTGCAGTTTGAGGCCAAATCCTTGCCATGATCAACCATGGTGTTCAAACAATTCATGGAGGAGTTTGATGTTGAAGATGGACTTGCAGGGGTTGTTTAATCTCCATGTTCTTTCTGAAACAATAAATTCATCAGTGTTGTAACTTGTCACACTTCTTTCTTCTTTATGTTATTGAAGGAGAATTGTATTCATGTGCTACATGGTGTATTTTGGTGAAATTGTAGCTCTTTAAAGCTGGAGTTTAGGATCGTGATGTAAGATGCATAATGTTGCGCATTGTTACATGCTTGACTGAAGGTTAGCATGCTTATGGAATGATTTACTTGTAGTAGTATGTTTCTTTGTAGAAGAAGCTTATCATTCCCTTGTTCAACATTTGGTGTACTCCTTGTTTCATTCATTCAGCTTAATGAGAAGGGATCAAGCCATTGGAGTTGATCCAAGGAGATGTAGATCAGGAGGGGCGAACTCTTTAAACAATTGATGGTGTAATACTGATGATTATATGTTTTCATTGTTAGGTGCAGGAATTACACTTAAGCAAACTCCTCAACACTTAATTTTCAACCCGGGGGATTCGTAAACTTGGAGACGAAGCATAGGCAATGCCAAAGATGGTATGAATCTCTTTGATATAAATCCCTACTTTCTTTGAAGTAAATTTTGCAGAATTAAATCAATACGAGAAAAAGATAACTTGAGTCATCAAAGTAATCTAAGACTGAAACCAGAAAGAATGCATTTGCGAAAAGGAGATCAAAGATAAAAAGGCAATTAATCTAGTTGATTATGCTTGACTATTAAGAGTGTGTTTCTCTTCAGCAGGGGCACTTTATCAGTCTCGTTAAATGGGCCCTGAAATCTATTTCCTTTGAGATTTTCTTCTTACATTAATCTGTCCTGCACTAGTGCTTGCACTAGTGTAGGATCAGAGTTTTATGTAGAAGGTATAAAATGTGTCTTTACTGAAGGCCTTTCTACTTCATGCAGGGGCTCAAACTGTTCAAGTTTCAAAGCACTCAGATCCTATGACAAGAAACTAGTTCTTACACCAAATCAGAGTTTCCTGCACTTGGATTTTGATTCCTGAAATGATTGTTTAATTGTCACAAGTGTTGCTTTGCTGTAAAACCAGATTGCATATATGAAAAGTAAATGTTTCTGAATTTAACGAAGTGCAGAAATAAAGAAACATCAACATCTATCCTGTCATAACCATTCGATGAAAGAAAGTTGTAGAAAGTAAATAAAGACTTGTTGTAACACACCAACATGCGCTGGTGCAGGTGTATGTTTCCTGCTTGGACAGGCGGAAAAGCCAATCAACCAAAACTGCAGAAAAGAAATGTCACACCAACACGCACTGGTGCAGGATGATTTCTCCTGCTTGCACTAGGCGGAGAAAGCCAATCCGAAATCAGTGTTGGAAAGTAAATTGCAGGAAAATAACTTGCAAGAAAATAAATTGCAGGAAAATAAATTATATTTACTCCATGCAACGGATCTGTTTCACACAGACGTGAATTTATGTGCTAAAAAAATAAATCACACTTTGACAATAAAACATGAATTACAGAAAGAAAGGAATGGGGAAAAAGTGCTGGGTTGGCTGGGCCCTAGCCAACCAGCATGTTTTCCTCTTAAGCGAAAACGCTACTCAACACTTAATTTAATTAATCATCAAACCATAAAACACGATTCATGAAACTGAGGCGAAATTCCTTTTTATTAGATCATTGAGGAAAATACATGTGTGAATACACGTTCAACCCAGATTTGGGCGATAACAAAATAACCTGCTATCGCCTCTTTGTTCTTCTCTATTCTCCGAAAACTTTCGCTACCAAGTCCTATTTACAAATTACATTATATATATTTGTTGGCCGAAGGCCGAAACATATCGTTCAACCATTTTATAACAAAATGCAGAATTTAGATTGTTTGGTCTTCAAAATGAAACGGTTTTGCAAAACTGGCCTTCAGTTTCCACACTTCACGGAACTAATCTTTGGCTACCTTCGGATTACGTGCTGTCGTGGCGGAAACTTCTTGAGTCAAGGTGGTGATCGAGAGGGTCGGATCTACCGTGAAGATTTGTTGTGCTGGTCACGGTACAGGATCTGATCCTGCACTAGGATCAACAATCACAATAAGCATTCTAACCACCAAACAACATTGGAGATATCGATGAGTTACAAAGAATAATTTAAAAGTAAGAAATAATATAATAAATATTTAATAAATGCTAAGTCGAATTAAAATATGAAGAATAAAGGTTTGTGCAAAATATGTCACCATGCTTGGACTGGTGCAGGATGAGGGCGCATAAAGGAGGTGAAACAGGAGTAAATGGTTATGATTTAGGAAGGGAAAAGTAGTAAAAAGAGAAAACATTAGGGGGCTAACATCCTCCCATCCCTAATCTTTTGTGTGTCCTCACACAACTTTTTACCTCTGCAAAAAACTTCAAAATTTTGAGCGTTCCAGCTCACTCTTGCTCCGGCATACTATCATCAGTCTTCGTGTTTCAAACTTCCTCTTTTTGCTTCTCTTCAATTTCTTCGTCACCTTTTTAAGCCGTCTGAAACACTATGAAGCACGGTACTTCCATACCCTGACTTCTCCTTTCTTCTTTTGGATCTCCGCCGTGAACTCTTCCTTATTCTGTTCTTTTTCTTCCTATGTTTTGGCTACGAGTTGCTCTAAATTCTATACTTGAAGCTCGAGCTCAAGTATCCGAGTAGCAGAAGCTACTGAATCTTCTTCCTTTTCTATATCAACAGGGGCTATATTTTCTTCAGGGACCTCAATATCCCTTGGAGTTTCAGTCAACACTTCTTCTTTTTCGGGTTCTTTTTCTTCTTCTAACTCTTCCGGTTCTTCTTTTTCTTCCTGCTCTTCCGGCTCTTATTCTTCTACTTCCACTTCTTCCGGCTCTTCTTCTTCCTCTAACTCTTCTGGTTCTTCTTCCTCTCCCTCTATTTATTTTGGTTCTTCTTCGTCTTCTAACTCTTCCGACTCTTCTTCTTCTTGAGCCGGTTCTCTTTCTTCTTGTGCCGGTTCTTCTTTTTCCTGTGCCGACTCTTCCGGTTCCTGTGCCGTCTCTTCATGCTCTGGCCTGTCTTGCATTGGTGCAGGAGGGGACTCAATGTCTTGTGGAGACTGTGGTTCTACACCCGCATCAGGTTCATCATCCTTTTTTCGGCTCTGTTTAAGGAAATCGGCCAGCGATATATCATCTTTGACTTCGACAGATTTTGCTGTGTCCGCAAGGACCGATAGCACATCGTCTTCCTCAGGGGTCTGTTCATGTACCGGGGGAGATTCTTCGACGGGTGTACCCGCTATCTTCTATTTCTTTGGAGATGGAATCGTTTTTTTTTGCTGACTTCCCGGTTCGTTTCCTTCCTGCACTGGTGCAGGAAGGACTTTTCTTCGCACTCTTACTCAGACCTTTGCTCGTACTAGTGGGGTTCTCCGTTTCCTTTAGTTGTTCCAACAACGTCTCCCAGGTCATGTTTTTAGCCTTCAACTGTTTCTGGACCAAGATCTTGATTAGGCCGTGATGATACAATTTCTTATCGATCTGGTCCATTCGTACTCTCTGTACACCTTTGGCCATCTTCTCTAAACTCTTAGTGAAATCCATCCTCCATCGGACGTGTCGGCCGTGTTCAAAACGTTGTAGCATCCTGAAATGATATACAAAGGTGAGGGAGTACCTCCCCTCACAAGTCACAAATTTCTGAAGAATAAAAAGGAGGTCCCGCCATTTCCCCAGCAGGGCGTTGCGCGGGACTCCTTTCTTCCAATTTACGTTCATGTCTTTATCAATAACGAAACGCTGCCAGCGCTTCCTCTCAAGCTTCTTATTTTTAAAGTACTGCACACCGGTGTTCTGTAAGCTCGTTGCTGCTGCTATCGATTTCTACGTGACTTTAAATCTCAGGGGCCCAATCTTTACACAACCATTATTAAAACTCAGTGCGAACTGTAGGGCCACCTCCCTATTGTGCCCGTTAAATTTCTGCAGGAACAGAAGAAAGCCTGAGTCTTGCAATAGTGCAAGAATATTGCGAAACTCGACGGTCTGATCTACCTCACTAAGGGACGATGGTTCACAATGAACAAGCGACATTGCTGCTAACAATTATGAACAGTTCAATGAAAGTTGCATGCAACACCGGAAAATTGAGCTTTTTATAAATAGGGATCCAATCGCCTCCCGTCTTTTTTGTCTCATCACTAATTCCTTCCACTGAACTAGCCGTAGCTGCTCGGCACCTTTGAATCGTGCCGAATTGGTACTGGTGGCGACGGGTTGAACGGCTAGGTAAGGGAATGATATGAGTGAAAGGACATTAAGGTTATGGCAGAATAAGGAGTAATTATGCCTAAGCAACGGTTAAATATTCGCACATTCCTTCATAATTCAAAAAATCTTTAGCATTCATTAAAAATAATCATGATTCTTAACTCTTAAAAAAAACTTTGTACTTTGAAAATATTTCTCCTAGTTGATATGATAGCATAGGTACTTATTATTAAATGAAAGATTTTCTTATAACTTCGATGATGACCACTTTTCCTATGGCGTACACTTCTGAAAAGGAGAAATATTATGCTTCAGATGAGGTGCATGCTTGCACTGTTATGCTTACACCGCTTGACTAAGCTATTATGCTGGTATCTATTTATATTTTTATATAATACAACATGCTTGCACTGGTGCAAGCATAAAAAAACAGAGAATTTAAATAAAATATAGGCTGAACTTCTAACATTTTCCTCAATTCGGGAATTTTGTTTCACCCTTTCTTGATGCTTCAGAGCATATCATTTTGCTCTGTGTATAAGATTCTGTAAATAAATTCACGAGGGAACAAAGAAGTGGGAATGGGAAGGAATTTCATTACAGGGATTCCAGGAATAGTACCACAGAGGGAATAAACAGAAGTGGGATAGGAAAAAATTCAGGGGTAAGTGGGATTTTTATGAAGCGGATAGGGTAAATTTAGAAGAATACGAGAAGGTAGATTATACTGGGGTTCCAAGAAGAAAACTGGGGGATCATTACGAGATGGGATATGAAGAAAGAAAAAAAAAAATCTGGAAGTTCTGCATGCACTGGTGCAAGAAAAAATAACTACATCGAGAATTAAGCGTTACTTGAAAATAAAAATATCCATGCTAATTACCCCAATTGTATAAAGGTTGGCTCTGCTGAACCTGATTTTAATTCAGTGTTTACTAGCATATCTAAAGATCAAGCAACATTCTCTTTTTATTAGAAATTTTTGATCTTCCCTCCAGCAAGCTGGTTTTCAGGTTGACCCTTCTGCAATCATGTCAGCGAGCTAATTTTCACAATTACAGGAAATTATTTCTTCTTCTTCTTCTTCTTCTTTTTTTTCTTTTTTTGTTTCTGGAGAAGAAGAAGAGTTCATGTTTTCAAAATTTTGGTTTTACCACTACCATCCCAAATTGCAGCTAGACTTGCTGTGTAAAATCTTTCTTGGCAAGCGACTGAAAATACTTCTTTAATCTATGCCCATTTACCAAGAATATTGAATCTTGTCCATCAATAGTTTTGAATTCTACTGCTCCATTCTCGAATACTCGGATCACTTCATAAGGTCCCATCCAACGTGTATGGAACTTCTCTTTAAAAAATTTAAATACAGAATCATAGAGGAGTACCCAATCACTTGGTTGGAACTGCTTTTTCTAAATAATATTTTCATGCCACCTTTTCTGTTGCTGCTGAAATAGGATGTTCTATTGAAAAACATCTCTACGAAATTCATCTAACTCATTTAATTGAAGAAGACGTTGTTGTTGTGCCTTGGAGAGATCTAATCCTAACTGAAATACAGTTCTGAAGGTCTTGATCTGGAACTCAATCGGTAACAAAACCTGTTTTCCATAAACCAGCTCATATGGTGTATGTCCCGTGCTATTTCTCCAAGTGGTTCTGTATGCCCACAAAGCTTCTGGTAATCTTTCAGCCTAGTCTTTCAGATGCATATTGACTATCTTTGTAAGAATGGACTCAATCACTTTGTTTGTAGATTCCACCTGGCCATTTTCTTGCGGGTGATATGGCGTGGATTTCCTGTGCCAGATCTTGTATTGTTCCATCACACCCTGTACCAGATTAGAAATAAACTGTAGACCATTATCAGAAAAAATTTCTCTAAGCACACCAAATCTAGTAAAAATTTCAGAAAAAAAGAAAATCAACAACAACTTTTTCTATAGAAAAAGAAACAGCTTTAGCTTCTACCCATTTTGTAACGAAATCTATAAAACCAAAATATGCTTTTTACTTAAAGATTTTGAATTTATTGGCCCTATAAAATCAATAGCCCATTTTTCGAAAGGCTCAATCATAACTTGGGGGCATAAAGGCATTTCATTGGTTTGATTAGGCTGGCCCATTCATTGACAGCTATCACATCGCCTGACATACTGCTTGGCATCCTTAAATAAGGAAGGCCAAAAGTAACCGGCACGTAATACTTTATATGCAGTCCGCTTATCAGTGAAGTGGCCTCCACATGGTTCATCATGAGTAGATTTCAATATGTCAAACACTTCCTCCTCTCTTACACATCTACGGATAATAAAATATGGACCAGTGTAAAAGAGGTCTCCTTGAATCCAGGAATATGCAGCACTTTTCTGAATAATATTCCGCTTCTCACGAGTGGATAAGTGAGGTGGTGTTTTTCTAGTAACCAAGTAATTAGCAATGTCACCAAACCATGGAGAATTTGTAGAGATAGCAAAAATATGTTCATCTGGAAAATCATCATTAACATGAGTTACTTCACCAGGATTATCTAATCTAGAAAGAAAATCTGCTACAACATTAGATTTCCCTGGTCTATCTACAATAGTAACATTAAACTCCTGTAGCAATAGTAACCACCTAGTCACTCTACTGCTTGTCAATGGTTTTTTCATCAAATATTTAATCGCAGAATGATCAGTATGTACAAATACTTCATATCCGGTAATATAGTGCCTGAACTTATTAGTTGCAAAAATCACAGCTAAAAACTCCTTCTCTATAACTATATAATTCAATTCAGCGAAAGATAAATTTTTACTAGTATAATAAATGGCATAGGATTGCTTATTTTCCTCTTGTCCTAAAGGTGCACCAATAGTCAAATCTGAAGCATCAGAGGAAATGTGAAAATGCAGAGACCAGTTTGGACCTCACAAAACTGGTGCCTGTACCAACTTTTCCTTCAATGTTTCAAAAGACTGTTGGCAAGCCGTGGACCAAGAAAATTCACTATCCTTAGCTAGAAGTTAGAAAAGAGGAGCAGCTATCTTTGAAATTTTTTCAATAAATCTTCTATAGTAACCAGCATGTCCTAAAAAACCTCTTACTTCCCTTTGAGCTTTGGGTGCAGGAAGATGCAAAATGATTTCATTCTTTGCCGGATCAACCTGGATACCTTTGTCAAAAATCAAATGGCCAAGCACCACTCCCACTTTGCACATTAATCTACATTTCTTATCACTCAAAGCAAGATGGGCCTCCTGAAAATGAAGAAGTACTTTCTCCAAATTTTGAAGAGCTTCCTGAAAAGAATCACCAATCACAGAAAAGTCATCCATATAAATTTCTACAAATTATAGATCAGAAAATATATCTAGGACTGCACTTTGAAAGGTAGCCGGGGCATTACATAAACCAAAGGGAAGCACTTTGTAAGCAAATGTCCCCCATGGACATGTAAAAGTAGTTTTCTCCTAATCCTCGGGTGCAATCTGTATCTAGTTATAACCACTGAAGCCATCCAAAAAGGAGAAATGTTTCTTTCCTGCAAGGGTATCAGCACCTGATCAATGAAAGGGAGAGGGAAGTAATATTTAAGAGTGGCTTTATTCAATTCTCGATAATCAATACAAATACGCCATCTTCCATCTTTCTTAGGTACTAGTACTAATGGAGAGACCCACTGACTGTCGGAGATAGGATAAATAAAACGAAGATCTAAGAGTTTCTGTAATTCTTCTTTCATAATGTATCTTAGAGTTGGATTCATTCGCCTTTGAGGTTTTCGGACAGGTCGGGTTCCTTCCTGAATATAGATGTGATGTATACAAGTTTCAGGAGGGATACCCTTCATATCTTTGTAACCCCAAGCAAAGGCACTAAGATGGTTTTGCAACAAATCCACAAGCTGCTCTTGCTGAGATGAGTCCAAATCTGAGCTGATATGCAAGGATTTACCAGGGCTAATCTCAACAAGAGTGGTATCAGGCTCAGGAGTACTTAAGGGAGTGGTCAAATGCAGTGGTACATAAGAATGAGAATCATGATTTTCTTGAAAATCTAGGCTAAAAATTTGGCTCAAAGGCTCATAATTAGGCATAATGTCTAGATTATTCAGGAAATCTTGAATCTCATCTTCTTGTAAAGACCCAGTATAATGATGAATAAGGGAAATAGACTGAGTCTCCTCATCACTGCTTTGATCCAACCATAAGGTATTTCGAAGGTCCTGAATGGATCTGGCAGGGGGGTATAAGGTAACTTTCTTCCTAGAATCTCCATGTGAAATATATATATCACCGGAACGACATCCAATATATGCATCAGCCGTAGCAAGCCATGGTCGACCCAAGATCAAGGGATGTCCTCCTACTAGGATCTTTGGCTCAAGCACAATGAAATCAGCAGGATATTCCCAAGAATCTAATGAGATTATCACATCGTCCAATACTCCTTTTGGCTTAATTTTAGATCTATCTACTAATTCAAGCACAATGGGAGTAGGGCAAAGATGAGATAACCAAAGTTGATCCATGGTTTGCTTAGTAATGACATTAATGGCTGCCCCCAGGTCTATAAGAAAATTAGAGACAAGGACATTACCAATCTGAACTGTGATAACAGGGTTTCTGGGATCAGTATATTTTTCCATAGACACACATCCTATCATCAACTCTGCTACCCTAGCAACAAATTGAATGGTTCGAGGTTCCAATCTCTTCCTCCCGAGTTTCTTGAGATAGAGTTTCTTAATAATCTTGGTACAAATGGGGATCTATTTGATGGCTTGAAGCAAAGGTATCTCAATGAAAATATTCTGAAGCTCAGATGCCAAACTAGTCTCAGAAATAGGCTCACTCCTTTCCATTACTAGCCTCTCTGGGAAGGGAGGCTGGTTGGAAGAGGATGGCAAGGATTCAGAGGGTAAGGGCTGCTTAGTGACAACTTTAGGAGAATGGTTAAGAGTTCCCTCTTCTCCTTTCTCTTCAACAATCACCATAGGTTGCTTCTGATTTTCTGATGTTATAGTCCTTCCCGATCTTAATTGAATATCATGAACCCCAACTGGAATAGACTGTTATTATAATGGTAAAGGTGGGTTTGTTATATGGATAATTTGCACTGCTTTATTATTATTAGGATTGGGCATAGGTTGAGAAGGAAATTGAGGAGGTCGAAAGGGTGGAGGTAAAGGCAATGGTGGAGTGGACTGACTCGGAAGTTGAGGCATTGAATAAGGTGCATGTGTAGATGAGTATGATTTCATAGGTGGCTGGTAGGAATATGGAAAATGAGTTGGCCCTTTCCAACCTTGTTGCCATGGTTGAGAAGGTTTCCCATGCTGATATTAATTCCCATACTGCCACTGCTGATGAGAGTTAGGATAAGAATATGCATGTGGATTATAACCAAAATAGTGTGGAGGAAATTTAGGAGCCATACCTGTACCTACCTGAGGCCAATTCCTTCTTTCTCCCATAGCATTCAAGTATTAAACTTCAGGCTGTCCCCCTGTAAATACAGCTTTAAGTCCTAGTATAGAGGGACATTTTTCTGTGATATGGTCTTCTACACAAATAGCACATTTATTAGTATCTTTCAAATTTAGAGGACACTCTTTAGGGGGATGCTTGTCTCTACATTTAGGACAGAAAATACATAATGACTCTTGTTTCTTCATGAGTTTTTGTTGAAATTTTAAGGAGTCTAATTGTTTGGTAACAGTGTTCATTATATCAATTTTCATGATTTCCATTTTATTTTCTAGTCCAATAATCATAGCATCAGTAGATTCAGTTTTTCTATTTCTGTTTCGAGTTCCTCTACCGGATCTGTATTGATTTCTTGAAAATTTCCTCCACAATTCACAAATTTGATCAAAAGTTTGCTGATAAATATCACCTTGTCCTAATAGATTCAAATTGTTTCTAGCATTATCAGTAAGTCCTCTTAAGAACAAGGTTCTAATAGTGTCGAGATCGAGCTTAAGTTTTGACCTTTGTAAAATATACAGAAATATTTCCAAATAATCTTCAAGCATTTCATCATCATCATAAACAAAAATTCACTAAAAACACTTAACACCACCTACTTCTACTTGCTATTTGGAGGACAAACCTTAGTGAAATTTTTTTATATTATGAACAATATCTTAGCATATAATTACTAATTTTCCCATTCAAATCATGGCCTCAACATTCCCTGCGGGAAACCAAGTCTATTGGCCACCTAACAACATGATATGCCATCCAAAAATAATAATTTATGAGTCTTTCTATCCATGCTATATATGACTGTATGTCTATACATATCCTGCCATCTACTTTCCTATTGGCGTGACTAACAATACATGGAAAATTATAAGTTATCCGCATGTAAACAGTAAACACAAAAATCTACATCAAGAAACTTCAGAATAACTAATCTTCTTTTTCAGTCATGTCCTAGGCATTAGATCCTGGGATTTCAAGCGAATTGAAGATGCATGATAGTTGGTTATCAATGTGCCGAAGGCGCCCATCCTGCTTCTGCATATGGAACTGTATTTTCTTGAATTCTTTTCTGTAGTCTAGGAAGTCTTGTATTACTATGTCCAGACTCATAGATATCTACTATGGGGCCTTGCCCATAATTCCGTTCATAGACCAATATATAAAGAGGGTTTGTTTCAATTGCGTTACAGGACCTCGAGTTTTTTCGCGGTTAGGAAATAAGCCCTCCAGTCATCTGCTTTGGTCTCCATTCAACCTGCTTGGCGGTTTAAATCCGCCTCCCATTTATCTATCAACTTCCTTATTTCCTCTATTGTATTTTCATGATAGGCCTTCGAAACATCTTTAATGATGCTCATAATGGGTTTTATTCCTCTCGGTTTTCCTGTGGATGAATTGTGTTGCCCTGAACTTCCTTTCCTTTGATCTTTCTACCACAACCCCTCAGAGAAGGGCTTCTAGATCAAGCCATGTTTTCTTTATTATAGGATGGGGAGATGTATTATGGCTGAGAGCTCGTAGGAGGAGACCTAAGTTGCAGGCAGTTCAACTATTGTGCCCTATTATCAATAGGCCCACCTACCCAAGTATCAACATAGGAACATAATTCCAGAGCTTGGGTTGGTATAAGCTTCCATTTATCGTAAAAAAAATTAACATTGTATCCCGAAATGAGCAGGGGGTTTTTATTTTGAAACCAAAACCAACAAATAGCATGCAGACAGTCAGATCAGATCCTACGGGGCTGCAAGGCATCATGACCTTTGTGATGGTTACACAGACTCGACATCAACAAAATTGCATGGGGAGGGTCGACCGGGTCCGTCTTCTATTCATACCAATAAGTGATAGTATTGTTCCCCAACAAAAACAGGGGGACCTTATCTCGAAGCCCAAACCAAAAATTAATGTTCAAATTTTCATAGCAGACCCTACAGGGCTGCCAGGCATCATACCCATCATGTTTGAAACACAGACATAACACCAAAAAAATTTCATGGGGAGGGCCAACCAAGTTGCGTCTGCAAGGCCTTTTCTGGGGAATCCGAATTGCAACTAAACCCTTCTCCACTGGAATAAACATTAACATCCCGACCCAACCCGACTCAGACACCGAGAATTCAAAAGCCTTAGACCCCCCTAAATTATCCCAAGGGCATAATAGTTTCACCTAGGGCTGCTTATGAGCTAAGGGTTCGACCACATTGAGGACTTGAATTGGGTCCCTCCGAAACAAAAAAAATCCATACCAGAAAGAAGAAGGAACAATTTCGACCCAATTTCCATAATTACTCCTAGAGGCAGGAATATTCAAAGTTGGAACAAAACTAACACCCTCTGACCCCCTCAGCTTCTAGCCAGCTCGACCCAATTCACTTACACCAAAAACTTTCATCATGGTGAAAAGGAGGGAGTAATGAACTACATACCATGTGTTGGTTCACAAAGGTGACTGTTATGGGAAACCTCTATGCTTCTTATTCAATTTTCAACCCAGGGTAAGTATTCTTATTTCAAGAATGTAAGCAAGTATATCCAAGTGATATCAAGAACATCTACTTTATGTTATCATGAATAAGATTATCTAATTCTCGAAGTTCAATTAACTTAAAGGGAAATGGAAAAATTCCGCTAACTATTCTATCTAACTAAGCACAGCGAGTGCAACCTACGATTTGAACAACACACTAATGAATTGAAAAACAGTCCTACTAAATTTAACAACAACTTCAATTAATTGAACAACAATTTCTTATCTAATTTTGGAATGGAATTCTCTTTGCAAACTAACTAGCTAACATTTCTCTGCATCAATCAACAACTAGACGTCTTACAGTACTGATGGAAAGATCTAATTCTTAGCGATGTATAACATTGAAAAATAGTCGTTCTAAAGCTCATATAATGAATATAAATGTGTCGAGAAATGATGAAAGCATCTAACAGTTAAGAAAACAATTACTATAAGCCAGAAAACATGAATGATAAACTATATTAATGAAATAGGAAACTGTAGCATCATAGGTTTATAAATTAACAAGTGGAAAGATATCTCACAGAATGCATTAGATAACTGAGCATAAATTCCGTAATTAAGGTACAGCATAGAGATTAGCGAATAAACTCCCAGTGCTGGGCCCAAACCACCAGAAGTCTAACGCGACGAAAAACTCAAGAAATGACTATTCAAAACACCAAAATTATTTATTAAATTGAATGTTAAGACATGAATACAACTGGACAGTTCTGTCCTGATACATCTATTACAAAAGATAATTCCTATTCAGCTCCCTCTTTCTCATTCATCTTCAGCCTGTTTAAAGGTGATTTCTCTAAGTGGAATGGTCTTTTCCAAACGACAACTCACTACTCATGGCTGCCATTTGATTTATTCGAACGTGGATCTGTCTTTTCATCTTCTGCCGATCCCTGGGGGGCTCATTGTGATTTCGTGCGTCTCTGTTTGTCATCTGTCTTTTGGTCATCGTTGATTCAGCTGCTTTGTTTTCCTGTGAATAAAGATGCAATCAGTCAAATTCTTGTTGTTTAAACATCATTTTTACCGTTAGTCCATTTGTCCTGATTTTACATTAATCCTCCTTTCCTTTACTGTTAAGACGAGGGAAAATTCCTAAAGGTGTATGATAATTCGAAGTAAAGGTAGGGTGAAAATGTACCTTATTTTTGGCCCAACATACTCCTGCTCTTACGTATTTGTAGGTCCTCATGCAAACAAATCATTGAGGTGTAACTGGGTCAGAGAAGAGGCAGGGTAGAATTCTTATTTGTATGCTCTGAAACCCTGTTTCTGTCTAATTCTTGCAAAGGTAGAATTTGTGTGCCCTTCTGGCAGTTCATAGTTATGATCATAACCCTCAAGGGGGTACCATATGAGAGGGAATCTATACCTACACCCTATCCATGCAGGACCCATGTTGAAGACTAGATTGCTATATAAAAGGAATCTGGAGGCAGTCGCTTTGAATTTTCTGTCGCCAAATGGCTCCCTATTTTTCACAGTGTTCGTGGAGGCCATCCACCTTTGTTTGGATGCTGCCAGAGCTGCTTCCTGAATGTCTTCGAAATACTCCCACCCATGTTGTATAATTTCTTTATGGATAGGTCCCAGCTTAGTCCTTACTCCCTTTCTTCGCATGAAATTCTTTGTGTTGGATGAACAACTGCAGGGGTTTAGTAGGCTCCCCTCTAATCCACAGGTCTAGGCCATGTTCTCTCTTTTGGAAAATTTTATATGCTTTGGCCCATCGAATCTGGTTCTTAGCAAAAGAGAGGAAGGCCTGGAACTAAATATCTCCTATAAAAGGACTAGGATTACTGTCCTTGTCCTCCTCTAGGAAGAAGTTGTGCATGTAGAGTTCACACAAAAGGTGTTGGACCTGTTCATCTTGATCATTACAGAAATGGAAAAATTCCTCTATGGTTTTGAAAGTTGTGGGCTTCCTTGCCCTGACGGCTTTGATCTTCAGCAGTAAATACCATTCAACTAAAAATAGGGCATAGATGGTGGTTGGTGCCCTGCATGTTAGTACATCAGAGTACAGAGAGAAAATCAACAAATCATAGCGATTTGTTTCTTGGCTTGTTTCACCTGGTCCTGTGCTCTTTTTACCTTTGCCTGCTCTTATCTGAGTTGAGCAAATGTTTCATCCTCTATTATAGAAAGTTTTGTGAATTTCTTTAATAGTGCCTGATACTCTTGTGTGGGCACTACTTCATTTTTGCATTGTGCTAACTCATGCTATGTTTGAATTAATTCATTATGCCATTTTTTATTAACAAATATTTCAACCAAAGGAGCATAGGTAGGGGCTTCCTCCGTTTGGGTTTCCTTTTCTTCTGTGAATTCCTGCCTAGTTTGTACAAAGGCTTCAGTAGTGTCCACTAGGTTTGTTTGTATCTCAATCTCAGTGGTGCTTGCTAATTGAGTCTGCATCTCAACTTCAACAGTGTCTCCTAAGTCAGTCTTCATCTTAGCTTCAGCAGTGTCTATCAAATTGGTGACCAACTCTGTTTGGGTTTCTGTGGTGGTCAATTCTTTAATAGGCTTCCGGGCCTTGCTCACCTCATTCAACTGCTTCCTCAAATGTTTTACCATTTTTTTTAAGCTTTTGCAGGTCTTGCTTAGTTTCTTAAACTTATTTTCAACTAAATTTTCTTCTGGCCTGGTTTCAACAAGGGATGGAGGAGTAGCAACCTCATTTTCAGGAATGGTGGCGTCAATTTCAGGATTGCCAGTGATGGTGTTTTCTACCTGTACTTTGGAGTTTACTTCTGCATGAGGGCCTCGACTAGGTGAGATATTATTCCCTTCAGGCATTAGAGGGACCGTTTCCATGCTTGCATTTTGTTCCAAGGGGATGGTGTCTCCTGAATAGTTTTCAGATTCGGCTACCCCTTCTTCCTGCTCTTCCCTATTCACTCCATCACTCTCGAAAGCAGACAAGGCCCTAAAAGCTTGTGATTCCTCTTGGTGGTGTAATATCTCGATGCAGCCAGAGCTGCTGGCAGTGGAAGATTCGTCTAACGGTTCTTCTTTCTCTTCAGCTTGCTCAGATAGGCTTCTAGTTTCATGGGATGCCCTCATTTTCTCCAGGATTCGAGCCATCTCTTCCTCATAATCTTGTAAGGGTATGTTTTGAGGGCTTGAGGGTAGTGAGTGGGATGGCCCTACCTCCTCTAGGAATTCCGAGGTTTCTTGTTGTAAATGCAGTCTTTTGGATCGCCTTCTCTTGCTTGGTTCTGAAGTCGAGGCACGGGTCCTTTTCCTTCTAGGTATGTTCATTCTAGGGAGCTCAATTTCAGTCCCGACAGGGTTTTCCTCAAGTGCCTGCACGGTAGGGTTAAAAAAGTTGTCCCAAGATGTCTGCTGCTTGCCTAACTCATTCATGGTGATTAATTTGATTAAACCATGGTGGCTGACGACTGATTGAGGGTTTTTATCCTTTCTCATTCGAACATCAGTGTCGTGTAATATATAATTTAAGAAAGCAGACATATTAACTGAAATATTTTGTTTAAGAACAACTAATAATTTGAGTTAACGTGGCTTTACCACGTCTTGGAGTCCATCTCATGTGATGAATCTCTGCATGAATGCTGCCAATTCCTGCCACAGTTGATGTAGAGAGGTAGGTTTAATCCCTTTTCCTTTTCGCTCCAATGGTTCTTCTGGATCCTGGTATGCTGCAATTTCCTCTCGTAAGAGAAGGTGCTTTTCGGTCCATCTCTCTCCCTCTGCTAGTATTCCGGAGACTTCAGAAATAATATCTTTTGTGACCGGTATAATCCTTCCCCTGAGCCTGGTCTGTCCCTCCTGTAGGTTTTGCAGGAATTCAATTGCTATCTCTGTAACAAATCATTGCAATTTGTTTAAGTATAGCAGCCAGCCAGCTTTCTGGAGGATGGTGTGAGCTACGTCTGATATTGGGAAGGTCATAGGTTCATTCCGGAGAGAGTTTCTTCCCATGGCTGATGCGTTTTCTTGAGCTAATTTCTCCTTCTCTCTGTGTCCTCTTTCGGCCCTGTTGGTTAGAATGAACACTGTATGCAAGGGAAAAAGAAATTGCAGACTTCTGTCGTAAATGTAGGTAACTTCATATCTTAATTACAATGATCCTTTGTTCTTATCAACGTATCCAACGGAATTTGTGCAGGAAATTCCCATGCTTAATATATATGGATAATTGCACCCCCTCTCTCGAAGTAATGGCGTCCACATCCTCAAGTATAAGAGAGACTTAATCAATCAGGAATGCATACGAGGGAGATGTCAGGGTTCAGTAATCATAGTATGTACGCGAGAACGGTATCCGTGGCCTTGGAGCTCAAGGGAAGAGGAGTGACTAAGTAATTATGAGTGCATGCGGTGTAAAAGGTTAGAATTGGAATTTATCATAAGTGTATCTCATGTGGAAGTGACCGGAGAGGGGAACAAAGAAGTATAGAAATTATTATGATAGGATGTCCTTATTTAATGGTAAGGTGTGAAGGAATCATGACTGTGATAGATAATGATTGGTGCTATCATCTCGAAGTTCAAACATGCAAGCATAGCTCGTTTATGGTTACTTGTGTGGAAAAATAGTATTATCACTAAGTCGAGTAGTGGGTTTATGCAAAGAATGGAAGAAAATAGGAGATAAGGTATATGTAAGAGTAATTGGCTATCGTTGAAACATACTCTCATACCATAAGTAGAGCCACTGCTACCAGCTGGCATTCATAGCCTCGACAAGGTTTCTATTTTAACCCCAAAAATGAGCCAGAATCCTTTATGTAAAAGTAGTTATTTTTCTAATTTTTTGGAGAGATCACCATGCTGGTGTGGTGGCCAGATAAACACAGTGCCACTCACTAGAGTTGTAATATAGTGATCAGGCCGACTTGTGATGAGACCTCCTATCCTTCAAGCAGTTTAGAAGGTCATTATCCTGGTGTGATGGCTATTGCGGGCATGTCACTTGCTAAACTCTTATGAACATTGTAGACTGGCTCGTGATGAGACCCCCTATCCTCTCTTAAAAATTTGCATATAAACATAGTAATTCTTTTTGAAAAGTAGGCATTTTTCTGTATGAAGACACCACTGTGCTGGTGTGATGGCCAGATAGTCACAGTGCCATTCACCGGGATTGTAACTGAGTGATCAGGTCGGCTCGTGATGAGACCTCCTGTCCTTCAAGGATTTGAGAAGGTCATTACCCTGGTGTGATGGCCATTGTGGGCATGTCACCTGCTAAACCCTTATGATCATGGTAGGTTGGCTCTTGATGAGACCCCCTATCCTCTTTTTAAAAAAATTGCATGTAAATATAATAGTTATTCTTTATACATGAAGGGAGACTCATTAAATCCTTAAGAGTTAGGGATGGTGTGAGAAGTAAAAAGAATTCCAATACAATTAGTACCCCTTATTCCTATTTCTTTATGTCAAAGGGAAATACTACTCGAGAGTGTAGAAAGATATACCATTATAGGACTATGTATTGTGTGATAACATACTTGAGCAGGGAATGACTTAGCCCTTCATTGCATAGATATACCATGTAATTTTCCGAGTTAGAGATTTACATTATAGTGTCAAAGGATCATCATATTAGTGATTTTACTGCTTTATTCTTCCTCGGTTGCTAATTCCTACTCAGAGATGTCTTTTATGGAATGAGGAGAGATTATCGACAAAAGAAAGAAGGATCGTGTCTCTTTAAAGAGAGGAAAAAAAATCAACTATTCAATCCATTTTAACAACAACTATTCAATTAGGCAGCCATTCAAAGATTTGAACAGTAAAAGAAAAAACGCGAAAACATGGCTGTTCAATCCAATTTGAACAACAACTATTCAATTGGATTGAACAACAGTCGTTCGAACATTTGAACAGCAAAGAAAAAAAAATGCAAAAACATGGTTGTTCAATCTGATTGAACAGTAGCTGTACAATTGGATTGAACAACAATCGTTCAAAGAATTTGAACAACAAATAAATAAAGACGCGAAAACACGATTGTTTAGTCCGATTGAACAACAGTTGTTCAAAGAATTTGAACAACAAATAAATAAAGACGCAAAAACATGGTTGTTCAGTCCGATTGAACAACAACTATTCAATTGGATTGAACAGCAGCCGTTCAAAGAATTTGAACAACAAAGAAAATAAATACGTAAAAACACGCTTGTTCAATCTGATTGAACAACAGTTTTTCAATTGGATTGAGTAGTATTGGTTCAAAGAATTTGAACAACAAAGAAAATAAAGACGCAAAAACACGGTTGTTCAGTCCGATTGAACTACAGTTGTTCAATTGGATTGAACAACAGCCGTTCAAAGAATTTGAACAAAAAAGAAAATAAAGACGCAAAAACAAGGTTGTTCAATTGGATTGAACAACATCTCTTCAATTGGATTGAACAACAATCGTTCAAATAATTTGAACAACAAAGAAAAAAAACATTGGATGATGAAAAAAAAGAGGGTACAATTGTGAGTATGAAGCATGTACAACGAAGTAAGAAACTAGGAATTACAAAGAGATTATATACAATATTTACAAATGAAGGTAGAAAACTCTCATGTACTTGAGGTTGTGGGATTATCACCCCCTTCTGCCACAACTTGGACGGTAGGATCATTTCATATCTGCTGGCAGAAAGACTCCTTTGTGAGAGGTTTGTGATAGAGGTGCACTCTGTGTCCATTGACCCGAAATGTAGAACCGGACCCGTCTATGGTGGTCAAGGTGAGGGTATCGTTGTTCTGTACTTCTTGAATCTCGTATGGACCGAGCCACCTTGTTTGCAATTTTCCCAGAAAATATTGGAATATGGAGTCATAGAGAAGTGCCCAATCTCCTTTCTGGAATGTCTTCTTTTTTATAAGGTTGTCATGCCAAAACTTAGCTCGTTGTTGTTGTATGATCGCTGTGCGTTGTAGAGCCAGTAGCCGCATTTCATCTAGTTCATTTATTTGCTAGAGTATTTTAATAATGGCCTCTGTCAAGTCCAACCCTACTTCTTGGGCTTTCCTTAGAGTCTTGACTTTGAATTCAATAGGGAAAATAGGATTTCTTCCAAATACTAGATGATATGGAGAATATCTAGTGGTTCTTTTCCATGTTGTGCGATAAGCCCATAGGGCCTCTGGTAGTCTAGTGGCCCAGTCCCGACGATGTGTTGATACTGTTTTATTAAGAATTTCCTCAAGGACTTTGTTGGTGCTTTCGACCTGCCTGTTTGCCTGCGGGTGGTAAGGAGACGTGACTCTGTGGATGATATGGTGATTCTTTAGAGTGTCTGTAATTTCATTACCCACAAACTGTGCCCCTCCATCAATTATCACTTCTCGTGGTAAGCCATATTGCACAAATAGCTCAAAAAGAAAGTTAATCATAGATTCTTCCATGGCTCTTGACAAGGCCACTATTTCTACCCACTTTGTTACGTAATCCGTGGAAACCAGTACGTAGATTTTCTGGTTTGATGGCAGGTTGAATGGTTGAACGAAGTCCAGTGCCCATCGTTTGAACGGTTCTACTACCAATTGTGGTTGTAGTGGAATTTCGTCAGCTTGGCCTGGACGACCCATTGTTTGCCAACTATCGTAGGCTTGGACATATTTTTTTTCATCTTTGAAAATCGTAAGTCAATAATAACCCAATTGTAATACTTTGTGCCCCGTTCTACGATCTGTGAAATGGCCACCACAAGGTTCATTGTGACAGGCTCGTAGGATATCATAAATCTCGTCTTCCCGAGTGCATCTGCGTATATGCACGTCAACCCCTGTGTGGAAGAGATATCCACCTATCCAGGAGAACCTAGCACTGCGTTGTACAATGAATTTTTGCTCCCTTGATGTTAAATGCCTGGGCAGCTTTCCTACTGCCAAGTAGTTTACTACGTATGAATACCATGGTGTTTTCACTGCTACAACGAACAGATGTTTGTCAGGAAACTGACCCTCGATTGCTAGTGTGTCATATGTATTTGGAACCCTAGGAAGTCTACAACCACGTTCTCTTTTTTTAGGCGGCCCTTGATGGTTATGTCGAATTCCTGCAAAAGCAACAACCAACGAGTTATTCTCCCATTTGTGATTGGTTTATTGGCTAAATATTTAATGGAAAAGTGGTCAGTATACAAGAGTACTTGATAGCTAGTTATATAATGTCTAAATTTATTAATAGCATAGATAACAACCAAAAATTCTTTTTCAGTTACTGTTTAGTTTAATTCAGCAGGAGTGAGATTTTTGTTGATATAATAAATAACATATGGCTTTTTGTCTTCTTCTTGACCAAGAACTGCCCCTATTGTTGTGTCGGATGCATATGAAGAAATGTGAAAAGGCAGCTCCCAGTTAGGACCGTGTAAGATTGGTGTCGTCCAGACCAGTTTCTTAAATATGCAAAAGCAGTGTCACATTTATCAGACCAATGGAATTCAACGTTTCTATTCAATGCATACAAGGGTGCAGCAATTTGTGAGAAATTATTTATAAACCTGCGGTAATACCCTGCATATCCCAGAAAACTGCGTACCTATGTCTACGTACAAGGTGTGGCTAATAAAAGGATTACCTCTATTTTTTTTGGGTCTACCTATATTCCAGCTGCAGAGATGTAGTGTCCTAGGATTACTCCCTCGATCATCATCATGTGGCACTTTTCATTGCTTAAACATAACTTGGTAGCAATACATTGTTCCAATATCTTTTCTAACGTTTCTAATGCTTGATCAAAGTCATCACCATATGGAGTGAAGTCGTCCATGTAAATTTCAAGCCCCTCATTTATTAAATTAGAAAAAATGCTGAGTATGGCTCTTTGGAAGGTTGTTGGGGCATTGCATAGTCCGAATGGTAGTACCCTATAGGCAAATGTACCCCACGGACAGGTAAAGGTTGTTTTATCCTGGTCTTCGGGGGCTATTTGGATTTGATTGTAACCGCTGAAACCGTCAAGAAAGGAAAATAATTGCTTCCCTGCCAATGTATCAAGAACCTGATCAATAAAAGGGATGGGGAAGTGGTCCTTCTGTGTTGCTTTATTCAGTTCTCTATAATCCACACATATTCTCCATTTCCCATTATTTTTAGGAAAAAATACTAGAGGGGAGACCCATTTGCTGTTTGAAATAGGATAAATGAAATTTACATCCAGCAACTTTTGCATCTCCTCTTTTACAATATCTTTTAGATGTGGGTTTAACCTATGCTGAGGTTGCCAAATGGGCCGAGCCTCCTTGTCAGTATAGATGTGATGGGTGCATAGTCAAGGGTCTATACCCTTAATTTCTGGGTAGTCCCAAGCAAATGCTCCCTGATACTTCTATAAAACCTTTATGGGCCTCTGCCTTTGGTTACTATCCATATTGCCATTGATATTCAAAATTTTCCCTGGCTCAATATCAATGGGTATGTTGTTGCGTACAACAGTTGTGGGTATATGATGATCATCAAGGTCTGCCAAGGGATCCTCTTTAGTTTTGTCTTCAATCTGTTTTTAACATTTGGCATTTTAAGTTTCCAGATGTAGATGGCTGATTCATAAAGTTATTGATTACATCATCTTCAGTTTGATCCTTAAATTCAAGAGCTTTAACTAATGTCAGGGGTCGACGAATGTTTTGCTCCAAATATGCATGCGGATGCTTGTGAATGTTTACCGTGGGTAAACTTGGTTTGGCAAGCGGGTAAATGATAATTTTCTTTATGGAATCTCCCCTAGAAATGGTCATGCTGCCTATCCGATAGGCTATTTAAGAATCGACTGTCTCCAACTAACGTCGCCCAAGAATCAATGGGTGTCCGTCCATCCGATTCTTTGTGTTGATAACTAAAAAATCAGCTGGATACTCCCATGAGTCCACAGAAACCAGGATGTCCTGTAATATTCCTTCTGGCTTGATAACAGACTTGTCAGCAAGCTCCAACAACATAGCTATGGGTTCTAAAGCTGATATGCCTAGTTTCTCGCAGGTCCCTGTCGTTAAGATGTTAATGGTTGCCCCTAAGTCAACCGATGTGTTTGGAAAGGAGTGGCCAGAGATTTGCACAGTTACTATGGGATTCCTTGGGTCATCATATTTCATGGGGGTTTCCCTACCCAACAATAAGTCAAATAGTGCTCCCACCACATGAACAGTGGGTACAATTTTTGTTCTTTTTTCTTGCATCTTTCCACACAGTGCTTTAATTGTCTTGGCATATATGGGAATGTCTTGTATGGCCTGTAGAAGAGGGATTTTGATGCAAAGGTTTCTCAATTCCCCCATAATATCAAAATCTGGAGAGACCATTGGTCTAGGCAGCGTTAACCTTTCAGGGAATGGAGGTGGAGAAATCCTAAGATTTTCAGGCTTCACTTGGTCAACTGTTTCCTTTTATTGCTCTACTTCTGTTTCAGTTATATTTGTTTGTCTGGGCTCTGTTGGAGTTCCAAATTCAAATTGTGGCATGGTTGTACCTTCTTCTGGTGAGATAATACGCCCTGATCTCAGCCTTAGTTCATTACATTATTTCTGTTTAGTTTTAGGGTTTGGATTTTCTACAATCTAAATTAGATAAACAGACCTGTTGTTGGGGTTAGGATTGGGTTGGGCTAGTAATTGAGGACGTATGATAGGCTGAGGGTTGTGCTGGACTAGGTATGGAGTTGGTAGTGTAGGTTGATTTTGAATCCCTGTCCCCATTGGTAGGTTGGTAATTCCCAGAGGTCTTTGCCAATTCTAAGTCAAATTTGTGGTTTGAGAAGGGGAGGCTGGCCACTAGGCTTGATATGGGGTGTATTTCCAATAAGGAGGGGAAAAATGAAAGCTTGGCAAACTATTCTCTGAGGAGGGTTGTGTTGGCCAAGGTGGTATATGAAACGACTAAGATAGCCAAGTAGAAAAAGGTAGTTGATTCTGCCAAGCTGCTGCAGGGTTTTGTTGGTTAAATTGTGGAGAAGAAAAAAATAGAGGCAGGTCTTGATGCATACATGGTCGTGCTTGCCATTGTCAACACTAGTTCATTAGGTAGACTAGTTCTGTTTCTTCTTCTTCTTCCTTGTAAACTGCTTTCAGTCTTGGAAGTGAAGGGCAATGGTTCATGGCATGATCCTTAGTGAAGATAGCACAGGTCTGAATCGTGTCTAAGGTGCATTCGCTTTGGTTGTGCTTCTTTCGACAGCGTGGGAAAAAGACGACCAAGTTCTGTTCTGCTATAGCTTGCTTCTGCTTGGCTTGTAGGACATCAAGCTGTGTTGTCAAAGTAACCAAAATTTTAGTTTTAAAATCTTCCAAAATATTACCAAACTCTGCTCTGGTTACATTGCCACCGGACTGCTTAAAATATTTCTTCGTTGAGTCTCGTCCAGTTGGCTTATTTCGCGTACTACCCCGAGAGAACCTGATACACAACGAAATAATCTCATCATATTCTTCTTGGTAGATGTCCCCTTTTCCCATTATATTAAGTGTTTCACCCATTCCTCTTTCATTCCCTTCATCATTGTTGCTTTTAAGATGTATTTGGATAATGTAGTATATGGAGACCTTTGTAGATTATATTGAAATATTTCGACGTATTCCTCTAATGTATCATTGTATTTTGTAGACATATTGAAGATTTCATCTTTTAATTCTCTAGTCCGGCAATAATCCTGATATTTATTTAGAAAAGTGTTCTTCATTTGGTCCCAGTTATTGATGGTTCCTCCACCGAGTCCCATGAACCAACATAATGCAGTCCTCTTCAAAGTAAAGGGGAACAATTTCAGTTTCTATGGTTAGTGGTGTAGTCATAACCCCTACGTAAGACATCGAATTCAAATAGAAATGCATCAGGATCTTCCAAGGTCAACCCATGGAAGGTGGGGATGTTTTGTAAGGGAATGGATTTCATAGGGGTGTTAGCAGCATGGTAAAAAATGGGATACTCCAATGTTGATGTCTGTCTCTAATTCTGGTTTTGATTATTTTCCATTTGATCAAAGATATGCCCAGTAATCTTTGGGGATTTCTTGTTCCTGGGGAGTAATCTTAGCGGTATTGGATGGCGAATGCGGAGGAAGCTTTACAACACTTCCTCGATCTGGGATATCAAGTGTCTCTGTCTCAACCACTTTCTCAGGGGATTTAGACTCTGGAGCTTCTACTTGTATTGCACTGCTAGTTTCTCCTTCCCCTTCTTGTAAATTACAGAACCTCCCTCTCTCGAAGGGTCGGTACCTATGTGTTCAGCAGTCTGAAGGCTTTGTTCAGACCCTTCTGTTTCACTATGAATCTCGACGTGAGCTACAGATGGTGAGGTTGTTGCCTGAGGGAGTGTAGTAGGACTTTGAATAGGAATGGTTTTGGGTCCTATGGATGCGAGGGATTTAGGTTTCTTAATGATTTCTTCTATATATGTTGTTCTACCAAGGATCACCGGTCCTTTGGGTTTCGTAGACTTTTGTGGATGATTTTGATTTGTTTATATCCTTTTCTTCCTAGTCATAAAATAAGAGAACCTATTCTACTAGCCTTTGCACAATTGCTGAGAAGTGGGTTAGAGAGCAAGCATTTTTCTTGTCGGTACGCAGGTTCTTGCCTCTCGTTTTCAATACCCAATTCTTCGTAGCAACAGAAAAAAATAAATGAAAGACATCACTCTTAAACACTCTCCCCGACAACGGCGCCAAAAATGTTGGTTCACAAAGGTGGCAGTTATGGGAAACCTCTATGCTTCTCATTCAATTGTCAATCCAGGGTAAGTCTTCTTATTTCAAGAGTGTAAGCACAATATATGCAAGCGATATCAAGAACAACTAATTTATGTTATAATGAATAAGATTATCTAATTCTCGAAATTCAATCAACTTAAAGAGAAATGGAAAAATGCCACTAACTATTCTGTCTAAATAAGCTCAGTGAGTGCAACCTACGATTTGAACAACACACTGATGAATTGAAGAACAATCCTACTGAATTGAACAACAATTGCTTATCTAATTTTGGAATGGAATTCTCTTTGCAAACTAACTAGCTAACATTTCTCTGCATCAATGAACAACTAGACGTCTTACAATACTGATGGAAAGATATAATTCTTAGTGATGTATAGAATTGAATAGTAGTCATTCTAAAGCTCATAAAACGAATATAAACGTGTTGAGAAACAATTAAAGCATCTAATAGATAAGAAAAAAATTACTGTAAGCCAAAAAGCATGAACGATAAACTATCTTAATGAAATAGGAAACTGCAGCATCGTAGGTTTATAAATTAACAAGTGGAAAGACATCTCACAGAATGCATCAGATAACTGAACATAAATTCTGTAATTAGTGTACATCACAGAGATTAGCGAAGAAAATCCCAGGGTTTGGCCCAAACCACCAGAAGTCTAACGCGATGGAAAACTCAGGAAATGACCATTCAAAACACCAAAATTCTTTATTAAATTGAAGGTTAAGACATGAATACAACTAGAAAGTTTTGTTCTGATACGTCTATTACAAAAGAGAATACCTATTCAGCTCCCCCTTTCTCGTTCATCTTCAGCCTTTTTAAAGGCGATTTCACTCAATGGAACGGTCTTTTCCAAATGACAGCTCGCTACTCGTGGCCGTCGTTTGAGTTCTTCGGACATGGATCTGTCTTTCTGTCTTCTGCCGGTCCCTAGGGGGGTCATTTTGATTTTGTGTGTCTCTATCTGTTAGCTGTATTTTGGTCATCGTCGATTCAACTGCTTTGTTTTCCTGTGAATACAGATGCAATAAGTCAAATTATTGTTGTTTAAACATCCTTTTTATCGTTAGTCCATTTGTCCTGATTTTACATTAATCCTCCTTTCCTTTACTGTTAAGATGAGGAAAAATTCCTAAAGGTGTATGATAATTCGAAGTAAAGGTAGGGTGAAAATGTACCTTATTTTTGGCCCAACACCAGGTATCCAATGTTGTGGAGTGCTGAAGGCTCGCTGATGCTAACCTCCCACAATAGCAGTTTATGGTTATCTCCACTTTTCCACCGAGACTCGACATGCAAACCTGCAGGTGCTCAGGCCTTGAATGGATTCTCCTACTGCCACCCACTGCATTATTCCCTATGTGCATGCAAGAGGCGACCCTCCCAGCCTTTCCACGCATTATGGAAGGTGGTGGGCTTGTCCTTTGAGGCATCCACCATTAATTAGAATGGGTATGTCGTATATCAAGTACGTGCCCCAATCGGGGAATCACATGGTTTAATATGAATCCTAAGGTTTATAATATTAATCTTAAGGTTTATAATATTAATCATAGGATTTACAATTGTAGGGTTTAAAATAGTAATCCTAGGGTTTATTATATTGATTTTAGGGTTAGTATTATTAATATTAGGGTTTGTAATGACAAAGTTTAATATATTAGTCTTAACGTTTATAACATTGGGTTTGATAATATTATTATATTAATATTAGGGTTTATAATATTAATCTTAAGGTTTATAATATTGGGTTTTATAGTGTTAGGTTTTATAATATTTAGTTCAATATTAGGGTTTAATATTTTGATGTTGGAATGGTACAAAAATGCATCCAAAATCACATTATGACAAATGTTGTCTCAATGCGACAATCAATCTGAAAAAAATTGTTGCAATGTTAAATTGCATTGTAATTTATTCAACATTTCATTGTGGCATTATAATATTGGGGTTTAATATGAGAGTTTATAATATTGGTTTCATAATATTAAGGTTTAATATTTTGTTTATAGTGTTGGTTTTAATATTAGGGTTTTTAATATTGGGTTGAATATTAGGACTTAATATTGGCTTTAATATTATGGTTTCTAATACTAGAGTTTACATTTGTTTTCCCGCAGAAAAATTATATCCTTTTATTAATATTTATAAAAAGTTACATAAGTACATGCCTAATGCATTCAACATAAGTGTGTAATATAGCATGAGAATAAAACAAAAATTGGGCTTTATAGGTATAGTTCAACCCACAATATAAAAAATAAACACCCCATAACAAAAAATAACATGTCAAACAGTACTAGCAAAATAGTCACAAGTCTACTCTTATAGTACATGGGATCGTAGGATCCACCATCAATAAGAAAATATCCACTCTGATCCATCAGAAAAGGAAGAGGAAAATAAAAGGAAGGGATTTAGAGAGCTAGGAAGTATTGATGTTGATGGAAGAGATCTGACCCCTCTATTGAGTCGTTGACCTGCCATATGTGTTGATATTGTCCAACACTCGCTTTAGATAGCGCATCTGCCTCAACATTTTTCTCCTTGTATATGTGACAACAAGTGACAATATAAAATGATGATTTTAACTGAACAATTTTTTCATAAATAGGCAACATAATTATATTGTGGTATCTTTGGACACCATTGAACCAATTCACTCCATTGAGGGAATTTCCAAAGATTCGGAGGGATCTGCATCCCAGTTCCAATACCCAACACATCAAAATATTTAGGGTGATCAATTTAGTGTAATTGTTTGTCCCTCTCCCCAGGTCGTTCTTTCACTTCAGAAAGTGATGAGTGCCTAGGAATAGGACTATACCACCTCCACAAATCCCTTGATCATTGCAAACCCCATCAAAGTAGGCCCATGGGATATGTGTTAATTTACTCTAATTCTATTCTATGAACTGCTGGAACAAGGACTTTAGAGGGAATAATGGAGACAATGAAAGAAATTTATCAAGCTATAAGAGAGGGGGTGGAAGCTTTATCTCTGAAAATTGACTTGCTTCTCGCAAGCCAAATTCCCAAATAGAGAAGGGGAGGGATATTTCTTAACATCTTGTTTTGGACAACATCCCACCATTTTTCCATGCTTCCTCCAAAAATTGTCCATCCGAGGCTGAATTGAATCCCAAGATTTGACCGACTTTTTCCAAAGTGCTCAGTGTAAAAGGACATTTGAGGAAAATTTCCTCCACTGATTCTTCCTCATTTATGCATAATGTACACCAACCTGATCCCTCTTTGCCTCTTCAATGTAAATTGTTTCATGTTGGTACTTTATTCTGAAGAACACACCAAAAAAAGAGAATTGCTTTACCAGCGCAAGATAATTTCCATATGCATTTCCCCAACCAGATTTGATCATTCTGGAGTTGTCTATGGAATTGACGAAGATACCCATATTTAGGAGCATAGGAGCCTAGAAGGGCATAAATCCATTTTAGTTCATCATATATCCCTATAATTTTTGATATGTGATATTTTTAACTCATTTACATACTCCTTCCAAATAGGAGTATACACCTCATTCCACTACAATTGATACACCCTTAGCCACCCTTTGACTCATAGGATAGTTCTTCGATTATCCACCACATGACTTAGAAAAGTGATTCCTTGGTTGTTTAGGCTTTGCACTATTTCATGTGGGAACCTGTAATTGTTTGAGCACCCATTCCAGGGGCCCTACCAATCGAGATTTTTTCCTCGTTTCCTACCTCCGAAGGCATACCAAAACCCACAATGTTAAAAGTTGCTAGAATTTCCTTCCAAATGACAGAGGAATTGGGGGTCCATTTGACAGGGTTTCTTATCCAATATTCAATTTTTTGGGGGAATATATATTTCCTATGCACAAAATATGTCCAAATATTTTCAACAACAATTAGCATCTAGTTACATTTTGCTGGTAGTGATTTGGAAAAGGATGGGATGTCTTTCAATCCCCACCCACCCCAATATTTTTTCATAGTAATATTTTCCCATGCCACCCATGAGATGGTGTTTTCTTCTTTATTTCCAGACCATAGGAATCTGCCACATCTCCCTATAATATTATGTAGAATTCCTTTCAGAACCCACATTAGAGGTATCCAGTATACCAGAATAGCTTCCAGAATTGATTATATCATCACTAGGCACTCTAGTCTCAACAACCATTTGAGGATTCAATGGTTTATTGTTTTTCAACCTCTCCCGCTAACCACATCTAGTCCTCCTTCTTTTAATAATTTTATTTAACGTTAAATCCCATATATTTGAAGCTTTCCCTAATTGGATTGCCTCAAAAGGCAATACACGTTGGAATTCTATAATTGCTGGCTGATACAAGCCTAAGTATGCCATAACTTATTTTTTTGTCATTGAGGACCATTCTTGTAGCTTTTTTAAATAACACAAGGGCTTGTTTTAAAAAATCAATATCTTTCTTGGAACCATTTGTGAACAATAAGATATCATCAATAGAAAGAAGATGGGGGATGAACAAGTTAGGCACCACTTCAGTTCCATGCAAAATCCCCCTTCGTTTTTCATCTAAGAGAATTATTATAAGTTCTTCGGCTGCTAGAAGGAACAGAAGTTGGGATAAGGACACCCTTGCCCGATACCTCTCTGAGAGTGAAAGAAAGGGGATGTTGACCCATTGATTAGGATCGTGAAGGACAAATTCATTGTGTACCCCATTATCCAGTTTATAAACAAGTTTCCAAATCCTAAATGTGTCAACAACATTCTTAAATTGATCTAACTTATTTTGTCATATAATTTGGAGAGACAATTTTTTGCTATGACTCCTTTCAGGTTCCTAGTTTTTATGTTGTGTAGGCCTTCCCGGGCCACCACGATTGCTTCGTGTTCTTTCCTCCCATCTAGAAAACCAAATTGTTATCTTGAAATGTTCTTAGAGAAAATGGGTCTTAGGCAAACTGCAATGATCTTAGTAATAATATTATATAAGCAGTTTCATAATGAAATTGGTCTATAATATTCAAAATACAAAGGGTTATCTACCTTAAAAATGAAGGCTAGGAAGGTGGAGTTGAATGGTGCATTGATCCTTCCATCAATCCTGGACTCTTAAACAACCCTTAATAATTCATCTACTCTCAAATCAAATAATCTTTGGAAGGATTCCACAGTACATCCATGTGGGACATGACTCTTGTCCCTTTGCATGGACTTAAGAGTGTCTTCTATCTCCTGTCTTGTGATTGGAGCCATCAACATCTGGTTATCTCCTTCCTCTATGAACTGAGGAAAGAGTTGGGTGACTCTAATTTATGCTAAGGAAGCTTCTTCCGGGCTTGATAAAGGCTTTGAAATAAATTCTTTTCCACGGAAGAAATCTCCTCAAAATATTTTGTTGTACTCCCAAATGTTTTCTTCATTTCCAAAATCGTATTTATATTTTTCCTTCCCTTGGCATAATTGTGGAAATTTTTATAATTTTTGTCTCCACTTTTTAACCATACAGTCATGCTCTTAATTCTCCAATGTTATTCCTAGTCTAGAATAATCATTCTTTTTATTTTTTCTAGCTATATCAACCTATTTTTGGATTCTTCTTACTCATATCCACCTCCTGCCATGTCCTCCATTCTTTCAATTTATTCCTCAATTGACTTGAGGTCCTCCTCATCCCTTAATCTCTTGAGCTTTTCCCATTTTATTGTGGCGTGTTTCACTCTTTTGAGGTTGTCCATGAATTTTTGAGTTGTTGACTGGGGCTTATCATTTCTATAAGGGATCCAAGTCTCATGTACTAACTGAATGTAACTCTCTTCTTGAACCCATGCGGAGTTAAGCTTGAAGGGACTTCCTGGATTTTGACTTCCATCCTTAATTTCAAGGAAGATTGGGTGGTGATCTGAGTCTCCACCAGACTCGTCCCACTTCCAAAAAATTTGTACCTTGTCCACTAGGTCCTCGACCATCAAGAATATATCTAGCCTTTTTGTCACCATTGTGCTTTGGTACGCCTATTCCTCCAAGTGGGTTTAAGTTGGATTAAGTTCGGGTCAATAAGCTTATGCTTAGTCAAATTTCTTGTGAAAAAAACTACCATAGGATCTTCCTGAGCATGGGGGCACTAGAACTCAGAGGACCAAAGGGATGAATTCATATCTCCTCCTACCACTAGATTACATGTCTTCATAAATTATTTTGAAAAAACTAAAAGCCAAAATTGATCTCTTTCATGGCATAAACCATAGATGTTTATGAAATTTAGTTCCATGCAAATATTAATAGTATAGATTTATACACCAAGATTTTTCTCATAACTCCATGAATTTAGAACTCTAATATTGATCAAATTAAATCCTATTGATAAGCCTACTAAGCATCCTCTCTCATCTAGGGAGAGGAAATACCATCCAAGAAACATATAAAAAATAATTTTAAAGATATTTTCCCCTGATCCCAAGGTTTCTTGTAGCATGATGATATCAATACATGAGGATACAACAAGTCTCTTCAATCCTAGTTTATTTTAGGCACTAGCTAAACCCCTACAGTTAAAAGGGAGAGCATTCATTGGGGACCAAGCGATGCTATAAGCATCCCTTCCAAAAGTCTTTATTTTCCATCTGCAATGTCAAGCCTATATTTCAATTAGGGTTTTGACATATTGGATTTCCTACCCTGGATTTGGATGCCACCAGTTGGGTAAGGAGTTTCCCAAGCCGCGTCCCCTCGACTGCCTTGAGGATAACTATTTCGGCCCTCTAGGTCGAATATTATATGGAAGGGAAGTTTTATGCAAGGATTCAAATGGCGACTAAGACTTAAGAGGGGGTTACCAGGGTGGGATCACAGTTATAATATTGTCCAAAGGTTCACTGGGTCTACTCAAATCATAATTAATTGTATTAAAAAAGGGCCTGAAAGGACCAGATTCCATCCAAGTTGAAATAGAGGCATCAATATTTAAAATAGAGCTGGTAGGAAATAAAGGAAAAGTACCTAAGGGAAATATATTCTGTTGAGGGACGACGGTTGGTCTTGAGCCTCCAGTGGTTACCGTATCTAGCCCTCCTTTCGCCTACCCTCACCCATATCCATTCCAATAAAATGACCTGGAAATGGCTGCATCAGCCGTAGAGGACAGGGGCTTATACCCATGCCTCCCTCCTATTGGATGCCTCTGTCCATGTCCTAGGAACTGCACAAGCCTCTATAGCTTAACATGCCCATATTTTTCCTTCTCTTCCCTTTGAAACCCAACGGGAAATCCCTTTCCATATGCCTACATTGATGACATAGGTTGCACATAAAATAAATTTATTCATAGTCCAACTGTTGAAGATGAGATTCCCCTTCATAAGACAATTTGAGGTTTTCAAACAACCCTTCATGAGGAACGAGCTTGACAAGGATCCTGGCCACCCTTCTAGTCCTTGAAGTAATAAAGGACATCTATGCTTCCAGAAATTCGCCAATTTTGTTACCAATAGCCTTGAATCCATCGTTTGTCCACATTTAAAGTGGTAACGTTGGAAATCTAACCCACACCAAAATTTATTCTAGTTTTTCCTTGTCTGCATCAAACATAGGACTCCACCTCTTCAACATAAGCGAAGATGTGCCTATGCTCCAGTTTTTTCCAAGCACCCAAATTGTGATCTCATGGATGTATTAGTTTCTATCTCCCTAATTTCAATCTCACACAAAGATTTTCTTCAGACTCACACATAGAACAAAACAACCTTTTCCTCTCTCTCCCCCAAAAAACTCAAGAAAACTCTTTTTTTCTTTTTATTTTCAAAATTGAAAAACAAAATTATCCAAGAAATTAGTTTGTTGATGTGAACCAATTTACTCACTCCACATCATCAGGAAACAAGATCTATTTTCCCCCTTAGTTCTAACTCTCTACCAGTTATCAAATCCTATCCTTAACTATTTAAAATTTATTTTAACTAGATGTTCTTAACTAAATATTAAAAAAAAAAATTACAAATAAACTTAAATGTTCTAGCCTTGGCATGTGATTAATCCATCACATTGTTAGGCTCTTAGTCTGACTTCAATAACTTCTCATGTTTATGTGCACAGCCTAATGCAACTGCATCAGACTCCCCAAGAAAGAAAAATTTATGAGCTCCTGCTCATAAGATCTTCGATAGAATGACCTTCTTTCTGTAGTGTTTCTTCATCCAACCAAGTAGAATCCTCCATCAGACTATCTTTCCACTTCACAAGATATAATTCCAAGTATTCTTTCCTTCTGGTCTTCTTGGCAACACGTGTATCCAAAATATGTTCAGCCTCTAAAGCCTTTGCCACAGAAATTTGTTTTAGCCATGGTTGTTCCTTTCCTTCATCATGGTCAACATTCCCAGAAATTTGATTTGCATCACCAACTGTGTAGGAATACAAATCTGCTACATTAAAAATGGGTGAAATGCCAATTCCTGGAGGTAAGTCCAGCTCATAAGCATTCGCTGAAAACTTGCGAAGGAACTTACAAGGTCCTATCTTTTTCATTTTCAATTTGTTGTATTCTCCCCTTGGAAACCTTTCCTTTCTTAGGTGATCTAGGACCACGTCTCCCACTTCAAATTTTAGCTCTTTCCCGTGTAAATTTTCTCGTTGCTTGTAGATGTTTCTTGTGTCTTCTAATCTCTGTTTTACTTTTTCGTGAAACTCAATCATTGCTGTTGAAAAATCCTCCCCATCAACACTTCTATACTCAAGCTTCCCCAAATATTTTAGTTCACAAATTCCCCTTGGATGCATGTCGTACAAGATCTGAAATGGACTCTTTCCTATGCTCCTATTTTATTTTTTCGGTCACCTACTAAACTCCTCAAAAAATTACCCAAACTCTTGTTTACAACCTCTGCTTTCCCATCAGTATGTGGATGATAGGCTGAGCTACAATTTAGCTTAGTGCCAAGTTTCTTCCACAAGGTCCTCCAGAAATGTTCGCTGAATCTTGTGTCCCTGTCAGAGATTATGCTTTTTGGAAAACCATGCAACCGAAAAATCTCATCAAAAAAAAAATTAGCCGCATGGATAGCATCACTAGTTTTGGAACACAGAATGAAATGAGCTATCTTAGTAGATCTATCCACAACTACAAGGATTTAATCATTACCTCGTTGAGTTCTTGGTAAACCCAGAACAAATTCCATACTCACCGAATCCCAAGGTCTGTTGGGAATGGGTAAATGCATGTATAGTCCAGCGTTTTGACTTCGCCCTTTCACATGCTGACATACCCTACACTTACTCACCTATCTTTGTACATCTGCCTTCATTTTAGGCAAAAAATAGAAGTGACTTAGCTGCCCAAGTGTTTTCTCAACACCAAAGTGTCCAGCCAACCCGCCATTATGCTTTTCTTGGAACAAATTTTCCAGCATTTAGCAATTGGGAATATATAGCTAAATGTTATTGAACAATAGCCCTTCTTGCAACATAAACTCTTTCCATGGACTATTGTCCCTATTGACTGGATTCTTACACGCTGCAAAAGCTTCTTTAAAATCAGCATCAACGTCATACAAGTCCTCCAAATAATCAAAGCCTAAAATTTGTATTTGACTTTCCTGCATGATTAAACATATCCTACTCAAAGCATCGGCAAACTTATTTTCCTTCCCACTTATGTGCTTCAAAACAAAAGTGAAAGTTTGAAGGAACGCTATCCACTTTTCATGTTTATGATTCAAATTATGTTGTTGCATAATGTATTGTAACACAGAATTATTCGCGTACAGAAAAAACCCCTTAGGCATCAAGTAATGCCTCCAATGCTTCAAAGCTTGAACCACTGCATAAAATTCTTTGTCGTAGGAAGAGTATTATTGTTTTGACTCATTTAACTTCTCGCTGAAATATGCAACAAGCTTATCTTCTTGGCTCAATATAGCTCCAATGTTTGTTCTACTAGCATCACATCTTACTTGAAAGGGCTTATTGAAGCCTAGCAACTTCAACATCGGCTTCTTAATGATATTCTTCTTCAATAGTTGAATTTATTTATTTATTTTTTATTTTTTATTTATAATTTTTATTTATTTATTTATTTATTTCTGCTGCTACTGTCCACTAAAATGGCTTCCTATCCTTCTTAATGGTGTCAATTATAGGTGCACAAATGCCACTAAAATTCCTGATAATTTTTTTATAGAAGCTAGCTAAGCCATGAAAACTTCTCACCTCAAAAATGTTCATAGGTGAGGGCCAATTTACAATTGCATCTATCTTTTCTGGATCCATTTTCAAGCCATCCTTAGAAATGACAAAACCCAAGTATACAAGCTCACTCTTCATAAAAGAACACTTCTTCATGTTAATCAATAGCTTTTATTGCTGCAATCACTCTAAAACATACTTCAAATGTCTCAAGTTCTCTTCTTTAGTTTGACTGAAAATTAAAATGTCATCCAAGTAAATAATGACGAACTTACCAATGAACTCCTTCAAGACTTCATTCATCAGCCACATAAAATTACTCGGTGCATTTGACAATCCAAATGGCATTACCATCCACTCGTACAAGCCTTCATTGGTCTTGAAAGTTGTCTTCCACTCATATCCTTCTCTGACCCGAATATGGTGAAAAGAACTTTTCAGGTCAATCTTTGATTAGTAAGTTGCCCCACACAAACAATCCATCATATCATCCATCTGTGGCAATGGAAACCTATAACGAATGGTGATCTTGTTGATTGATCTAGAGTTAGTGCACATTCTCCATTCTCCACCCTTCTTTGGACTTATTACTGTAGGTATGTCACACAGACTCAAACTTTCTCTTATTAGTCCTTTGTCCAACAATTCTTGGACTTGCTTCCTCACTTCCTCATTCTCTTTGGGTGTCATTCGATATGCAACCTTGTTTGGAATACTTGCTCCCGGTATCAAGTCTATGTGATGACTGATGCTTCTTTTGGGTGGCAACTCACTCGACAATTCATCAACTACAATATCATGAAACTCATGCAATAAATCCTGAAGTTCAATAGGTAAATCTACAATTTAAGTGTGCAAAAGTACTACCTTTGGCTTGCAAACTACTGCATAACTTACTTCTTCTTCTTCCAGTTGTTGTAGAAAATCATTTCCACTAAGAAGCAATGCTTTTGGGTTGCTTATTTTAGATGTATCTTCCTCTTTCAACGGTACAAGAGTGTGCTTGATTCCATCCTTTTTGAACTTATAATAATTTCTCTCTCCATCATGTGTCACTTTCCTATCAAACTTCCATGGGCAACCCAAAAGAATGTGACAAGAATCCATTGGCATTATGTCACAGAGCACCTTGTATTTATACTTGCCTATTTGAAACTCAACTTTACTTTGTTCATGCACCAACAATTGGTGTCCTTTTTGCAACCATGATACCTTATAAGGTGTAGGATGTTTAATCTTTTTCAATCCCAATTTTTTTGCCATTTCTTGGGAGACTAGATTTTCCGTACTTCCACTTTCAATGACCAATTTGCAACATTTTCCTTTTGCCTTACACATTGTATTGAATAAGGATTTCCTTTGGACTGGTTCAACAGTATCCTTTGTTGACTTTAATAGGACTTTATGCGTCATCAAAACCTCTCCAGTCTCTGGCACATTCTCTGCCTCAAGGAATTTTTCCTTTGCTGCCTCAGTTTGAGCTATGTATGCACCTCGTTGTCTCGTATTTTCATTCTCAAGGCACTCAAAATATCGGTGACGCAATTTGTTACATTTGTAACACCGATAAACAGTCTCTCTACCTCTTCCTCTACCTCTACCTCTCTGGTAAGATCTTCCTCCTCTGCTGCAACCTTCTTTCTCTCACTGCCCTTGTTGATTTGAGTTGCCTTCATCATTTTTTTGCGCTAGAAGCTTCCCTCTTCCATTTTTCTTTCCTTTCCCTCTGGAAAAACCACGTCCTTTGCTAGAGTTTTGCTTCCTAGCTATATTTTCTTCCGCCTTCAAGGAGCACTGGTATGCTTCCTCTATTGTCCTTGAAGAAAGCATGTTGATTTCATCTTGGATATCTAGCCTCAAACCATTTATATACCTTGTTGTCTTACCTGGGGTATCTTCTACATAACCTGCTCTCAATTTCACCTTGTAAAACTCCTCAGTGTTCTCCCTCACTGTCATTATCTTTTGCTTAAGATTTTGCATTTGTCTATAGAGAGTTAGTTGGTAATCCTTTGGCAAGAACTTACTCTTCATATTTTCCACCATTCTATCCCAACTCTTGATCAATGGTTTGTCCTTCTTCCTTCTTTCAGCCTGCACATTATCCCACCATAGCACTACATGGCCTTTTAACCTTGTCACAACAAACTTGACTCTCTTATCCTCGTCAATTTCCTCATACTCAAAATACTTTTCCATCTCATTGATCCAATCTATTAGATTCTCATCTCTCAAACTGCCATCGTAAATGGAGATTTTTGGCTTTGGCCTTGAACTTGAGCCCAACACTGCTCTCAACAACTTGACCTCTGCAGCTTCTTCAACAGGTGTTGCTCCTTCTTCAGGTTCCTCTTCAACCTCACTAATATCTCCACCTTCAGGATCCTGATGTCTCCCCAATTCCATGGATTCTAACCGAACTTGCAGTCTCCTGATCTCTTCCCGGAGTTCTACAGTACTTGTGGGTCTACCTCCTCGACCTCATGCTCTTCCTTATCGCCTATTCATCTCTATATAATATAGAGAAGAACAAATTTAAGGATCTAGTACCACAAATTTATGGCTCCTATCTCTGCAAACACAAGCGTTGGTGCAAAGGAACAACATTTGTTCTTTCAGTCACGTAGTCTACAAAAACACAGTTTAGATATCACTTCGTAACTCCTCAATCAAGGATATTTTTTGAAAATCTCTTGCTTGTTACCAAATAGACCTGGCTCTGAACAAAACCCAGATTGCAGAATTTTTAATTTCATCTTCCTTTGATCATAAATTGAGTCGTAAGTCATATGACAGTTTTCTCCTATGAAAATTCATTCTTCTCTAGGCTCGACACAGAATGCTCTGTATGCTCGAAACTGTAAAGCAAATGACTCCTTCCAATACACAAATTTAATGCAAGCTGCTATTAAAATATTAACTGTGATATGGTTCTCATTCAAATGTAAATAGAAGAGGGAATACAGTGCACGAATTCCACATTCAACACAGAAATTTTAAAACCAAATCAATTTCAATCTTCAAATATTTATATTTTTGTTAATAACCTCACAAATGCATTTTCAATACACTTACAAATTCGATTTGCTGATAAAAAAAAAACACTTGTATAAGAATGTTGTTCAATTATCTAATAACTCCACATGCCACATCCAGTTCACACAGTCTGAGGATCAAATCCCACAGATTGATCTCATGGATGTATTAGTTTCTATCTCCCTAACTTCAATCTCACATAGATATTTTCTTTAGCCTCACACAGAGAAAAAAACAACCTTTTCCTCTCTCTCCCCCCAAAAACTTAGGAAAATGTTTTTTCCTTTTTATTCTCAAATCTGAAAAACAAAATTGTCCAAGAAATGAGTTCGTTGATGTGAACCAATTTCCTCACTCCACATCATCAGGAAACAAGATCTATTTTTCCCCTTAGTTCTAACTCTCTACTAGCTATCAAATCCTATCTGTAACTATTTAAAATTTCTTTTAACTAGATGTTCTTAACTAAATATCAAAAACTTTTAACAAATAAACTTAAATGTTCTAGCCTTGGCATGTGATCAATCCATAACATTGTTAGGCTCTTGGTCTGACTTCAATAGCTTCTCATGTTTATGTGCACAGCCTAATGCACCTGCACCAATAATGTACTATTTACCATGCAATTTCATTATCCTCTGCTCGTTTGTGGGTGTGTGAACCATGACTTCCCCTAAGACCTATGACGTGCCATATCTAAATTATCTGCATTTGTACACTGGATCACATAAAAGGAGATTCATATGGCTATAATTCCACAATGGCATCAAGAGATAACTGATATTTCTTGTATGTTTTTGGAGGAACTTCCGACGAGCTTCATGGACTTACAGGTTCATCTTCTAATTCACCTAGTAGATGAGGTTGAATTATTTGGATTTGTTTCTTGTCGTTGGATGTTCTTCTTAGAGAGGTACATGAATAAATTGAAAGGTTTTGTTTAGAAAAGGGAAACTTGGGAGAGGGGTATATATCATATGAGTCTTTATATTATGCGAGTGAGTAAATAAAGCAGATTGACAACACACCATATGTAGAGATTTTGGATGACGAAAGGGATGAAGACAAAAGAGAAAGGGGGCCTCTTGAAACAAATAGAAAGAGCCACATGATAAAGAGTAAGTGTGTGCTTATCATTTTTCAAATTAATACATAATAACTATTCACACTAAACTTCATATTAATGCATATTCTTATCTCATATATATATATATGTGTGTGTGTGTGTGTTGGTTTGATTTCATCAGCGAATTCATAAATTGAAGCCATCAAAAAATTCATTCTTTACAATATGGAAGTGACACAATTGTGGGTCGCATTATGCGAAGAGAAGAGGAGGAAATGGGATAGTGACAGGAAATAATTCAATAGTTGAAATACGGTGCATCTGCTTGTCACCCACATGATGAAGAGGATGTGCTAAATATAGGTATTGGGTGTAGGAACTCGGTAATTATAAGATCTTTCTGTACATGAGTTTTAACTTCATATTGCACATTTTAATTGTAACATCTATATATGTTTTATTTTTAATTATCTTTAGGTTATTAGACACATGAAACTGTGATTTTTTCACTTTTAATAGGTGTATTTGTTCCCATTTATGTGGGCATATGGACATCATTTTCACACGGAGGATGTCGATGATGGGTGCATGACACAATATTTTGAAGTGGAAGTCGAGTTAGACCAATATAGTTGTTCTAGAAACTGCAATCAAAACCTAATGCAAGGGACATTAGGTTACGTTGGAAATATACAATATGTCATTCAAGTGGACTTCTCTTCATTCCAATGTGTTATTTTTAGGTGAAAGTGGTGGGACACCTTTGATCAGAATAATGTAAAGGAAGATCACGATAGTGGGTTTATTTCTATCAAATATAGAAATATGTGGCATGAACTTAGGGAGCCTTATGTTTTCCCAAAACACTGCAACAGAGTGTTTATTTACCCAGATGTGTTAGATAAGGATTGGTGGTTCGTATAAAGACATGGCCCTAGATCAAAACATGTTTTCGAGAACAACAATGTTATGATGCCAAACATCAAGGAAGACAATCAAGCTGATGACAATGGAGAGTGATATGTACTTGTGTTATTTCATCATTTATACTACTGTTGTATGTTTTTTTTTCATTATTTTGCTAAGTATTTCCAATTGTTGTTTATATCTCTCCTAATGTCTATGCTACATGATTGACATATAAAATACATCAGCCTCATACATAAAATGCAAATTTTTTTTTTTATTAAATGAAAAATGTATTTATTAATATGGAAACATAACTTTCAATTAAAAGAAAAAAAACATTATCGGTGCGCCAAAAACACAGTCATGCATCGGCTTCGATGCTCTATAAAATACAACTGCACCATTGACGGTGCGCACATACCTATAACGCACTGTTGTAAACTAAAAGGAGGTCTTATGTATGCATAAAATTTTGATTACATCTTTTTATGGACCATAAGAGAAACAAATGGGCTTACATGGATGCATAAAGGGTTTTAATTTTTTCTTCATGGATAATGGAACAATTTTGGCTTTTATTTTCAATGGTAATTATAAATAAAATTTGAATTAATAAATATTTTATGGCTAAGAATTAAATGATAAATAATTTGATGGTGATTAAGAGGCATTTGTTTGAATTTCAAATAGATTTGGTGATGCCTTTTTCTTTCCTATTTAGATTATGTAAAATAAATATCCATTTTTATGTATTTTTAAGTAAGTTATTTAAAGTAGACATGTCTTTATAACTACGGTAATAATAATTGATAAGGCTATACAATAATGTGTTGTGTGTGATGTATTATTAAAATATATCCTGCCCAAAATTATCATTGATGGTCACGAGCCCAAGCCATATACATCTTGTCATTAAAGTCATGAGCCTAAGCCATATAGATCACATCGTCAGTTTGAAGGACATCAACTGTACGATACGGCTATGGCATGAAAGGAACACCTACACATTTTCACGGTGTTTGGTGTGTGACCGATAAGACCCAAAAAACCCTACTATGATATCTTTTCTCTATACAACTTCCTTCTAATTTCACTCTTATTTTACCATTTCAACCGACAACGTTTAAAAAATTATAAATTTTAACAGTTCCATTTATGAAATCCATGGCGCCATGGCAGTTTGTAGTAGGGACCTCTGAGATACAGGTAAGACACCTAGAGTGTGTATTGTAGGGCAACAATTAGGCGTTGTCCCTCTCTCTGGCCTCCCATGGTCGGACCATATTGTATGGGTCCACCATTTTCTCCTGCTCTTGCTACTACTCCCTCTGTTGATGTCTCTGCTACATTTATTAACATATAAAATACATCAGCCTCATACATTAATATATATATATATATATATATATATATATATATATATATATATATATATATATATATATATATATATATATATATATATATATATATTATTAAATGAAAAATGTATTTTTTAATATGGAAACATAACTTTAAATTAAAAAAAATCACTGGTGCGCCAAAACGCATTCATGCACCGTCTCTAGTGTGCTGTCAAGCATAACCACATAATCTACAATGCTCGCATACCTATGACGCACAATTTTTGGTTAAAAATTTTAAATTTTTGTAGTGGTGCATCACACATATGCACTAGTGTGAACGTATAGCATTTTCACACTAGGATGGAACATTCATGTTATCGAGCACACCAATATATATCTATATTTTTAAATATTATTTTCACAGTGCGTTGAGTAAATATGTTAGCACTGGTTTTTGGTGAGGTAAATCCCCTCTGCGGATAGAGGCGATCCCACTAGCCCTAGAGTGGGTCTAGCCACAAACGAGACACACTATGACATCAATTCCTAGTTAAGAATGGACAAATACTTGGTAGATCACTTACCATAGGTCCTGCGCTATTGTGTTGTCCAGAAGAATGGCTGCCTCTCGCTCCTGATTCGACAGATCACGATCCGCTCGTTCTCACGCCCGGATACCTACACATACACAAGAAACGAAGACGGTACACAACATACTATTTCACATTCCTAACTATCAGTCAGTTGAAGAAGACTAAATCACATGCGTTAAATAAACATAACACAGAGATGGAAACAATATTATAGTCGAGTATATTAAATTTAAGAAGGAAGAGTACAACCAGGCTTTGACGTTGCGATCTCCTCTAGCAGGGTTCCAGTGGAGCACGTCTCACAAAGCTCGTTGGGAATTCAGATGGGGCTCTATCTACAGGATCTTCCTTGGTTCAACCTTCTCTATAGCGATTACTCAGCTATAATATCTCTTCTCCAAGTTCAACTTCTTAGCTATATGTTCAGCTCTAGCTTTTGTAAAGGGAGAAGGCCGGTTTATATAGAGGGAGAAGGAGAGGTTAGGATCCCTATAATCGTGGGGGGAGTCCTATCCTCTAAGAATGTTCGAACAACCATTTCCTAAAGGAAGAGATCCGTGGCTTATCGAGTTTAACCACTTGCAATGAGTCATTCATGAGGTGGTTAAAGGAAACTTCTGCCTCCAATTTGTTAAAAAAATTTCCAAAAAAGGCTGGCGTGGGCTCAACATAGGGACAGAGCGCTAGCTGGCATGGCTTCTAGTGCAAATCTTCCCCATTGGCGCGAGGGGTGAACTAGGTACCCACGCCAATGCCAAAACATAGGTTTTTGAGTGCTTTCTGAGGAAATGTTCAACAGGAAGAATCATGTCCTTATGCATAAGGATGCAAAGAAGGTATTTGCAGAGTTTGACACTGCTCACAAGTTACGGGAAAGACCCTCCAATATGTGGGGCGAGGGATTGTAGGGACGGTGACAAAATTCTGTGTAACACCGGTGTGATCAGAACACACCAAGCGGGCCGCATTTGTGATGGTGATTAAGAGGCATTTGCTTGAGTTCAAATAGACGATGATGCATTTTTGTTTCTTGTTTAGATTATGTAAAATAAATATCTATTTTTTATGTATTTGTACTAAATTATTTAAAGTATACATGCCTTTATCATTGTGAACATGATGTAATATTAGCTAGGAGTTTAAAAAGAGTTAAATTTAGACCAGTACAATAGAAAATAAAGAACCAAAATTGCATCAAAATAATATATCTTTATTACTAGAAAAAAGAGTTAAATTTAAACCAGTACAATAGAAAATAAATAACCAAAATAGCATCAAAATGTTATATCTTTATTACTAGAAAAAGGTTCGCTTGCCTCTTTAAGGGAGAAATTCCAATAGGAAAAATCCCCAACTACAAGTAACTTTATCACAATCCTTATTTTACATTCATTTATCCTCATCTTTAGAGAGATAAATTTTTAATTTAAATTGGTAAGATTTTTTTCCAAGGAAAAAAGCAAACTCTTTATTAAGGAAATAAAAATTTACAGGGCACCTGAATTAAGCATTCAGAAGTGATATAAACTTACAAAATAAACCACAAACCAGGAATTTTTATCATCAGTGCAGAAAACCACTGTCCATGAGATCTCAGGAACATATTACAAAAACTATTGGTATGCCTCTCCAAGAGGTAGAAAACAACCCAAATGATATCCATGTCCAAAAGGACAAACAATATTAAAATAAAAAACAAGATGTACAGTTCATCATGCTTTGAAACCAACTGCCCCAAAGATGAGGTTGTTAGAGTAATAGTAGTTGTAAAAATATCTCTACAAATACACAAAACATTGGATATCAAGTAAACTTACAAATAGTATATCCATCAATAAAAGAAAAAGACAAAACGTAACAACCCTGACAAATAACCCTGAGGAAAAATGGAGCTTATATGTTGAAGGGTCTAGTGTCTGACACACAGAATCTGTCATCTTCAGTTTCCGTTATCCGCCAGTTGTCCAGATCCTGCTGAATACCCTCCTTAGATAGGAGGTCCGTTGAAGTGTTTCATTCCCTGTAGATATGGAACACGAATATAAAATCAAATGACATATTAAAAAGTAGTTTTTATTCAATGATAAGGATCAAAACATGATTCTGACATATCTGTGTTTCTTCAAAACAATTCATAACATTCTTTTAGTTCCCAAAAATTTGAACCTTAACAATATCCAGGTGTATCAGCCAACAGAGAAGTAGTTTTAAAGATAGTAACTCGACCAAGTTATTTGTCCCAGGGCCAATACCCACAGAGTCCCTAAGTGTTCAATTTCCATTTATATGAATCACCATTCCTCAGCCGCAATGGTTTTGTGCATTAGAGGCCCCATCAAAATAAACCCAAGGAAAATTTGGATTAATATGTTGAGGAATGATGATGCGAGGTGTCGAAGGGATTTCAATTTTGGGGAGAAGTTCATAAATCGAGACACATTTAGCCACAATCATGTTTTTGAATGAGTCCACTTCTTTGAAAATTCCTTTGTTCCTCGCAGTCCATATAACCTAGGTAATGATAAGAGGAATGTTTTTGAAGTTGGCATTTGAGGCCTTATTACACTATTTTTTCCAAGCATCTTCCATTGAAGTACCGTATCATTTATTCCTAATGTTTAGTAAAGAGAGTGTGGATTCCCAAACTTTAATGGAAAAAAAATAGTTAAGAAAAATGTGATTAATGGATTCCTCCGAATATTTACACAAGATGCACCAACCAGTACCATGTTTCATCCACTTTTTTAGATTGTCCATGTTGGAACTTTGTTTTTTAGAACACACCAGAAGAAGATTTTGGTTCTAGAAAGACTATTTAATTTCTGCAACATCTTATACCACCAAACCTGTAGACCCTTGCCTCCACTCTCCATCAAGTACCTATAGCCAAATTTTGGAGCATAGAATCCATTCGGAGCAAAAACTCAGCGAAGAGAATCCAGTCTGTCATAGATTTCGACATTTGTACAGGTCATTTCTTGTATATAATTCATTCATTCAATGCCCCAATGAGGTTTTAATTGTAATTCATCCCCCATTTTCCACCCTTCGTATCAAAATAACGTAGTCTCAGGTTTAGCAATCTGATACAAGTGATAAATCCCTTTTGAATGAAGGGACTCTAACAACCCTTAAGGGAGAGAAAAGTACTCATTACAACCGACCCACATATCACTACCTAGTGCAAACTTTTCCCCATTGCCCACATGCCAAGCCAGGCCATCTTCCACCAATTTGAAATAAAGTATAGTGGATTTCCAAATCACATATACATTTGTTATTTCTTTAATAGGATTGTGAATCCATTCCTCCAAAGGAGTAGGATCAATATATTTTTGCCTCACCATCGCAGTCCATAGATTATCTTCAAATATGATCCTCCAGCCAGATTTAGCAACCAAAGTCTTAGAAAAAATTTTGATCTCCTTTGTCCCACGTCCACCCCTATCCTTTGGACAGGCAATTTTATCCCAAGAAACCTATTAAGATTTTAAGGCAAAAATAATAAAGAATTTACTAAGAGAGAAATAAAAATTTATTGAGAGAAATAAATACAAAGAGACCAACAACAAATCATTAACATAAACACATATGTTTCTCTGGGAAAACCCCAAACTCCGGGGAAAAAACCAACCAATGAAATTTCATTAACCATTGGCCAAAACCCTGGCCAATCCAGCCAAGTGAGCCTTCACCACTCACCTCCAGGCCTACCTTACAATGAAATATTCTCAACCTCTTATAGGCTCCATTACATGCAATACCATGGGCCAAAACCATGGGTGCACAAAACCATGTGCCCCAAAACCACTACTATTTACCCTAGTCAACTTTGCCTCTCTCCCGAGTCAAGTTTACCTAAAAATTCCTCCCTTAAACTTGACTTGGGGATTATTGACTAAATCCAGCCAAACCTGCTAGATGAGACAACCCCGCTCACTCTAGCTCTTCCCCCCTAAATTTTTTTACCCAGGGTAATTGTAAAATTGACATCCCCCCTATCACCTAGGTCTAAACCATACTTTACTAGTGATTACCCAGGGGTACGCATGCCATACCAGGTCTTACAACAGTATGCCCATTCACATGTAATAAATTAACTTCATTATAATAATAATATTTTTTTGTTTCATTGTTACTGTCTTTGTACATATGAAATCAATGTCCATATAAAAAGAACCCATCTACCGGATTACATGGGTCACCAGCCTCTGTAACCGCCAGTCCTCTAAGAGTTCTCTTCAGATACATGGTTCATCAATTTTAATTAATTCACCTGCAAATATCCTCTCTCATTTTGACGTTCTTCAAAGCATTTGATTGACACATTCTGTCAAACACTTTGCTCTCCTAATGCAGCTAATGGCTTGTTATTCTAGCACATATTCTCTCATATCTCATGGATGCAGATAACATAATAATTGAGGGCGATCCTGTCCATTGTAGACATAGTTTTCGCCATCTCCAATAAAGCTTCCACCAGGATGACCATCGAAACCTCGATGGTTGCTTCATCCATTTCCTCCGCCTGCAACATCGTTATCCTCCTCATTGTTGTGTCGACTCCAACCTATGGAATTATTTTCATCAACCAACGCAATGAACAACCTCGAGACCTATGTTCAATTCCCATGCCGTCTTGGTTGCAATTTTCCCTGGCTCAGCAGTCGCCCCTGAACATATTTTTTTTTTGTGTTTGTGGATTGCGCAGAATCCTTCTTCGTAGCCTTCAATCCAGCGTTGACCACCGGTGTCCTCTTCACGACTCTCTTTTGTCGTCCAGCCAATGCACCGCTCACATAGTTATAGACCCATCGCATTGAGGGGCTCTTTCGCGTGGGATCGTACCAGAAACAAGATACCAGATTTTGATCTGTTGTTTGGCATTTTAATAGGTTTCGACAACGAACACATTTCGTATTCCCAGGAATCACTCCAACCATCCACATCGCTCGTCCATGTTTGTCCCACTGATTAGTTCTTTCGTTGCCTTGTCACCCTCGATGCTGCTTTCTAATAACATATCTTCATAGCCACAGGCTTATGGTGGCACCACGAATTCACTCCATGGAATCAATATACCTGCTCATCCACCCTCGAGATGACTTATCTCTCGAGATCATAGGAAGAAACTATACACGATATTATCCTCTTAGATCGAGTTTGGGCACAGTTTTTAAATCCCACAAAACCTCACTAACAGCTACACTGATAAACACATCTTCAAGGGATTCTCTGGCATGATCTCTAACCGCTACAATCTTCTTGAGCCCTCTTCCATTATCTCCACTTATAAATCACCTTACAGTCCTCGTCCTTCACCATTTCCAACCGGTGGGGATGTTACAGCTTTGGGCACACACAATCCCAGAGTCAACACGTCAAAGACAAGTAAGTGGCCAAGACCCCTCACCATTTTCATCGCTAAGGATAGCACCGACAACATCATCAAACTTTAAAGTACTAGATCCAGAGACAGAGTTACTAACAGCCATTACTAAACCATTCCAACTCTCTGGAAATGAGCATAAGAATAATAGAGCTCTAACTTCATCATCAAATTTTACCCCTACAGAACTTAACTGACTGGTAACTGTATTAAAATCATTTAAATGGTCTGCAATAGATCCACCTTCCGACATCTTCATATTAAATAATCGTTTCATAAGAAATACCTTGTTTGAGAAGTAGGGTTTTTCATATAGTTTTCGCCAACGTACGCATCAAACCCTCTGTTGTTGTTTCCTTCGAAATATTGAAGGCGACGTCTCATGAAGAACTGTATCTTGTTCGAAGTGCCTTTTACGTAGAGATGTTTCATTAAAAGTACGTATTGACATGACTTCTTTGTTTTTCAGCTCGATGGTAAGTCTGAATATTTACGATACAAATAATCTTCCATCTGTATCTTCCATAGCGGGAAGTTTTGGCCGTTAAATTTCTCGACCCTAAACTTACCATCTTCCGCCATTGCTCCCACTTGAACCAGGAACCCTTCTTTCCTGCGAGTTTATCAGCCAAAAATACCTTCGGCTCCGATACCCGTTGTTAAGATTTTACGGCAGAAATAATAAAGAATTTATTGAGAGAGAAATAAACATTTACAGAGAAAAATAAATACAAAGAGACCAGCAACAAATCATTAACATAAACACATATGTTTATCCGGGAAAACCCCAAACTCCGGGGAAAAACCCAACCAATGAAATTTCATTAACCATTGACCAAACCCCTGGCCAATCTGGCCAAGTGAGCCTTCACTGCTCACCTCTAGGCCTACCTTACAATGAAGTATTCTCAGCCTCTTATAGGCTCCATTACATGCAATACCATGGGCCAAAACTATGGGTGCACAAAACCATGTGCCCCAAAACCACTACTATTTACCCTAGTCAACTTTGACTCTATCCCGAGTCAAGTTTACCTAACACAACCCACAGGATCACATGTTCCTCCTTAGCCCCAACCCAAAGGAACTGACTACAGATTTTCCTAAATTTTTACAAAACAACTTTCGGGACGCAAGTGAGAGCCATCTAATAGACATGAATAGCAACAAGTATTGGTTTGATAAGGGCCAATCTCCTAGCCCTCGATTTCCATTTGTAACTCCAAATATTTAGTCTCTTCTCTTTTTTTTTCAGCAACCATTTCTAGTCCTACCTTTTATAGGAATTAGGTTTTATGTAAAATCCCAAGTAGTTAAGGATATCCCCTATCAGAGACACTTTAAAAGGAAAAGGTTCCTCAATTATTGCAAGATCCATAGTCATAAGACCTTCATAGGAAATGGATGACTTTTGAGCATTTATAACCATACCTGTAGCCTTAAGAAATAAATCCAAGGAGGATTTCAGATGATGAACCTCTTCCCTAGAACCATTGTTTTAAAGGAGAATGTCATCCGCAAAGAAAAAATGGGAGATAGAAAGTTTTTTTACCACTTTAATACCTCTTATGTCGTCACTCCTCGTAGCCAAAAGAATAAGTTGACTTAGCCCTTCTGCAACAAGTAAAAACATAAGTGGATAAAGAGGACAACCTTGTCTAAGCCCTCTATGGCTATTAAAAAAGGGAGAGGAAGCCCTATTTATAAGAATAGAAAAAGACACATTTGTTATGCATCCCATTATCTAGTTTATAAACCCATTACAGAAGCCCAGATGAGTTAGTAGTAGACATAAATAAATCCAACTGATCCTATCATATGCCTTTTAAAGGTCAATTTTAACAATTAGTCCCTTCCTTTTTTATCTTTTAATGTTGTGCATCGATTCTTGAGCCATCCCAATAGCTTCATGAATTTTTATGCCATCCAAAAAACCAAACTATTCTTTAGAGATATTGCATGATAAGATTGGATTCAAATGGATGGCAATAATTTTGTAAACACAATTACATAGAGAAACAGGTCTGAAATCTCAAAATAGCCTGGAGCATCTAGCTTAGGGATTAGGGCAAGCGAGGTAGATTTGAAAGGTTCATGGATGCCTCCCCTAGCCCTAGATTCCTCCACCACCTCCACTAAATCTTCCCCAATAAGATCAAAGAAATTCTGGTAAAACTCCATTGTCCAGCCATTTGGTCCAGAACTCTTGTCTTTTTGCATAGACTTTAATACATGTTCCACCTTAGATTTAGTAACAGGTGCCATTAGCATCTCATTTTCCTCCTCCTCATCATATCGAGGGAAGAGTTGTGCCACCCAAATGACTTCAACAATACTGGTTCCTTTTGTAGCTTTAAAAATATTTTTGAAGTGATCTCTTCCCAATGTGGTCAAATCTCTAAATGATTTTTCCATTCCACCTTCTGGGGTCCTCATTTCATATATAGTATTTTATTTTTTTCTCCCCTTTGCATAGTTATAGAAAAACTTAGTGTTTTCATCACCCATAATGAGCCATATCACTCAACTTTTTAATCTCCATTGTTATTCATAGTCATTTAAAATCTTCCTCCTTTTAGACTCTAAATATTTAAGCCTTTCCCTCTTCTCTTTTGTTTCGTAACTATCTGCCTTTGTACTTTCCATATTTCCCAAAGCCTCCTCAATGTTCTTCATATCTTCTTCTTCCTTTAACTTTTTCTCTTTTTCCCAGATAATAATTTTTTATTTCAGAGATTTGAGATTGGCCATGAAATACTGAGGATAGGAAAGATGGAGGGACCCATCCATCGGCCTCCAAGAGTATTTAACAAGAGAAATGTAACTAGGATATTTAAGCCACCCCGAGTTTAATTTGAAAGGGGATCCTGACTTTTTATTAGGTCTAGAGAGCTCCAAAATACTAGGAAAATGGTCAGATTCCCCTCTAGTACCCACCCACTGCCTAAAACCAATATTACCATTTACAAAGTCCTCATTTATTAGAAAAAAAATCCAATCTTTTTTCAACCCTTGCTACACCCACTCTCATGTTCCTTTAAGTGGGGGTGGACTTAATAAGATTTATGTCAATGAGCTTGTTGTCTCTAATTTTATTTATAAAAAATTCTACAAGAGGGTCAGCTTGGGCCCGAGGGCCCAAGTTTCTGACACACCAAGAGAAAATTTAAGGTCCCCTTCCACCACAAGGTTGGGAACTTTCTTAAAGTCTTTATCAAATAAATGTCAAAACCCGACTCTCTCCAGAACAAGTCCATAGATGTTGATGAGAGTAAAATCTAAGCAGAGTTCAATAGAGTAAACCTACGCCCCTAAAAACTGACTCATAAATCCAGGAGTTATTTAATTGGATCACACTATCATGAATACCCAATTCCAGACCACCTAATCTACCTCTTGCATCCATCGTCACCAGAGGCCAACAAGGCAGAATTTTCCCCAGAGAAGCCGATACAAAAAAAACCAAACCCATGGTTTCTTGGAGCATAAGTACATCAAGATTGTATCGTTTTAGAAGTGACTTAAGGGCTAGTTTTTTCTGGTCAGTAACAAACCCATGATAGTTAAAATACAAAATAATCATTTGGGAACATTGGTCGGGGACTACACTGCTCTAAGTACCCCTTTTAATAATGTTGTTTTCCATCTGTTATGTCTAATTTAGCTTTTAATTACGCCTTGGAAAACTCGTTTTCCTACCCCTGGTTTTTTTAGGCTTGTTCGGCTCCGATAATATCCCCAACCCCCAATAGGCTCTTTAGGAAAAGTGCATTTCTCCCTAGGCCGAAGGTTATATGGGATTTTATCAATCAAGAGAGCTGGAATTGAGGTTAAGATATTTCCCATAGCTAAATATTAATTATCAATGCATGGAGAAATAGATAAAGAGGGCCTGGAAGTAACAAGAATAGGTAAAATTTTTAACAAAGTGTAAAGAGATGCATGAATAGAAGTGGGGGGAAAAGTAACAGTACCAGTCTATTCCAGTGCATCCTCTGTCGAAATAAGGCCTTTTGATGGAGGAGCAATCATGGCCGGTCCCATATCCTCCTAAATAGGAATTTTCTCCAAAGCTTGTGGCCCATCCAGTAGTGATGTTTGTGTCGCATCCCCCACCATCTCCTCTTGACCTCCAGCCTGATTTTATTCTAGTCATTCCATTTGGACTAGTTCTTCCACTTCCATATTTACCCTTCCCACCTTGCTCGAAATATCCCACGTCCTACATCTTCCTCTGAATCCCAGAGGGAAATCCTGAGCCATATGGCCATGTTTGTGGTAGCGGTGACACCGAAAATGCAAATGTTCATAGTCTAAAATTTGATTAAAGGAGATATATTTCCTCTGAAACTGCATTTCTTCCACAAGACCCTCCCTCGAGTTTAGTCTAACAAATAACTGTGCCACATTCCTAAAATTTGTTACCTGATAGGAAAAATATGCCTCCAAAAAGGTACCCAGACTATTCCCAATTGCCCTAAAAACATCTTTAGACAAAAAAATGTGGAGAGAAGGACGAAAATCTAACCCAAACAGGGATTTCCTCCACCCTTTCTCTTTGTGCATCGAAAAATGGCGACCAATGCTTAAAATGTATAGGGGAAGTACCAAACCCCCAATTGTGTTTTAACATCCACTCCACCACCTCATTAAAACATAAAATGACTATAAACGAGCCATAAGCCAAAGTGGTAACCTTTTTTTTTTACTCCCTGGTATCTCACCTCAAGATTCTTTAATCAACGTTGTGATAAAATGTGCAGAGGGATATTTGCCTCATGATTTCCCCACAAGAATGTGTTCTGATGCTTCCATGACTTCATCAATATGTAGTTCCATCCCCAGGGCCATGTTCCATCAACCCTCTTTCCTCTTATATGCCTTTCCCTTCTTCCTTTTTTGATCTGTTTTTTCTGTCATTCACATCCTCACTGTTCCGGGGATTGTCTCCTCGAAACCCCAAGTCCTCTTTTATAAAGTCCCGCCCAAGCCCTTTCTCCTTCTTTTAAGTCATAATTAGATAGTTTCCCAGTCCCTGTGCCTACTTCTCAGAGACGCCACCATTACCAGAAACAAAGGCGCACTGCAAGTGAGGGCCACCCCCAATGTATGCCTCCACACCGAGTCCTTGAATAACATCGAAATTTTGTCCAATATTTTGTTCAAGCACCTAGAGACATGCTGAAACCTTCACCACTTTTTGAAAGACTTCATCTATTTCCATAGGGCATAAGCCCCCTTCCAAACCCTAAGATGGTTGAGGTTTTGTGTGAGCCTAGAAAAGGGTTGTGCCAATCCCCAAATCTGCCACTGTATTTTTCCATGTTAATCGTGAGCCCTGCTCATGTGCCAGCTAGTTGTTTACTAGGCACACCTTTAAGCCTTCATTTTTCCTCAAATTGTTGTGAATAACTATATCTTCCAACCCTCTAGATAAGCAATAGGAGACTAGGATTTGGGGAGGATTAGTATAACTTACAAGTTCTCTAGAGAGTCTGACTTCAACTTGAAATGCCCCAATGTCTGTCGTTCCAAAAACTGCCCAAAGACTGAATTCATTCACAAACTCCCTTGTGCTTTCACATGTTACAACTAGCAGAATACCAAAACCACCTTCCGGGAACTTCGTAGGACACATGGTGCTACTTATGACAGTTGGATTCTCAGCTGGAGCCTTCACCTTTGTCAGATTATGTTCCATAAGCTCCATGCCACAAATCATAAGAATGTCTTCTACCTCCAATTCTAAGTCAACAGACTTCGTTGGCTTCCCCATACCACTAGCTCCCCGTCTGCAAGTAACGGACGGTGATGTGAACAACAACAAAAAACACAGAATATTGAAAAAAAATTCCACCACACCATTAAACCCCAAGCTTCGACCGTGAGAGAAACAGACAAAACAAATGTGAAACCCGAGAGACTGAGGTAAATCTTGTTCAATCCCCATTTAATCTCTTTGAAATTCCTAAAGTTTCTCGAAAAAACATGTCAACCACCATTATGACATTTGTATGATTGAGCGTGTTGCGTGGTAAGTTCGCTTCGACCTCCGATTTTTCCACTTTTTGATCAATCTTTGTTTTCATGACTATCAAAAACCATGAATCACACCAGATTCCCTCCTTGGTTTCTCCATACGCATCCTAGGGTTTCCCTCTTGCGCTTCCATCCTCCAATTGGTAAGATTTGTTATAAATATTAAATTTAAATTACTTGAAAATCTAATAACTTTAGTAATAAAATAAATTTTATAAAAATAGTATTTTTAAGTTGTATTAAATCTAAATGAATTGTGCCGAGAGGCACTCTATAGCCCAGTATGGGAGAGATGTTGTCACATAACGATACATTTAAAAATAGTAAAATAATAATTGAAATTAGCAAATTAAAAATAGTAATGAGAAAAGAAATTAATGTCGTCGTAATTATAATACTTCAATTTACACCTTAATCTTATATAACTTTATATAGAGATATAATGTAACCGAAAGTAAAAAAAATAATTTAGATTTTATTATGAAAAATAAATGTAATGAGTAAAAAAATATAATTTACTTGTTAATACAATAGAAAATGTAATTTTTTCACATGACAAGAAATAGTATTATTGATATCACATTATGTGTAATTCATTCTATGTTCCATTTACATGTGATATTTAAAACAAAAATATATTTATAACAAAAAATAGTTTGACAACCATAACTAAAATATTTCAATGTCCATATTAAATAACATAATTTTATAGATACTTTATATGGAGAAAAATAAAGTAATTTAAATTGAAAATTTGTTATATTTTCACTTTAGTGAGAAAGATTGAGAGAATTCTTATTCCATTAATAGTTGTTTTCTAATTCAATATATGAGGGATATTTGTAAAATTTTCAATGTTTAATATAGATTTTATATGTAATATTAATAATAAAAATAATTAAATGTATACATATAGGAAAAAAATATAGGGGTGGGGGCGGGGGAGTGAGGTGTCATATTTTAACATTTTAATACGGAGAAAGTGTATTATAAGTAAAATATTTCAATGTCAACTACATATATATTAATATACCAACTGCTTAGACCCACCAAGCACCTAGAGGTATCAAATCTCTTTTCACTCAAAAAGATGTTTGCATCTCAAGATATTTGATCCCTCTCGACGCTTGGTAGATCCGGAGTTAAGATGGATCTAGGTTTTAGGTTGTAAACAAAATTTGACTCAAGTTTTTTAAATTTAACAATAGATTGAATTTTATAAACCAATATTGAATTAGTTAAGTTGTACTTTTGAATAATTTATTATTAACAATATTTTATATTAAAAATTGAATGAGTTACACATTTTTGTCTTTTTAAGAACTAACTAAATTATTTTATCGTTGTGAATATTGAAATATTTTACTAATTTAGTTAGATTGAAAATAAATGAACAATCTTAGCAATAGAAAATTATTTATCATAATTTTTACAGTCATAGTTTCGACCATACTAAACTTTTGTAATTTATAAAAATATATTTGCGGTTTTTTAAAGTAAGTCGTTTTACATGCAATTTCATATATAAAAGATTGATATAAATTCACCAATACATATTCAATTATAAAAAATATTTCATAAGAATAAACACCATGATGATAATCATCTAACAAACATAAACATCATCTAAGATACACATTCAAATTCACTACCATCATCTAATTATACATTTTTAGTAGCACATATAAACATCATTAACTAGCACACAAATCTAATAATCTAATAGGGCATCATCACCGTGATCACATCTAACAAAACACAAATATTATAATCTAACATCGTGACCACACACATCCTCAAATTAATACAAACCTCATGTCAAATAATTACTATCACATACACATCTATTTGCAAGCACATTAAATGAACATATCTAACATGACCTAACAATATACACATCAACACCAACATATAAATGAAGTAAATAAACACGAACAAAAAAAATGCACTATATATATACATACAAAGAAGTCAATTAATTTTATCGTGAATTCAAATAAGTGTTATCAAATATCCGATACAATAGATGTAGTAGTGCATACAGCCTGGTCTACAGTAGAAGACGATGGATGGTAAACTACTTCCTGATCAAGTACATATGTCTAAATCAACTAAGGTGGAGAACTAAGAGGTGGTTGGTCTGTAGGAGAAGGTGTCTAGTCTTCTATGTCAAGAGAAACATACAACACATCCTCTAGGCTCTGGCATCTCGACATCATCAGGCGACTAGCGAGCAGGTGTACTACCATAAGGATCACCGATAACAACCATGATCCGATGGGGTGGCACCACCAGAAGCATCACCATCACCATCATCATCATCATCATCATCATCACCCTCATCATCATAATCATCATAATCACCCTCATCATCATCATGACCACCCTAATCTGATGGATGCACTGCTGCATGATGTCCTGCAACCTTCATTGATACCAGTAAAGTAATAGCTCTGATGAAATGTCACGTAAGAGAGATCAAATCCCATGAACATGTCCTATATATATCCATGAACATCATATCTGCACTAATATCTCGAGGCCTCATAGGGCGGACTCCCTAATGAACCAATACTCTAGCTAGTATATCACAATAGTCCATCTAAAATCGCATAGAATTCCTCCTCCCCTAAACGCTCATGCCCCCTTGAGGATGTGTCTCACCCTCACCCTCTTGGGCCTCCCCCATCTCCTCCATCCAGAGGTGGGGGAGGAGGCATGTCCCTATCATATGATCCGATGTCTACAAAATATATAGTACAAAAAAATAATTAGACGATTTCATTAAATAATTTAATAAAACAAGTTAAATAATGTGCTAGAATAAATTTTATTCTAATTCATTAAAACAAGAAAATGAAACTACATTAATTTAAATAAAACAATAATATTACATTTATCATCTATAGGATCGGTTGTTGTGAAGAATATGTTGGGACACCCTCTCCAATCAATCCTCACATATGGATACCCCAACAAGACAAACACATGGTCATCCAAATCGATCAGTAGTGTCAGTGCCTTGTTCGAAATCATGGCTGGAAACTCCGACATGCCCCTCTTGGGAATAATCTACCCCCACATCCACATTGAGGCCTGAGTGATCAACATACGAGGGCGACAATAAAATATAGGCCTTGTCTCGGGAAACTTCTCAAAAAATAAACAAAAAAGCTCAAAAGAAAAAGGGAAGGTCTCCCTCCCCTGTCTAAAAAACGCACTTCTATCTAAAGTCGTGCAAAACTGCCTCAAAAAAATGGCATACCATCTGATGCAATGTGGCACCTAACATTAGGGGAATTTTGAGGTCTAAAATTGGTCTCCTAAGGAAATTATAAAATAATAGTCGAAATAATAAAATAAGATTTGATGACATCATCAAATTTTAGAGAGAAAAAAAGAAAAAACAACTTTTTCAACTCATATTTTCAACTTATCTCCCTATGGGTTTACTCAAATTTTGAGCAGGAACACTCATTGGATGCATAATTTTATTCCTCATCCAAGGAGTAACCATGTTGCATACTTCTAATGGACCCTGCTACACGAAAAAATGAAAAACACATGAAAAACATGATTACAATAATGTTTGTAATGTATTTCTCAATTTTTCGTGTAGCAGGGTCCATCAAAAGTATGCAAATTCGGTACTCCTTGAATGAGGAATTAATTTTTTCATCCAACGAGTACTCCTGCTCGAAATTTGAGTAAAACCTTAGGGAGATAAGTTGAAAATATAGTTTTATTATTTTATTATTTTTTAATTTTTTTACTTTTTTACCCCAAAAATGGTAAATCATCCCACATGGTTGATATCATAATATCGAATCTTATTGGTTCTTATAAAGTTTATTTTCGTCGTATATCTTTCTTAGGAGGCCCATTTTAGACCTCAAAGTTCTCTAATGATCAAATAATTAGCATAATACAAAATATGGAAACTAATGTGCTACCCATCACCACAATAATGTGTGATAGTGCTGACTAATAATGAGAGGTGCCTATCCTCCTCTGTAGAAAAAGAAGAAATCCATAGTTGTCCACCACATGCCTGAAAATCTGATGGACAGACCGCATGAGGCCTGACATATCTCATACTATATGCAAGCTGACTCTCGGATGAAAAACCATGGGGGACATCAGGGAACTGGGTAAAATCCTCCCCTCTCCTGGATAAGCCATTGATAAAATATAATCCCTCCTCAGTGGGCCTATACCACAACTCATGGCCGACACGGAAAGCCTGCTGTTGGACATTCCAATGATGGATCAAATGTGCCGAAAATACTGAGTGCGCCTTCAGGGATGTACCCTCCTCATAGTAACTGAGGAGGCCTACATTCCTCAAGATCACTTGGGTCGCTACAGTAATAGGGAAAGGATTTAAATCCCTCTCCCTCTCTCTATCTCGCCATGGTCGGACCATATTGTATGGGTCTGCTTGATGTTGCTACTCTCTCTGTTGACATCTATGCTACATTATTGAAATACAAAATACATCAACCTCATACATAAAATGAAAATTGTTTTTTATTAAATGAAACATATATTTATAACTATGGAAACATTACTTTCAATCTAAAAAAATACTGGTGTTCTTAAAACACAGTCATGCACTGGAGCTGGCGCGCTTAAAACTAGAACCACACCGATAACGGTGCACACATAAGTATGATGCACCCCATGTGTTTCTGAAATTTAATTTTTCATGGCAGCACGTCATACTTGTGCACTAGTGTGCACGTCTAACCTGTTGGCACCAGTACAATACGTTCAATTTATCGAATGCACCGAGCTATAAGAATATTTTTAAATATTTGCTTGCGGTTTGTTTGGTAAATATAAACACGCTGGGAGTGACACACTGACACACAATTTATTGCATCTTTCCTGGTGCATTGATATTTACAAAACGAACTACCACAACAACAATGTATTATGTTCACGCACCAAAACACGATGCACGCTGTAAATTTATAGTGCGCACCCCTCCCGGTGCGAGCCGAACATATCAGGCGCACCATGCATTGAATTTTTATTTATTTTTTGCAAAAAAAACGAGAAATTCAACCTAATTTGCAATTTTAATATGCTAAGAACGTAAATTAGAAAGAAACATAAACATTACCTAGACATTTTGTCGTCAGGGAGGCATTGTGGACACGTAATGGAGAAAAACAAATTTACACATTGTGTGAAAAAATTGGAAACTCAAAGAGTGAGCACGGTACTGAAAGGTGGTGAGAAAGAGAAGCATCAATGTCAGGGTTCTTGCACATGGCAAGAGTGGCACCGGTGCTTCAAAGCTCCCCCACATTGTAGATGGTAAAATTGAAAATTACGGTCGGGAGGGTTTTTTTATTTAACCCTCCTCTAATGTGTTTTGCGAAGTGCACCAGGGCGGGATATATACAAAAGCACCATGTTTTTTTTTTCAGTTTAAAATTATCACAGTGCTTTATCGAGACACATTGGGGCTTTACATTACCGATAATGCACCGATGTTGTGGTTTTACAATAGCACCAATATTTTTTTAATTAGAACCATCTATTGATACGCTTTATAAGATGCCCTGAGGCGTTGTTATACGTTTACCGCACTAGGAAATCATTGTCAAATAACACCGGTACGTTTTACTATATGAAGGAGTATGGCGCTAGCACATATTCAAGCACTGGTGTGTTTTGTTATTTAATGCACCATGAAAAAAAATTCTACGGTGTAACATGTCATATGCAACTCTGGTGCATGTATGGATAATAAAACACTGGTGCGCCTGAATAATTTAGACACACTATCAAATAAACATCCACTAAAAAAATTTCTCGCCCAACTCTGTTACAAATGGATTGTTGGGCTATTTTTATAGGGTCCTCTGCAAAAACCTCCGCTAGAAGGTCTTTTCCTTGTAGTGATAGGTAAAACACCTCCCAAAATACTATTATAAAATACATTTACAATAGAAAGACAATACAATTTACAATACAAAGACATACAATCTAAAATATAATATACATATAAACATTTACAAAAAAAATCTACAATACAAAGACATATAATCAATAACTTACTAATGGATGATATATATTTATGTCCGCCTTCAGCGTGTCCATAGTCTCTACAATGATTTTTAGTTTATTTTATTAGAATTCTCCTTGGCCTTAAGCCTTGCAATTTCTACAAGGGAAATAACATTTTTAATCCTCAGAAGCCCCTGATGTCGATCTGACATATCCTTGGTCTCCTTGAGGAATGTTATGTGTCATTTTATGTCGCCAAACTTTTAGTGATTATTTTTTCAAAATTAACCTCAAAATAAGCCTAAAACCTTTCAAAACAATCGCAACTAATATATATATATATGCAGCAATATATGCTGCTGCTGCTATATTAATATTATTATGTTATATATATATATATATATATATATATATATATATATATTTATATATATATAGGTATTATAAATAACTATTTCCTAAAGTTATATGATGTTAATACCTAATGTGTGTGTGTATTATAATCATATAATACTATATTAATATTAATATATATTAATTATATTATAAATATATTATATGTAATTATAATATTAATGTTATATTTATTATAATTAGTTAAACTCAATGTAAAGTGGTCCCATATTAGACGTTGTCCTCAGAAAAAAGCCATTAATGGCAGAATTGAACACTATATAATAGCCAATTTCCATTTGTTGAATATGGGACAACACATTTTAATATTGGATAAAACGTCAAATATTTGACGGTAAAAAACTCTCGTTGGATATTCAACAACAGTTGGGATTATAAAAAAAAATGAAAAAATAAAATACCAAACGTCATATAGTTGATAGGTAAAGAGCCTCTTCCAGATATCTGACAGTTAAAGAACACCCATCGGATATTCGACGACCATTGTGATTTAAAAAAAAAATACATATAACTTCCCACATTTTTTCCGATTTTATTTGTTCCGTCAGATTTCGTCGTCAAAATTTCCACCCAAATGTAGTGGTGATACAAGAATGATCTAAGTGTGAAAGAGTATGAGAGAATGAGATAATGAAATGAGAGAGCCAAAAACTGAACTCACCAAAGTTGTGAATTGTTTCTTTGATGCATTTTTAACATTAAGGTCTACTTTTTTCTTCACTTTCCTTCATTTTTCCTCTAATGTCCCTTGCATGAAAATTTGTGTCTATTCACCTTCCTTTTCTCCTATTTTCCTTTATTTTTATAATTAAATGCCATTTATTTCCTCTTTTACTTTGCAAATGCCTTTTCCAATTTCCGTAGCCATTCTTAATCACAGGTGATGCCCACTAAAGTGTTTTTCCCAATATTCAACTTGGAATGTGTCCCATGACATTGCTCTCATTTTATTTACAAGGAAAATAAACCAGGGGTTTTTACACTTGATTTTCTTACCAGGCCCCTATATCCTCTTCTTATTCAACTATAGCCATACTCTGTCTCCCACCTTGAATGATTTCGTTGTTTTATGATGATCATTCCTAGCCTTATACTTCTCCCATGACTTTTGTAGTGTCACTTGTACATGTATGTGGATTTTCCTCATCTTGTCTATAAAATTTTAAGCCCTCATGGTGTCTCCTATAAGATATTCCCTCATGCCTCCTTGATGCCCATATGCAATGTCTAAAGGTGAAGTCAACAAATATCCAAAACAAGTTTCAAATGGGGACTTTCTTGTAGAATTTTGGACTACTATATTGTGAGAATGTTGTATATACCATATTTTCATCCCAAGTCTTCAGATGGTTCTAGTTGTATCCCCTCAACAGTTGCACCAAAGTCTTGTTGAATATGTCTGTCTTCCCATCTATCTGTGGATGGAATGTTATAGATCTCTTCAACTTTGTGTCCATCTTCTCCCACAATATATTCTAGAATGCATTGATAAATCTTGTGTCCTTGTATGAAATGATGCTCCTTGGTATCCCAAATTGCACCCAAAGCTATCCAAAGAACATGTTTGTTGCTTCTTTCCCACTAATGGTCGTTTTACAAGGAATCATAACACAAATCTTGTTGAACCTATCAACTACCACAAACAATTAGTCATGTCCCTTTTTGTTTGTTGGTAAAACTCCCACAAAGTCCATGGAAATTATTTCCCAAGGATGAGTGGGTACAAGTAATGGATGCTATAGACCCTATTTCCTGTTGATGGGCTTGTTGGTACAACAAATCATGCATCCTCTTATGAACCTAGCTACCTTCTTTTGCATCTTGGGCCAATACACATACCTCTGCAAGTTGGCCATGGTCTTCCCTATACCAAAGTTCATCGCAACTTTAGAGGTGTGAACCTCTATAATCAACTACACCTAACACTTCCTAGAACATAAATATACAAACTATAGAGTAAATCCATCCTGAGATCGGCAATAATGTGTTGTCACCATTGTGCACATGAACATGGCTCTAAAACTATGGATACACCTCCTTCTTTGAAGTTCTCATCCTTTAATATGCCTTGGTACAAGAAAATGGATTCACGTGCATAAGAGTCTCAAAAAGCTATGATCTTCATGGGTCGCCTCAGAGCATCTACCAACTGTTTGTGTTTCCTCTCTCAGACTTGTTCACCAAATGGAAATTTTGTAGAATCCCCATCCACTTGTAATTCCTGGTCTATTGTAGCTTACTCTGGGCCTGCAATTACTATAGTGGCTGGTGATTTGTGTGGATTATTGTCTCCTTTCTCATCAAATAGTGCTTCCACTTCTTCAAATATTTCACCAGGGCATATAAATCCTTTTCATAGGTTGAGTAGTTAATAATTCCCCATGAAATACTTTAGAATGGTTGCATATAACTCTCTCCCCCTGCATCAAGATCGTTCCCAAAACTCGCCCACTCACATTTTTATCCACTTCAAAGGGTTGTTGCAAGTTTCAGACCAAAAACTAGTGCTTTATTGATCTTCTCTTTAGTTCCTTTGAAAGCTAGTTACCCACCTTTCTCATCAGAAAATTTTTCCACTTGTTTTTACAGCATGGAGAAATGGTGCTACATCTAAAATGAGAATAGAATCATCGAGTATTTCACTACCCCAATGAAACTCACGACCTCAGAAAAATTAGTAGGCACTGACCATTTCTTGATGGCCTCCATCTTGGAAAGATCTATCTTCAACTCTCCTCCACCTATCACATACCCCAGATACACCAGCAACTATTGTAAAAACTCACACTTCTTGAGATTTTCTAGCAGTTGATACTTCTTTAATGTCTCCAACACCTACGTCAAATGTGAGATGTGCTCCTCCCAAGTAGCATTGTATACCAGTATATCATCGGAATGGACAATGAAAAATGAATATATAAAAGGGTGCAATATATCATCCATTAATCTCATAAACATAGAGGAAAAATGGTATGACTAACCACTCATACAAACCTTGCCTAGTTTTGAAGGTGGTCTTCCATGTATCTTCTTATTTGACTCGAACTTAGTGATATCCACACTTTAAGTCCAACTTGGTGAAGAATTTTTCTTGTTGCAACTGATCTAGCAAATCATCTATCCTGGGAAAGGGGTACATGTTCTTGAGCATGATTTTGTTCAACACCATGTAATATATACACATCCACCAAGTCATGTCCTTCTTTGGCACAATGATGACGGGTGACCCACATGGTGATGTACTTGGTCGAATGACACCCTATTCTAGTAGTTTCTACAATTGTCTCTTCATATCACTAACTTCTATAACAAATTTGCCATAAAACCCAATGTTTGACAATGGTGAATTTAGTACTAGCTGGATCTCGTGCTCCACTCTCATCTTAGGTGGTAACCCTTTAAGCTCTAGGAACACATCCTTGTATGCATGTAGCAATTATTTTAGTTGTTGTTTCTATTTATTAATAGAACCCTCTAGGGATGCCTTGCCTCTTACTAACTCTTATATAGACCGATTTTCTCTTAAAAATAATAAAACATACTTCTTAATGGAATTGATCAATTTCTTATCTTTCTTAGCACTTACTAGCAAAAATTTCGACTTGCCTTTGTGGGAATTGATGGTGAACGATTTTACATCCTTAACATGTTGATACTAGTTGGATCTCTGCATGAATATTTCATCTCACATGTAAATATAGGGACTTCCAAACATGACTTCACATACATCAAGGGGAACCACATCTAGTTCTACACAATCAATAAAATCAACACTAATGACAAATCTAATTTTTCAATATTTTGTTACTTTCATATTTGCATCCTTATTTACCCATCCCAATGGATATGGACTTGGATTATCACAAACTTCAAATACCAATTTCTTGACCAGCTCTGCTGCAATTATATTTTCCTATGATCTTGAGTCAAATAGAGCATCAATCTTGGTCTTCTTGACTTGCATCTTTATATGGAAGAGTATGTTCATTTATTTCTCTCCCCTTTGTTGAAGGCCACTCAGATTCACCTCCTTATACACTGATGTACATGCAATATTTTCATCCACGTCCGAGTTACTTTCAAATTGGTTGCTCAAATCAGTGTCCATGAGATTCTTCTTTTTATTGTCTTTCTTTTTGTTCTTCGGTTTAAGCTTTGGGTGCAACTTCCACCACTTATCCTTTGTATGGACATCATTTTTGCAATGGTTGTAGTGGTTTCTAGGATATTTCCACTGATGTGTTATGGCTATCATATTTTTATCTTTTCCCCCCTTCTGCTTCTTCTTCCTTTCCTTAGAAACATTTTGTTTTCTATTCTTCTTCGATCCACTTGATTTTGCTTTCTTTAGGCCTATGTTCTCTAGGTACTATGCTTGTACACAAGCCTCATCCACTAATTTTGGATTGAAAAACATCACTTTCTCTCGTAGATGGCAGTGTATACCCCCAAAATACTTGAGGAGTACACTTGGGTTCTTTGGGGAGATACCCAACGTTATGGCATATTACTAAACTCTATGATATACTCCTGCATGATTTGCCCCGACTTTTTCCTGAAGTAGTGCCATTGGATCCACTAGTCCTCTGCATACCCAATAGGGTTAAATTATGACTTAATGAGGGCTTTGAAGTCCTTCCACTTAGTCACTAGAGGCTCTCCCTCCAACCTCAAGGTATTTTTGTGTCTTTACCACCAATTTAGGGCATGGCCCTCTAATTTTAGCCACAGAAATGAAAATTTTTATTCTTTCTTGATTTGATGGACACTGAAATACACTTACAGTTGCTACAACCAGTGATTTAGCTTCAGAACATATGTCTCGCCATGGTATTACTTGATATCGACCTTTGCTTCCATTTTGAACATGGGTTGTGATTGATTCATGACACTCGAACTGGGTTGACATTTTCTAGGTTCTTTCTTCGGCTCGTTCTCTATTTCATCCTGATATCTTGATCCCCCTTCTGATTTGTCCTTTGCATTAGAACCCCCATCATATCTGAATATCCCAAGCTTATTTCTTAGGGCTTCCATGAGTATAATTACATTATGATTTATATCTATAAGATGACGAGGGTTATTCACAAATTCAATGACCATGATTAGGGTTTTGCATCTTTTGTCCTAGCCAATATAGATCCCCTGCAAATCTCCACAATGTACCCAAAGAAATCTGGCTCTGATACGAATATGATCCATAAACTACCATGGCTATTCCATTGGACATTTTGTCACAATATATCTAATAAAATTATATTTAAAATTTTCAAAATATACACTATTACAATTTTATTAGATTTACGTATCTATAGATTTATTGTTAATAGTGCATGCATGCAAATTAAAAATTATGCAGAAAATAGATAAAAACAAAATAAAAGTTCACACACGCATTTGACATAAGACATGACCTGGGAAACCCTTTCAGAAGAAAAACACGGGTTGAAGGTGAGGTTGCTTTGCTCTCTTTTTTTGAATAGAAAAATTATATGAGTACAAAGAAGTATGCTTCGTGGCTTGTGGGATACTATAATGCACAAATACTCTCTATGTGCTCTATCTCCTATCCCTCTCAGCTATGGAACAAATGCACTTGAAATAATGGAACCCATTTTCCTCATAGTGGCCCGATTATAACACAACCCAATAACTTACTAGTGGTTAGGTTTGACTACCTCAAATCTTAAGCAAAGTTACAATTCTTCTAGAGTCTTCTACATCATAATCACATGGCTAGCCCATTTTTCAAGAATAATGGGAGCTAACGTGGCATCCTCTGAACTATGGTGGTGAAAATAGGAAGGTCAACTTTTAAGTGGCATAACTTTCACATACAAACTTTTATTGATATGAATCTTGTGCCATTGGAAAGGTATCTATGTGTAGAATAGGAAAAAAAAGGTGGTATGCTAAAGTGACAAAGTTTTACCACTAAAAAATTCCATTTTTTATCTCAAAATTCTCTTGAAAAGTTTAAGACCTCAATTTTCCAAACTGGGCCCCGCAGATAAAAATGGTCATGAGAGTTGATTCCTCCACTTTTTCCACTTTGAAAGCATTGATATGAATAAAAAAAATCTAATGATCCAATCTCGATCATGTCGGGTCCACACCGGATAAATATGTAAACGATTGAATCTACGAATCTTGTGGTCAAGGTTTGTAGATGAGTTGAGCCTTTTTTAGGGTCCACATTGAATAAAGATGTAAACAATTGAATCTAGGAATCTGGTGGTCAAGGTTTGTAGATGAGTCAAGCTTTTTTTAAGACTTGGATTTATCCAAGCCCAAATAACTTAAATTAAAACTAGATGTGGGTCCTATGCAAATTAATTACGAATGAAATTTGCATATTTGGGGCTCGCTCCTTGTCTTTTCTTTAATTAGAACTAGATATATGAAAGTCTAAATATTTATTGTTCTTATTTGAATACTCTTCTCTATGTAACGTTGTGATTCAAACTAGTGATTCCATATTTGATGTTAATCCTGCTAACCTTCATTTTCATTCAAAAATCGAATTATACAAACAATCTATTCTTATTCAAATACAAATCAATCACACAATTAAATACACAAAATAGGAAAGTGATACGCGAACTGATATTTTTTCTCAGGAAGATTACAAAGGTTATTTTTTCAATTACATACTCAATATTCCTTTTCTTCACACACACTTGCTCCTCTCTCTCTCTCTCTCTCTCTCTCTCTCTCTCTCTTTCTCATTTTCCTAATTACATAAAACCCCATGAACTCTCGTTCTTAATTCAACAAACTTAATTATGTTTCCAAAATTGCCAAATAAAATCCCTAAATTATCTAACTATATTTTAATATAGTTATCTAATAATAATCGTATGAATCTTTGACAACAATACAAATTCCTTCTAGATTACATTTTAGAAATATTGTTATATTGAGTTAAAACTTTAAGGGAACCAATTCCCTTTGGTAAAAATGGGTTGACCTAAAGAGTTCAAAGATGAATTCTATTTGGTGGATGCCCCTACATGAATTTTCTAAAAAAATATAAGTACTTCACAACATATGTCAATGCCTCAACCTAGCATGGGGATGTCAAACAAAGTCACTCTAGAAAGTTTTTATGACCATTTTGATTTAGTAGAAAAAAGGAGAGAAGAAATAGAAATAGAGCATAAAGTATAATTAGTTACAATGCTTGAAAACAAATTCAAATGGTTAGAAACTAAAATATTAAGGTTCAAGGCTGACCTAAAATTAAAGAAAGATAGGATACAAGAATTAGAAAAGTGGAAACAATCAAAGGTTGAAGAAAATTGCACCTTGAGAGATGAGATTAAAGATATAAAGAAAAAATATCTAATCGTAAGTATTATAGATAATAAATTAGACATCAAACTCATCAAAGAGGAAATAAACAAGTTTATTAAGTTGAATCATTAGCAGAATAATAGAGCCTTGGATCTTATAAATGTTGGTATAAAATAGCATAAAGATGATGAATTGCTAGAAATAGTAAAAGAACAACTAAAAAATAAGTCACAAATTGAAACAAATTATCTCATACAAACAAGAAGGTTGGGAAATATACTCGAGCATAAAGATACATTGATCCATGAGAGGATAAGTTGTAGTGACCTTAAATGTGTCTTCCTCAGTAAATATCAAAGCTTAAAAGGGGTGGGAACCTTTGTAAATGAGGACCTCATCCAAACAACCCAAGCTAAATTAAGGAAGGAGGTTCAAAAGGTAAAGGAAGCCAGAAAGGAAGGCAAATAGGAAATAATTATAAACATGAGAACTATTAATAAGGATAGAGACAAAAAGAAGAGTAATAAATAGGAATTTAAAACACTCTCGATCCTCTTTTGAAGCTTTTGTGTCTTTCTATGGCATAAAGGTCCTATGTTAATTTGGATCCCAAGTGAAATTGATATTATTTTTTTAGTTGAAACTTAGGAGCATGACGATTCTAAGGTCCCTCACATAGATGGATTCATTTTATGGTCATCTTGGAACAAGAAACCATTTGCAAATGAATTAGAGGAATAGATTGTTATATAAAAAGAGTGGTTGTCCTCACACTCAGATTCATAAGAGAAACCCCCTCAAATGATAATTTTGGACCAAATCTCTAACATTAATTCTACGAGGATTTATATTACAATTTGTTATTTGACCCCTATCAATTCTACCTTTTATAAGAAAAATAATCTAGATAAGAATTTGACTTATAATACCTTACAACAAGATATTCATAGTCTAAGGAATAAAGGTAATATCCTCTGGTTAAGAGAATTTAATGTTAGAACCACATTTAACCAAGTTATTATTCTAAGTAATGATTCAAACCATAATCCTATTTGGCTATATAAGCACCTTGATATAGCTAGTAGATTCAAAATAAACTCAGAAGACCTAACTAAGAATATATTTGGTATGTATTTAGTTAAACTTTGTAGTTATCAAGACCTTATAACTTACAATGGTGTAAACAATTGGTCAAACTCCATCCATATGACTTGTATTCATGGGATTGGAAGTAGTGTCTTGGATTATGTGACATTTGACATCCATGTTCCAACCAAATTGTAAGATTTAACCTATGAAATGACCTTGAACCTGATTGTAATCGTAGGCCTTTCACCTTAACTCTAAACTTTTCCATGCAAAACAAGCACGTGTATGACAATTGTGAGAGTCAAAGTCACCTGCTTTTTTACAAGAGTAAAATGGATAACTTCTTAAAGGATTTAAATAGGGATTTACACCTCTTAACTCACAAGGATAACATTGAAAACCTTTGTCATAATTTACTGCAACCCTCTCTTAATACCATTAACAAGTTCTCTCCCAAGGTGTCATATAAAAAGAATAATATAACTACCAACCCCTGGTATGATAATGGTTGTAAATTGATTGAAAAGTGATTAGGAATGTTGTTAAAGAAAATTTAAAACATGATAAGATAAATGCATATGAACCTCTTATTAAAAAAAAATAATAATAATATATATGTATAAAGTAAGAACATTTATTTCACCTCTCTAAGTTTGACCCAAGAAAGTTTTGGAGGAAAATTATGATTCATAAGACTAAAGAAAATCATTTGATTCCCTTTTGGAAATATAATATTTACCTTAAGGACCTCTATGAATCCCCTATTTCCATGGACACCATTTGAAATTCCTTTATAAAGGATGATATATTTTCTTTGGAAGACATTAAGTTTGGGTTTAAGCAACTTGCTAATGGGAAAGTTAAGGACATTGAAGGATACCATGCTGAAATGTTTAAAATGGAAGAACCTATCCTCATCCCACACGTACAAAATCTCTTTAGTTTGGCAATGAAGTAATACTTCCCTAAGCCTTGGACGTAGAGCCTTATTGTGCCTATCTTTAAGAGTGGGAATAATAATTCCCTCTAATTACAAGATCATTATGATTAGCCACATTTTAGCCAAGTTGTATGGGATTATTTTAGAAAAGAAGATTAACCTCTTGCTTGAAATCCATGGTTAAAAAGCTAAAGGCCAAGCTGGGTTTAGGAGATATCATCCAACCATGTACCATCTTGTTATTCTTAGGATAATTACATAGGAATGCCACCAAAATAAAAATGATCTTGCCTATTGTTTTGTTGACTTTATGAAAGCTTTTGATACCATTCCTAGAACAAAGCTATCGAAGAGGCTAGAAGAGATATTGGTTCCTTTGAAGTTGAGGGTTGTTGTGACAAGGTTGTATGAGAATATTATTTCTAAGCTTAGCACCACTCAAGGTAGGTAATTTTTTTTTATATGAAATATTAGAGTCAAGCAAGGGTGTCCCTTATCCCCTACCCTTTTTGGCATATTCATTGATAAGCTAAAAAAATGTTTGGAAGCCACAAATTATGTTGGCCCCACACTTACTTGTATGGTCATAAATATTCTACAACATTATTCTATTGGAAAGGAGGCATTGCAATCTTGGAAAGCAACTCATAATCCTCCAAGATGGGTATGAATGTCAATATCAACAAGACCAAAGTTATGATAATTAAATAAAAAAATATCACCCATGATACTTTTATTTATGAGAACAACTCCTTGGAGGAAATTATTTCACACAAATATCTTGGAATCAACATCCATCATAAGCTAAATTAGAAATATAACAATGAGAAAAGGATAAATGGAAGCTGAAAAGATTTTATTGAGCTTGAAAAAAATTGTAGGTTAAGAGATATTTGGATTTGGGATTTAAAAAAAACACCTCTTTGAGACTCTCATAACTCTTGTTTGGTACATGTATGTGAGGTTTGGTGTTGCTATATATCCAGAGAGTCATGGAGGAAGATTGAATAGATCCAAAATCAGTTTCTAGCCTACAACCTCAAGATTAAAGGAAATACTCCCTACCTTATCCTCCTGATTGAAACAAGTCTTTCCCCTATTGAAAGCATGGCTATGACTAGGTATCTTATGTATAAGAAGAGTTTATACAACATGGATGCCAAGAGGTTTCTTAAAATTGCTTCTAACTCTAGATAAAATCACCACCTATGGCTCAAGAAAGGGTGACATAAGGATGAAGTCTTTCCCCTATTGAAAGCATGGCTATGACTAGGTATCTTATGTATAAGAAGGATTTATACAACATGGATGCCAATAGGTTTCCTAAAATTGCTTCTAACTCTAGATAGAATCACCACCTATGGCTCAAGAAAGGGTGGGCATAAGGATGCCAACCATTGGGGAATAAATGTGGAGATAATCTTGTAGAATCAAGATAATATAAAAAATATTATTACTTCCAAATTTAAGGAGAAATTGTGGGCAAATAAAGAGCTAGAGGGAAAAATGAAACTATGATATAATAAGGAGGTGATTAACCCTAATCTAGAAAACAAAACAAAAGCAATCACAAAACAAAAACTATCTTTTTTTCTTGACTAGCTTTGAGAAGAAAATGAGCATTAGACTACTAGTCTGTGTGTATATATATATATATATATATATATATATATATAGACTATTTTACCTCAATTTTATTTTAATAATTTATTTTATTTTATTATTATTTTTTAAAATTTAATTTTAATTTCTTTTAATTTTTATGTAAGTTGATTAGGTCAAAATGTTTATATAACAAGACATTACAACATCTCTTCCATATTTATTATTAAGCTAAAAAACACCACTTGACATTATTTTTAATTCTTATTTAAATAATAATAATAATAATACATTTTAACAATATTATATTTTTCAAAAAAAAAAACAAAACAAAACAAACAAGCAAACTTAATTTTCATTAATAAATAAAAATTACATATTGTAAATGCTATATAAACATATAAAAAATATAACTCTTGATCTATAATATCATATATTAATACAAAAACAATATAAATTTACTAAACTCATATACTATAATTTAGATAAAGAGTATTACTCCAACTCATAATTGTTAATATTAAACTTAATTATCATAAATATATATATTTTTAAATATATCAATATATTAAGCTAGAAAACACCACTTGACACTATTTTTAATTCTTATTTAAATAATAATAATACATTTTAACAATATTATATTTTTCAAAAACAAAAAAAAAAAACAAAAAAACAAACAATAATAAATGAAAACAAATTATCACAAGCCTATAATAATCACAAATTATTACAAACTCTTATAATAAATGATCGCACCTTATTATTAGATAGCCTATTATTACAAGCTCTTTTCCTCGAGAGCTTTGTTAATAAGGATTTTGATTAACCAATAAGTCTTAATAAACTTATTATCCTATGTGTTTGAGAATCTCATGCATGTACCTAACCTTCATTAATCAGCTCTTTGGATAATATTTGGCTTTTTCTATAATGGTTTTTCCCATCTCATCTATTTTTTTTTCCTTGATTGATGTAATGAAACTTTGGTATGGTAGAAAATTTGGTTATTACCTAGTTTTTTTTCCTTTTTCTCATGAAGAAGTTGTTTTATCATTTTCCTACTAAATTTGGGATAGAAGAGAGAAAGTGACACGAAGTGCTTTATGTAACTATCTATGAGATGTTTTATGTAATTATCTATAGGGTAGTAGGGAATTTTTTGAGTAACTTAAGGGGTGTAAAACTTTTTCCATGGAAAAAAAAACGAGCCAATGTCTCCTAGACTTTTGTAGGTTGATTTTCTAGCAAATTTTTTTGATAATTCCTCAAAGCAAAGTGTTTAAAAACATAAATAAGACTAGAGTTAAATACAAATTAATATATAAGTAGTGATTCTGGTTAATCACTCATGAAGTAGGGATAACAAACATAAATAAGACTAGAATTAATTTCAAATTAATATATAAATAGTGATTCTTGTTAATCACTCATGAACTAGAAATAAAAATATAACCAAAATTAAATAACATTAATTCTGGTTATTCATTAATAAACTAAAAAAAATCAACACTTTTGATGATATTATCATTCTTTCTTCTAAATAAATTAGGATTCTAAAGTTTCACAACAATTATTCTTAATAATTATTCTTTTAATTCTATTAATGACCAATATCTGCCATTATCTCTCTTGATACAAATTTTATATCCCCAATTAATTTTCAAAACTTTATAAATTGAGAAAACTTCATTGATGTCACAGATAAGCTACTTATCTACAAGTTACGGGTGTCTATCAAGTCATTCTCGTGAAATTTAAATAATTGATTAGTTTGATTTTGGTTAAAATTAAACAGAAAAATGTAGTGAAAAATGTCATTTCCTTAACAAATTAGATTGCACTTAAATCAACTATTTGAAGATCTATGTTAAATAAGTTATGTTGATGTCAACTTTATATATATATCTATCTATAGAAAAAAATAATTAAAATAAAATATTTTAATGTTATATATAATAAAATATTTAATATGGATTATCAATAAAATATTTTAATACCAATCAATATTGACATACTTAAAAATAATTTAATAATAAAAAATAAAAAATATATTTATAATAAAAAACTAGTTTAATTTACTTGATAAAATGTCTCAATATTACATATTATGTAAAATATTTTAATGTCTTCATGATGAATCACACTGGGTGATTTGAAACGCGTCCACAAAATTTTACTACATGTGATTTTCACCAAAAATTTATATACACATTTTATGGATCATAAAAGCCAAATTACTAATAATATATATTATATATCATTTAAAAAATATATATATTTATCATGAAAATAATTATGATTAAAAAAATAATTAATCTTATATGTAGCATTCAAAAATACAATTTATTGTTTAAATTACTAAATACAATTTATTGTTTAAATTACCTATGGTATTGTATTTAACCATCTGAAAAAATTTACAATTGAAAAAACTTTGATCTTTCTAGCTAACATTAAATCCGTAGTTAAAAAAATAATTTAATACTCTATTCTTATAATAAAAAATATTATATTAAAACTTTCTCAGTGCTTTTGAGTTTTTAATTCATTATCACGCGTGGACTGTGCTGTGACTTCAACCTCCGTCAGCCCATTCTGGTGAAATTTTGATAATTTATTGATATGACTTAATATTTTATTTTGTCATTTTGGTGAAATTTTGATAATTTATTGATATGACTTAATATTTTAATAAAATAATTGCATTAGTTAGTTTGAAACGTCAACCTAACCCTAATGTGATTATTTCAAAAAACCTTTTATATAAAAATACTTTTTCACACATGAATCTTAAATTATTATTTTTTCATATATATTAAAATATATATTAATCAGAGGGCAGAGTATTTTTGAAGTTTTAGGGTGAGTGAGTGGGTGACTGACAACTTCTGAACTTCGTCGTGTTTGGTAGGTGGGTTAGTGGGTTGTGAACGGGTAAGGTCAACACGCTTTCACACTGTCCATGATGTATATATTCTGACCCTCGCTAGGTACAAATTGCGTCCACATTCATTGAACTCATGCTACAAGTGATCACTATAAAAGCAGAGATCGATCCTCTGTTTCTATCACTGCACTCTCTTGTTCATCTGTTGGCTCTTACGCACAGGAGGAGAAAGGAAGGGATAACATTCATCTCTGTCTTAAGCTAAGGTACCATTTCAGCAGAGATCTCTTTTTAATGAAACTTTTCTATTTTTTATTAGTTTTCCTTTTCCGTACACGAACTAATCAGATGAATTCTTAAGATCTGTAAACATTTGAGCTCATTTTGGTGAAGATTTTCAGGGACATCATGTTTTATATGAGGTTTCAACCGTTGCCAACGTGCTGAAACAGATTCTTCTGTGTCACATACATCACAAATGATTTGTTTTTGCACTTTTCCCCTATTGTCCTTGTTTTTTAATCCCTCGATCTGCTTCTCCTTGTTTTTTAATCCCTCAATCTGCTTCTGCTGAGGCTAGGTTTTTCTTTAGGTTATGTTGGTTGTTTCTATTCATTGCAAAGCTTTGAACGACGGATCTTGTCTTTCTACATTAATTAGATCTGTAAATATGTCGGAGTTTACCACAACAACCTCAGGATAGATTCATGGATTCTTAGAATCCCTGAACCGACATGTGTCGGGAGTATACAACTTGCTGGGCCAGAAATGGGGTGATTTCTGTGAATAAAGTAAAATACTCTGTATTTGTTCTCGACAGTCAAGCCTAGAATTGGATGACAAACACTTTCAGCTGAGTATCCTCACGTTTAAAAAAAACATTGCCGACATACTTTCCTTAGTGCTGCCCAGGGGTCCTTTGTATCTATCCTGTTTTGTCAAAAGGATGCATCTTATAAGCTAGTTGACGCTATCATAAACACCTTTGGAGGGACACGGACATGCTTAGCAGCATAAATCTATACCAATTAATCCTTGATTGACTACATTCACCTTGCCTGCTATGGACAAGTTCTTGCAGCCATTTAATTCCTATATGACCCTGTTTAAACCTATTCATATCTGTCCCAGGAAAAGGATCCAATTTAAAACCCCTTTTCTTGTTTGACACTATAGCGCATCCTCTGTTCCTGCATCCTAGCGAATCACAAACAGTATCTGAAGAATCAAGCTGTATCGAAATGGTGATGGCTTTGGCCAAAAATTAATCCAAAGAATCATGTTTATCAATAAGATTCAGCTAGAATTGTAGTTAATTTCGGTCTCCGCCAACCTTTTGGTCTGCAGCAACTTCTACATAGGAATTTCTGTTCCTGGTAATATTTTCTAGTGATAAGGAGGATGCCCATGCAAATCAACTTCTTGCATAAAAGCTTTTCAATCTACACTTCTACACTTCCACAGTCTATTTTCGTTTCTATGGCTAACTATGCGCTGTTTAACAGTTTATATTAATTGGTGATTCCTCCATGTAAAGCAAAGTATTTGGTCATATTTTTTCATGGCTGCTGATCTTCTGATGTGCCTGTGATTTTCAGATGGACACCTTTCTCTTCACATCAGAGTCTGTCAATGAGGGACACCCTGACAAGCTTTGTGATCAGGTTTCTGATGCCATCCTGGATGCTTGCTTGGAGCAAGATCCTGAAAGCAAGGTTGCATGCGAGACCTGTACAAAGACAAACATGGTAATGATCTTTGGAGAAATTACAACTAAAGCTAATATAGATTATGAGAAGATAGTAAGGGACACCTGTAGAGGAATTGGATTCGTGTCAGCGGATGTTGGCTTGGATGCAGACAATTGCAAGGTCCTGGTGAACATTGAACAGCAAAGCCCTGACATTGCACAGGGTGTCCATGGCCATCTTACCAAGAAGCCTGAAGAGATTGGTGCAGGAGATCAGGGCCACATGTTTGGGTATGCTACAGATGAGACCCCGGAGTTGATGCCTCTAACTCATGTGCTAGCAACAAAGCTTGGAGCACGGCTTACTGATGTAAGAAAGAATGGAACATGCCCTTGGTTGAGACCAGATGGAAAGACCCAAGTTACTATTGAGTATAAAAATGAGGGAGGGGCAATGGTCCCGTTAAGAGTTCACACTGTTCTCATCTCTACTCAACATGATGAAACTGTTACCAATGATCAGATTGCAGCTGATCTCAAGGAGCATGTCATTAAGCCGGTTGTTCCTTCTCAATATCTAGATGAAAATACAATATTCCATTTGAACCCATCTGGGCGTTTTGTAATTGGAGGGCCCCATGGAGATGCTGGACTCACTGGGAGGAAAATTATTATTGATACATATGGTGGTTGGGGTGCTCATGGTGGAGGAGCCTTTTCTGGAAAGGATCCCACCAAGGTGGATCGTAGTGGTGCCTATATTGTCAGACAAGCAGCCAAGAGTGTTGTTGCTGCCGGGCTAGCACGCCGCTGCCTCGTGCAGGTTTCATATGCCATTGGTGTGCCTGAGCCACTTTCTGTGTTTGTTGACACATATGGAACTGGAAGTATTCCAGATACTGAAATCCTGCAGTTGATCAAGGAAAATTTTGACTTCCGCCCTGGCATGATTTCTATCAATCTTGACCTAAAACGGGGAGGCAATGTGAGGTTCCAGAAAACAGCTGCATACGGCCATTTTGGTCGGGATGATCCTGATTTTACTTGGGAGACTGTAAAGGTCCTGAAGTGGGAGAAAGCTTGAAACTGTGGAGTAAGAAGCAGAGGTATTTTCTTTTTCAAAGTGGGCCGCGTTTCTTAGGTTCACTATTTTCTATGTTGGGCAACAAACTGTTGAATATGCCAATCCCTTGAATTTGGGTTTCATATCTGATTCTTTGAATACGTGATATAAGTCTTAGTGTTGTTCAAGTCTGGTTCGAGGTAGGATTTCTATCATATTTTAATCCGTTTTAGATATCTTTTGATTTTGATCAAAACTGCAATATGTAGAACCAATTGGGGATCTAGGATAGAAGTTTGGGATTTGCTGTGATAAGGCTTTGTAATTGAATCTTGCATTTTTATATTTCACAATTATTTTTATCATTCGTCATATGTTGTTATGAAAATTCTTGGTCTTACGTGAAATTTTCTTGTTTATGTAAAGTGTTGCTGTTCATAATAGTCAGAGATTATTATTGTTGGCTTTACCAAACGTGAAAGCCTATAATATACACATGTATACAGAAAAGTCAAAGCCTTAATATACACATGCTAATACATATTGAGGAAGGATACAGGGATGAAGAAATCTCTAAGGGAAAAAACTATTATATTATTCTGTTTTTCAATGTTACATTTAGCATATAACTGGTCTCTTATATAATTATAAAAGATCATAAAAACTTATTTAATTATTTGGTTTAAACAAATCACTATTCATTCCTAATTTCCTTCATTTTTTCTATCACAAATATTTCCTAATTTCCTTAATTTCTCCTCAAATCACGATACATTCCCAATTTCCTTCATTTCTCCTATCACAAATATTAGTTATTCCAACCATTATCAGAAATAAGAGTTATTCCAACAATTATCTTTCTCTAAATAATAGTGCGATATTTAACCTCATTATATTGCCCCTTTCTCTAAATAATAGTGCGATATGTAACCTCATTATATTGCCCCTGCATTAACATGCTTCTTCTTCTTCAAATGTGATAGTTATAACAAACCAATGCTGAAACGTATGCATTTCCACTAAATTTATGTTTTATATTTAATTTTACCTTGATTCTGGAGTGCAATGATATTGGGAAGGTTTCCCTTTTTCCTTCTCTGGCTATGTTGGTATATTTTCTGTAAATACAAAAAATGGCATCCATATACAATACAAAAGGAAATAGCAGATCTACAGAGTCTTGCATTCCCAAACATTTTAAACAGTGATAAGAGTATTACTCACAGGACTATGCATATTGCAAACTTCTTAGACGATTTAGAGGTAGAGATCCAGGAGAAGCTTTGTTTGGCAGATTGGGCAAGATTGCATTCGAGGCATATCTTTGTGAATATATCTGTTAGTTTTCCCGTCTAGTTATACTGAACGTGCCAAATGATTGGAAGGACTTGTTAAAACCAAACACATTTACAAGATTTTGAATTTGAAATCACAAGATTTGACGAGACTCGATTTGGAGTTACACTGTTTCAAAGTTTACGGAGTAGAGTATCCAAGCCTTGGTGCAGCTTTGTGGCTTCTTTGGTAAGAACATGTGGATTCAAGGTGTTCTTTGTTAAGTTTCTTATTAAAATTTGGGGGGATGCTCACCCCAGGAACCGGTAAAATCGTCAGTTATGAGTTCATCTACGATAACCAAACGTACATCCTACTTTTATCCCATACAAACTCAAGGAAAAAGGGCAATGAAATTAGTGCATTTCCTGTGCACAGTTTAGCATTTAGAGTAACTTCGACGCATATATTTTGACCTGTAAATCTAGATTCCATTATTTTGACTAATTTCTTGAAGGAAAATGCCATGAAATTTTTGCTTGAACCATTTACCCCCTATCAATTTTCCCTTTCATTACAAAATTGAGATCATTGTACAAAATTGAGATCATTGTTCTGCGGAAGGCATTTGTTAGCATCAACAAATCGCCTTTTTCCAATTGAAGGTGGAAACTCAGTGATGGAGGAGGATCGAACCATCATTCAAATTTTTTTTAGCAAGAACAATTTCTTGTTGGCGAAAATGAAAAAAACAGATTTGTTAAAAAGCTTGAAAAATCAGATTTGTGAGAGATCTTAGGGATTATGTTGAGAGTTTTGTGAAAAATATCATGTTGAGATTTTTATGAAGAAGATCATGGATCTTGAAACCATCCACAATATTGTAATCTCCTCTATAAATTGTGGTCTTTCAGGATTAAAAAGAAGCGTCATTAGAATGAAAATCTGGCCAGCCAAGGCACCAATAGATGTTATGTAATAGTTTAGTAGGTTTAGTTAATGAAATTTGATTTCTACTTTATAATTCTATGTGTGTGGCACGGTGATTTAATGCATTGATGGCTTGATGCATAGATCTATTGACTTTATTTGATGAATTAACGTTACATGTAGGCAACAACGTTTATTTTTTGCAGTGAGTGCTAGGATGAGCTGAGTTTGTGGAATCATAACCCACAGGTCCTAGGATCGATACCATAAGAAAACTTGAAATGATAGACCCCGGAATTCGTTTTCATCACTCAGTTACATAAAGGTTGAAGAACACGATATGGGTAATTGAGAGTCCAGACATGACTTCTGACCAGTGCAAGGATGATTATTACTTCGTGTTTTGAAATTCTTTAATGTTCTTCTATGTTCACCGAGACTCCTGGAGGACATGGGTGCGTGGAGAAGCATAGGGTACATGTAGGATTACCCTTAGAGTTCAGGGAAATATATATATATATATATATATATAGGAGTACCCTTAGAGTTTAGGGAAATTTATAAGGGACAAGGGATATATATATATATTTTGAATAATGAGTTACACTGATTCTTGCTCATGATTTATATTTATACATATATTGCAACATATTCTCAGCTACGTGAAGTCATTATAGTGGGTGATTTCAATGCTACGACTGCAAGTGAGCAAGCTAGCATTATTTGTTGTAAAGAAGATTGTTACTCTATCTGGCTTACAGAAGAGAGTAATCATCAGTGGGAAATAATTTCAGAAAACAAGGGATGCAATCTCTTTGGTGAACAACTGCTTACTCTGTGTGGGGCTTTCGATTTAGTCATTTGTAATGGTTTGACTAGATGGGAAAAGTCTAGTAACTTCACTTGCAATACTTACAATGGAGCAAGTGTAGTAGACTATGTAATTTGCTCACATAGTTTGTGTGAAAAAATGGAGGAAGTTTTGATTAGAGATCAACTTTGAGACTTAAAATCAGATCACAAGCCAATTTATTTAAGTTTCTCTTGGACTGAAAAGAAGCAATTATGATAAAAAACTCAGTGTGTTCAACAAAATCTTCCAAAGGGCATAATTGTTTTGACTCCAAAAAATTGTAATATCTTCAAAATAACGCTAGAGAGCTCTTCGAGAAGGAGAAAATCTCATATAACGACCTACATAATCACAAATTAACACACTTAATTCAAAGCGCACGTGTAGAGTGCAAAAAACAAAAAATGAAGAAGTCTGAACAAATTGCTTTCCGGTTAATGCTTGGTTTGATGAGGAATGCAAAAAGGCAAGGAGAATGTAGAAAGTGTCAAGCAAGGATAACATAAAGCTCAAAGCTTACAAGCAAATATTAAGAAAGAAAAAGGTGGATTTCATAGTTTTGAGGAGAGAACTAATCTCCCTTGGGAAAAATAACCCCAAATTATTTTGGAAGGAGCTCCAACCGAGAAAGATGCAAACTTAAAATAATATTACAACTTCTAAATGGTTTGACTATGCAAGACAACTTTATGAGCATGATCCCAAGGTTGATACTCCTCCCTTGGTCAACACTGATACAAAACTCTTCACGGTGCAAGAGGTAGAGATGGGTTTCAAGAAGTTGGGTGTTGGAAAAACAAAAGACTTCGCTGAACTCCAAGCAAAGTATCTAAAGTGGGGCTTAAAAATTCTTGCATCTCTTATTACAAAAATTTTCATCAACATCATACAACAAGGGTTCCCCGCAGATTGGATAACTAGTCTGGCAATACCTCTTTTCAAGAGTAGTGACATCAATAATCCCTCCAATTATAGGACCATAATGATATACCCCTTGTTTGCAAAGTTATTTGGAAATAAAATCAGCAAGTGGGCAGAAGAAAGAGATAAATGTGCTAAAGGGAAATCATGTTTTAGACCTAAACATTCCATAATTGATCATGGTATAAATTTAAGGCACATCATTGAAAATGTTTGGGAGAAAAAGGAAGAATTATTTTGTTGCTTTGTTGATTTTAGAAAAGCCTTTGATAGGGTTCCTAGGGATAAGCTTTGGCACAAAACTGAGGAACTTGGGGTTCCCAGGAATTTGAGAGCAGCTGTGCATAGGTTGTATGAAGAGGTGAAAGTCAAAATTAGAACTTCAACAGGTATTTTTGAAAGTTTTAGAAGTGATATCGGGGTCAAACAAGGTTTCTCATTGTCCCTCTTTGGTTTATATATCGACAAGCTTGAAGAATGGCTTAATTCGCAAGGAGTGACGGTATCCACTTGGGCAAGTTTGTTTTAAGGTTTCTTTTGTACGCAAATGACCTTATTCTGATTGCTAAATCTGCTCTTGGTTTGCATGAGCACTTACTTTCCCTGAGCATTTTTGTAGAAGTGTGGGGATGCAAGTCAATATTAAGAAAATGAAAGTAGCGATTTTCTTTAACAAAAGAAAACATAACCAACATAAGTTCTACTTTGAAGACGACATTATGGAAGAAGTTGCGGATTACAAACACTTAAACATAAATCTAAGCTGGGATGGATGTAGAAAAAAAAGAAATTTGGGGGTTGGAAAGCATTTTATGCTTTTCAAAATAGGTGCAGAGAGACAGAGTTATGGCACTGGAAAACCACTCTAACTCTTTTTGGGCTTTTAGTGATTCTGGTGATTCTCTACGGTTGTGAAATGTGGGCCAACACTACATTCGACATGTAGTGGAAACAAATTGAGAAAACCGAGAAGCGTTTGATTACAAACAAATTCAAAATTAAAAGTGCAGTTCCTTATGCTATCTTGTTAAGTGAAACAGGGGCTGCTCCTATTGAAGAAATTGCTATGGTGCGGGTCATAAGGTATTTAAAAAAATTGAGCAAATGGAAGATGGAAGTTGGCCTAAGGTTGTGTTTAATGACATATTGTGCAAAAGAACGAAGACTTGGATGCGACAAAATAAAATATGGTTTAACAAATGGGACATTTGCTTGAGCATGTGTCCCTCAAACAGTAAAGAGAAAAACTTTTGTTATGGATAAGTTCCACAAACGTACTTGGGAGAAGGAGTTAGGGAGAAAGAAAAATATTATATTGAAGAGTTTAATCACACTCATAATCATAAACAAAAAGCGTACATAGGGGCCAATATTTCTTGGAGAGCCAAAATTCTTATTGCTAAATTAAGAACTAATTCTCATCAACTCTGTTGTGAAATAGGGCACTGGAAAAGACCAAAAGAAGTGTGGGAGGAAATAGTGTATGTTTTTCTCTTTCAGAAAAGTGGAAACAAAAAAGCATTTCATTTTAGAATGTGAGGCCTTCAAAGACATCAGGGAAAGTTATGCAGATATTTTGGCAGCTAGCGCTTGGGATAATCTATTCAGTGAGGGGTTTGGCGAGAAGTTGGGAGCGTTTATTGTGAAACTTCATAGGAAAATGGCAGAATAAAAGAGCCAGATAGAGAAGTACTCTGTCCCATAGGCTATCTTTAGCCTTGTGGATGTTAAAATAACTTCTTATTCTTCTTCTTCTTTTTTTCAGAAGAAAAAAAACTACTGTTTATATTAGAATATATCAGTACATAGTCAAACATATACTCTCAGCGGTATAAAAACAACGAGAAGAAACCATATAGCACAGCCAAAATAATAGTGCATATTCAAAGGAGGAATAAGCATATTATGAGGCGACTGGCCACCGATCAAGGGGGATATAAATCGACCCCTTCCAATTCATTAACAGCCCATACCTGTTTGATTTTACTCTGAACATTGATTACAATGATCTAAAAATATTAGAAAACAGAGAGCGATATAGCATGAATCAGTATTTCACAAAAAGTATACCAAAAGGAGATGCCAAGCAAATGATCAAATATCTCTTTCTATATGAAAGAGGTGGAAGTTCGTGCAGGCTCGCTTGATTTATCCTGTTGAGACGCTCGCTTGATCTGTAGAACCGGCTCGCTTGACGGAATGATGGAAGCTGTAAGAAAATAAAAAAGAGTGCAGACCATGAACCGGCTCTTTTTGACTTTGAACATATCTATAGCTGATGCAGTATGATACTGTCATGACTGCGATTTGCCAACAGACTCGCATGAAGGATCTGATGTTAGAAGACCAAAAAACTGATACCAAAAATTCCTACCACCTTGGAAGATAATTACTCTGTTGAACCGGCTATTAGAATGAAGATGATGATAATACCCCGCACAAAATCATATATACTGATTCGCTATAAAGACACAATTACGTCTAGCTAAGGACAGATATACTTTTTAAGACCAATTGACCACATCCTCCCGAATCAGAGCACCATCCAGGTATTGGGCAACATGTATAATCCCGAAATCAGCGTTGAGGCCTTTTTTGGAGAGGCCATCCGCCCAAGTATTTAAATCCTTGTATATGTGTCGGATTGGAGGAGAGCCTAGCCTGTTCCACATTCTCTTGATCCTTTGGAGCCATCCCTGCAGTTTCGGATTAATCATGGAAGAAGATCCGATTACCCAGCCAATCACCACTTTTGAGTCCCCAAAAATATTAAGAACCTGAACCTGAAGATTAGAGACAGCCAAAAGTCCTCCCCAGAGAGCCATGACTTCAGCCTTGTTATTGGATCCCTGACCCCCATTCCAATGAAGGTGAATTCTTTCACGATTAGAAAGCTTGATCCATGCACCACATCCAGAGTTCCCCTCCTGAGAAGCACCATCAAAATAGAGAGCGGGAAGTGAGATGTCATGAGGCCTGAGGCGAGCAGAAGCATCCACAACCTTATTGACGGAGGTAGGCCGATCGACGATCCATTTCATGATAGCAGAAAATACCAATGGGACCCGAAAAGGAATGTCCTTGAAGATTAATCTGTTCCTAGCGAGCCAAGTCTCCCATATCAAAAAGAAAGGCAGCGATTTAAACTTACCATTTATGTTGTCCCAAGCGAGGGCAGCAGATAAGAAGTCCCCGGGAGACCAGTTTTGATCCATGAAGTGAGGGCTGAAGAGATTCCATAGTCCCAATACTACCGGGCATTCACAAAATAAATGTGAAATAGATCCAGAATTATTACAGCAAATAACACATCTGCCCGGGCCGAAAAAACCACGTTTTTGGAGATTATCCCATGTGAGGATTTTTCCTTTCCATACGAGCCATCCAAAAAGTAGGATCTTGAGAGGAATTTTCCTGTGCCAGAAAGGAAGAAAAGCAGCTGAGACCTGATCCGCATATCTCGACTGATTTATCTTAATATAAACATCTTTGACTATCAAAGCTTCATTCTTAATGGGATTATTATTCTTCTTCTATATCATTCATTCATACACCACGGAACTCAATAATGAAATACATTGATCTATATTCATTATTTATTATTCATTATTCTAGAATCTAAATTGTTTTAAAAAATAAATTCAATCATTCATCATTCTAGATTCTAAATTGATTTAAAAATTGAATTCATCATTCATCATTTTAGAATCTAATTTGAACTAAGCAAAATAGACTATAGCAAATACTAAAGAGTGACGAGTCAAAGAATCGGTCTAAGGTTAGCGATATCTAGAGTCAAGGCTCGAAAGTTAAAACTGAAAATTAAAATTGGATGATGAACATTAAAGGAGCGCCATGGACTAATTCTCATTAACTCCATTGTGAAATAGGGGGCTGGAAAAGGCCAAAAGAAGTGTGGGAGGAAAGAGTGTGTTTTTTTCTCTTTCGAAAAAGTGGAAACATAAAAGCAATTCATTTTAGAATGTGAGACCTTCAAAGACATCATGGAAAGTTATGCAGATATTTTGGCAACTAGCACTTGGGATAATCTATTCAGCGAGGGGTTTGTCGAGAAGCTAGGAGTGTTGATTTTGAAACTTCACAGGAAAAGAGCCAAATACAAGAGCCGGATAGAGAAGCAATATGTCCCATAGGCTATGTTTAGCCTTGTGGACATTAAAATAACTTCTTATTCTTCTATATCATTCATTCATACACCACGAAACTCAATAATGAAATACATTGATCTATATTGATCATTTATTATTCATTTTTCTAGAATGTAAATTGTTTTAAAAATTAAATTCAATCATTCATCATTCTAGATTCTTAATTGATTTAAAAATTGGATTCATCATTCATCATTTTAGAATCTAATTTGTACTAAGCAAAATAGACTATACTAAATACTAAAGAGTGACGAGTCAAAGAATCAGTGAAAGGTTAGCGATATCTAGAGTCAAGGCTCAAAAGTTAAAACTGAAAATTAAAATTGGACGATGAACATTGAAGGAGCATCGTGGACTAATTCTCATCAACTCCATTGTGAAATAGGGCATTGGAAAATGCCAAAAGAAGTGTGGGAGGAAAGAGTGTATTTTTTGCTCTTTCGGAGAAGTGGAAACAAAAAAAGCAATTCATTTTAGAATGTGAGGCCTTCAAAGACAACAAGGAAAGTTATGCAGATATTTTGGCAGCTAGCACTTGGGATAATCTATCCAACGAGGGGTTTGTCGAGAAACTAGGAGCATTTATTGTGAAACTTCAAAGGAAAAGGGCCAAATACAAGAGCTAGATAGAGAAGCAATATGTCCCATAGGCTATGTTTAGCCTCGTGAACATTAAAATAACTTCTTCTTCTTCTTCTTCTTCTATATCATTCATTCATACACCACAGAACTCAATAATGAAATACATTGACCTATATTCATCATTTATTATTCATTATTCTAGAATCTAAATTGTTTTAAAAAATAAATTCAATCATTCATCATTTTAGATTCTAAATTGATTTAAAAATTGAATTCATCATTCATCATTTTAGAATCTAATTTGTAATAAGCAAAATAGACTATAGAAAATACTAAAGGGTGACAATTCAAAGAATCAATGTAAGGTTAGCGATATCTAGAGTTAAGGCTCAAAAGTTAAAACTGAAAATTAAAATTGGACGATGAACATTGAAGGAGGGTCATGGGGGAGGAGAGATAACAATTAAGTGGCAAGTCAGATAGCGCCATGGGGTAAGCCGAGTAGAGGTAAGCTTGGTAAGTCGAATGAGTGAGTTACAGATTACAAATTAGTTTAGGTTCTAATATTTGTTATCTATTTGTCTTTTTAGTTTTAATTTTATTTTTTAACTTTTTTTGTTATATATATATAGGAAGGGTTATTAGACAAAATTGAGGAGGACGTGTCCCCCCTCAAGAGGGGTGCTTTTAGGCCTTGGTGCTCTTGATTAAATGCTAGTTCTAAGCCCTCATACATGATAGAATTCAGAGGAAACATTGCAATACCCACAATCCTGAAATCTTAAAAACTATTAAGTCTGATGGATTTTGAGTGGGATCTAAAATTTTACTTTCTCCGTATGAAATCCAATGAGGTTAGAACCATTGAGTCAATTAATGGTAATGTTAAAAAATTAAGTAAAAGGATGAAAATGAAAGATAAAAGAGAATTTCACTTTTACTTTAAGAAATTAACATTACCATTAATTACATTAGTATGGCCACATGGTTGAATATTAATATTCTTCGCTCATAAATTATTGTTTTTAAACCAAATTAAGGAGGGATTCCTAGCCCTTTCTCACAGGGGATTTCCAAAAGCACCCAGTTTGGGAAAACGTGTCCCCCAAACTAGGTAAAAGTTCCCCCCTATGTCATTATCCCCGTTTTACCATAAATAATATCTATTTTAATTTATTAAAAATTTGATATGTATATATATATTTTAAAATGGAATCCTCCGTAGTAATATCAACCTTCTTCATAAAGACCGCTAAAAGTGGGTAAAAACCACCACCATCGTTACTTGTAACTTATCCCCTTTTACCATAAATAATATCTATTTTAATTTATTAAAAAAATAATAATTTATTTTTTAATTTTAAAACAGAGACCTAGTAATAACAACCTCCCTAAGCATAAAGGATTTATAACTAAGCATAAAGGATGTAAGTGTGCTAGTTAGTAACCTACAACATGAGAAAAGAGAGATAAAATAAAAATATGTGTACGTTCAGTTGCTGCCATCTAAGATTAAAACTAGCAATTGCACCAAGAGGCGCAAAGGAACGCCGGGGCGGTAGATATGTAAGGGGAGTAATTTAATGGAAAGAAAAAAGTTTCTGACGATATGGAATTTTGGATTTTAAACTGTCAGTCAGTTTTTTTTTTTTTTTTTTGTCAAGGTATGCACACAGTTAGTAAGCTGCTTAAAACCCTGAAAAATGATAACTCTGAAACCCATGAGTCATCCCCTGAAACCAACAAATTATCAAAAACTTGAAATTATACCGTGTACAAGGGCTCGATTCGCAATAGCAAGTGAACACCATATGTCCGAGCCCAAAGCCAACTACAACACACCTGGGCCTAAACATCGAACAAATCCGACGGTCTGGCGTACGTCGTTCTTCCACCTTTGATTGGACGACTGCAAGCAAACATTGCAAAATTTCTTGGTCCGACCTTTAAGGGCTCCAAAGGACGCGATATTCGTTGTTTTACGAAACCACCCTAGGCCTACGTGTCAAGGACAGGGGTGTATTGCGTTTTGTTTTATAGAAACCGCTCACTGCCTTATGCCTTGTGCGAAAACCGCCTTTCGCCTCCAGAAACCGCCATCACTCTTCACACAAGGTCCCACTTGGTACCTCAAGGTTCCGCCTATGGTTTATTGCACAGTTCGATCTTAGCCTTCGTAATAACATTTCCAACACTGATTCACGGCACCTGCGCGATCTATACAATCTGGGTTTATGCGTCTTCCACAACTAAACCTCATTGCTCTCATCGGTACCTCACTCAGATTAAAGTCGTAATTTCTGCAATGCTTGGGCTACCACTGGCAATAATTCCCGGTTAACACATCGAAGGTGGGGTGTTCCTTTTACCACTGGAAGCTGACATCCATAGATCCACTGATCGGATTCAACGAGGAATCAGAATTTGCTCCTCAGGAACTTTTATGTAGAGTTAACGCAAAGAGGGGATTTCTGTTGCGTTTCGTGAATCCCATAGCGATTCTCTTCGACCTTCTTTGAGATACTATCCAGAAAGAAATTAAAGCAATTCTCCGCAACATGTACAACCCAACACTTCACGAAGGGGAATCCTCCTTCAGTTTCTGAAGGTTAAGTACACCCTTAACTCAATTGAGTCGAATAACAGTGTTGAGTCTGGCGCGTTAATTAACTTTCCAAGGGTATGTGGTGGCACCTCGTCTACAGTGGATGCTGCCAAATGAGATTGCACAAATTTCTTTGAGTTTGAAGGTGCTACCACATGTCGTATTCTCCCAAATCAACTCTGTAATTGCCTCGTCGCCTTTCCTCTGCGTTCCTAGGGCAGACCCTGCAAAACACACCGTTAATACCTTGCAAAAGCGGGCTGGAGCTGCTTCGAAGTAGCCCAATGTGGACTGCGTCTACAATTTATCATATGAGGAGCTCTGCTCAAAGATCTCGTTTTGCGACGCTCCTGCGGGAGGCTCAAGGTTGTCGGAAGAGCGGGTATGGGTATAGACAATGTGGATTTGCAGGCAACCACTGAGTTTGGGTGCCTGGTCGTCAATGCTCCCATTGAAAATACCGGTGCGGCTGCTGAACACGGGATCGCTTTGAGCGCATCCATGGCGCAGGACGTCCCCCAGGTTGATGGATCCCCCGGGCATGATATCCACATCTTGGAAGTTGCTCGTTTTGCCCAATGAACAGAGAGTGCAGGAGGATGGCAGGGGGCCTTGAGCGCACGGTCGAAGTCATTAGCTCAACCGGATCACTGATATCGCCCTCAACGTCTCTTCCGCGAACTGATCATTGTTAACGAGCGCGCGTAGAACCGGTGCTCAGACCCCGTTCACGTGGCAGAATCTAATTGGTTCCATGCGCGATAGGAAAATTGTTTCTCATTGGCTGGGGTGAACAGTGTTTGCTCACCCCAAGCCCGCAAAGAAAACGCCTCTGGCGTAAAAATGTGAGAGGTCATGATGACTTTATAAATCTGTATAAAGTGACATTACATAGTGACAGTAAAAGTGATGAAAAACATTAGAAAAGCCAATGACAATACAAGTGATGAAAAACATTAGAAAAGCAAATAAAAATTAAAAGGAAAAGGGAATAAATTCAAATTGGAGAAAATGAGAGAAATTGGAAAAATGGAATTAACAGAGCAGAAATTGATGTCTCTCTCATTCCGCATTTTTTTCTATTTTTTTTCTCCGGATATTGGATTGGTCAACCTAATCAATAACTTTATAATATATTTATATACTATATAACATATTTAATTGCTTTAAGAAATAGATTGTTTAAAAACTAATAAGGGTGAGAATAGTTAAAATTTATATTCACATTACTTACATTAAAAAAAATCAATATATAATTAAAAAAATATATTTACATTAGCCACCTAAATATAAATAGGAAAAAATTAAAAAAATTATATTTACATTTTTTTATTTATTTCACCTACATTAAAAAAAAATCAATCTACATTCAAAAGAATCAATATTAAATTAAAAAATGTTAAATTTTTATAGCTACATCACCTATGTTAAAAAACAACATTTAATTCGAATGAAATGCTCATGATCACACAATAAGTTTGATTTTCAGCAGCGACCGACATCCAAAATTTGCAACGTACACGTAGCCTCTATTCAGGATTTATTTTCTATGTGGAACCGTTGTACATGGCGCTGCAAGAAGTCGCCTGGCCATGGCACACGTGGTAAGCAACGTGTCACTGTCACATAAACTCCAACATCCATTTTTAAATTGACAGGCGTTTTAGGTGTTTCTTTTGAATCAGCGCAGCTCTGATTTTCGTCTACACTTCTCCTATAGGCTTGATATCTGTTAGGACCCTTTGCGCTCAGGGTCTGTCTGAAAATACCCGCAACCGGTGCTCTGCGTGCGAGGTCATATTGTCGGTTAATGTGGTGCACGACCAACAACTCGTATTGGGATTTTTGTTCCTTAGTATTGTTTCTTTGTCAAAGCATGAGTATATTAGTAATGAAGTGCTATGCTTTTAAATCGAAATTTGAGTAGTGAGAAGTCAGGGTTGGGATCAAATGTGTTACATTGAAGCATTTTTAGCGCTCAAACCCCCCGAAGATATGTTGCAGTGTAAGCAGACCAACATAATTAATTGTGCACTGGGTGTAAGCCCCAACAGCATTCACGGTCCATGGATGCCTTTTTATATAGATGCAGGGTTGGTATTTATGTTCATTGCTCAAGGCTAATGATGATTAGTAAAACAAAAAATACGCCTCTCTGGAATAAGAAGTGTGTATTGGGATTTTCCTTATAATTGTCATAAACGAAATTTACTCGTTTTTTTTTTGTCTTATCTCTAGAGTTTGCAATAGAGACAGGGCTAATGTTTAGATGCTCGAGCTAATAGTTGAGTTTTACCTTGTATGACTCGTAAATCAAGACGCAAATTCTTCTTAACATCAGCCCACACTTTCAGAAATTCAGGTGTGAAGCAGGCTGCCAGTTGTGTGAAGCATCAGTAGTCTCTGGCACTCTGATTAGTAGCCTTTCTATCAACCTTCCTGCAAACAACTCAGTACGAGGCGTTACACACAGTTCCTTCACTGGATTTCATATTTTTTTGGTTCTATTGAATGCACTCTCTGTAGCCCATGAATACCAATGAAAATGGTAGTTTGCCTAAGGTTTTTCAAAATGGTAATTTTACACAATTTTGACTGGCTTGCAGAAACACCGTTAACCCCTTTTTTGAATGGGGTAACTCCCTTGATTGCCCAATTTTGTCCAGGATAAATTGTGAGTAAAAGTACCCATATAAGGTTTATCCTCATCCAACATCTTCAATAGTCTTAATCAATGGTTTTGAAAACTCTATAACATCATTGGCATCCCTCCAAAACGATAATTGAAGATCGATGTAGTTATATTGTTTGCATCTGTTCTCTTTTTGTACTTTGAATCAATTTGGGTTTGATAAACATTCTTTTGGGAACTTAAGGTTTGCAAAGAAATGATTTTTTGGCAAACTAATTAATAACAGGTTGGGCTAGCTCCTTGTTCTCTATAAATGTTCTCATCAAATTGACCATCATGGGTGATTACAGCTAAATTTGGTTATTAATTCGGCCTTGTTCAATCTTATTTATGCTTGTTTCACTATCATATAGAATGAGGTTCAACTTCATACAATATGTTGCAAATGTTGTACAAAAAAATGGAGGACTGTTTCTTCATAAAATGGAAAATACACACCGCATTGAAGCAGCTCAGGGGTCCCTTCTTCACATTGATTGGCAAAACTTGGGTTCTACATGATATTCATAGCGAAAATCAAATTTGCGCTTCAGATTTTAACATTAAACATAAAATTCATAGATAGGGGGACTCTTAAAGTCTATTGAACTTCCAACAAAGGTGAAAGGCAAGGCAGAGGCGTTGCAAAATTCAGAATCCAGTGATTGGGCCATTTCAGTTTTGAGCTGTTTGCTTCTCATTGGATTTATATAAAGCCTGACTGTCTGAGGGCAAGCTCCTGATGGTATCTTCTATCGGCATTGTGAAGCAGTAGTGGTTTGGCTGTTCCGCATTTGCTGGACACACTGAGTATGGAACAGCAGGAACAGACCTCGCTCTTTGGCAATACTCCTTTATTGGAACCAGGTATTTGTTTTCATGTTTTATTCTAAATTCAGGGTGTATTGAGTTTCTGGTTTCAACAGAGGTCAAACGTTCGAAACATTAAACTATTCTCCCTTACCAATATGGTTTTGATCTCATTGTTGTTCACATTCATTACATGTAGCAAAATTCTCTATTGATTAGAATCTTCAAGCCAAAAATACAGATTGTTCTCCACCTGCACGCTGGTTCGCGTCTGAGACAGGAATGGAAGGCTGAACGTTCCCTCCCCAGGTTTTTGGGAACGAATTCATAGGTGAAATCACGCTACTGGAAGGGGTTGCCATGGCCGGAATCGTCGGGATCATGCGCCAGCTCGGGGACCTGGCCGAGTAAGCTTTCGAGGCGCCTGGAGTCCAATTGTATGCGTCGCGAGTTGTTTGGGAATTCTCAGCCTGGAGGAGGCCTGATCCACAGAAGTGTGAACGCACGAACGCGCAAAACCGCTGACCAACCATAAACAAGCAAACACGTGGTGAAATATTATTGGTTCCATTCGCGATAGCGAAACTGGTTCTCATTCGCTGAGTTGAACCGTGTTTGCTCACCCCAAGCCCGCAATGAAAAAGGCGTAATAAGGCGTAATAAGATTAAAATGATTTAAATAATAAGATTAAAATGATTTAAAAAAAAATGGTTGATTGTGTGTATATGGGAATTATTTTTTCATTTCCATTGTGTTAATTTTTTTTTATCATGAATTTATGAATATTTAATTTTAAATTCAAAAGTGGTTTTAAAAATAATCACAAATTATTACAAGCTCTTATAATCAAACACGGTTTTAAAAATAATCACAAATTATTACAAGCTCTTATAATAAATGATCGTACCTTATTATTAGATAGCCTATTATTACAAGCTCTTTTCCTCGATAGCTTTGTTAATAAGGATTTTGATTAACCAATAAGTCTTAATAAACTTATTATCCTATGTGTTTGAGAATCTCATGCATCTACCTAACCTTCATTAATCAGCTCTTTGGATAATATTTGGCTTTTTCTATAATGGTTTTTCCCATCTCATCTATTTTTTTTCCTTGATTGATGTAATGAAACTTTGGTATGGTAGAAAATTTGGTTATTACCTAGTTTTTTTTCCTTTCTCTCATCAAGAAGTTGTTTTATCATTTTTCTACTAAATTTGGGATAGAAGAGAGAAAAGAGAAAGTGACACGAAGTGTTTTATGTAACTATCTATGAGATGTTTTATGTAATTATCTATAGGGTAGTAGGGAATTTTTTGAGTAACTTAAGGGGTGTAAAACTTTTTCCATAGAAAAAAAACGAATTATTTATAGGGTAGAATTTTTTTGAGTAACTTAAGGGGTGTAAAAATTTTTCCATAGAAAAAAACGAGCCAATGTCTCCTAGACTTTTGTAGGTTGATTTTCTAGCAAAATTTTTTGATAATTCCTCAAAGCAAAGTGTTTAAAAACATAAATAAACATAAATAAGACTAGAGTTAAATATAAATTAATATATAAGTAGTGATTCATGAGTTAATCACTCATGAAGTAGGGATAACAAACATAAATAGAACTAGAATTAATTTCAAATTAATATATAAATAGTGATTCTTGTTAATCACTCATGAACTAGAGATAAAAATATTTATTCATTAATAAACTAAAAAAAATCAACACTTTTGATGATATTATCATTCTTTCTTCTAAATAAATTAGGATTCTAAAGTTTCACAGCAATTATTCTTCTAATTCTATTAATAACCAATATCTACCATTATCTCTCTCGATACAAATTTTATATCCCCAATTAATTTTCAAAACTTTATAAATTGAGGAAACTTCATTGATGTCACAGATAAGCTACTTATCTACAAGTTACGGGTGTCTATCAAGTCATTCTCATGAAATTTAAATAATTGATTAGTTTGATTTTAGTTAAAATTAAACAGAAAAATGTTGTGAAAAATATCATTTTCTCAACAAATTAGATTGCACTTAAATCAACTATTTGAAGATATATGTTAACTAAGTTATGTTGATGATTGCTTAAATCAACTATTTGAAGATATATGTTAACTAAGTTATGTTGATGTCAACTTTATATATATATTTATCTATAGAAAAAAACTATTAAAATAAAATATTTTAATGTTATATATAATAAAATATTCAATATGGATTATCAATAAAATATTTTAATACCAATCAATATTGACATACTTAAAAATAATTTAATAATAAAAAATAAAAAATATATTTATAATAAAAAAACCAGTTTAATTTACTCTGATAAAATGTCTCAATATTACATATTATGTAAAATATTTTAATGTCTTGATGATGAACCATATTGGGTAGTTCGAAACGCGTCCACAAAATTTTACTACATGTAATTTTCACCAAAAATTTGTATACACATTTTATGGATCATAAAAACCATATTACTAATAATATATATTATATATCATTTAAAATATATATATATTTATCATGAAAAAAATTATGATTAAAAAATTGATTTAATTTTATATGTAGCATTCAAAAATACAATTTATTATTTAAATTACTGAATACAATTTATTGTTTAAATTACATATGGTATTGTATTTAACCATCTGAAAAAAATTACAATTGAAAAAACTTTGATCTTTCTAGCTAATATTAAATCCGAAGTTAAAAAAAAAATTTAATACTCTATTCTTATAAAAGAAATATTATATTAAAACTTTCTCAGTGCTTTTTGAGTTTTTAATTCATTATCACGCGTGGACTGTGCTGTGACTTCAACCTCCGTCAGCCCATTCTGGTGAAATTTTGAAAATTTATTGATATGACTTAATATTTTATTTTGTCATTGTGGTGAAATTTTGATAATTTATTGATATGACTTAATATTTTATTTTTTAAAATAAGAAATATTATATAAAAATATTTTCTCATAGATGAATCTTAAATTATTATTTTTTCATATATATTAAAATATATATTAATCAGAAGGCAAAGTATTTTTGAAGGAAGTTGTCTACTGTATCTGTGAAATAGCTCCGACGATAGAAAATTGTGGGAGTCCGGTCAACTAAAATTCAAAAAATCAGATTCTTGGAGTGTTTAGAATCCATTTTTGATGCTGGAAATGGATTCAGTACTATCAAAAACCCTTAATGCATTTAAAATATTAAAATTTAACAACTGTAAACATTCTGGGCAACTTTTTGCCAGATTTTCTAAAAATCATTACCGGATTCTGGGTGATAACGCGGCCTTTTTAGACTACGCGTTTTTGAAGTTTTAGGGTGACTGAGTCGGTGACTGACAACTTCTGAACTTCGTCGTGTTTGGTAGGTGGGTTAGTGGGTTGTTTGCACGGGTAAGGTCAACATGCTTTCACACTGACCATGATGTATATGTTCTGACCCTCGCCAGGTACAAATTGCGTCCACATTCATTGAACTCATGCTACAAGTGATCACTATAAAAGCAGAGATCGATCCTCTGTTTCTATCACTGCACTCTCTTGTTCATCCGTTGGCTCTTACGCACAGGAGGAGAAAGGAGGGGATACCATTCATCTCTGTCTTAAGCTAAGGTACCATTTCAGCAGAGATCTCTTTTTAATGAACCTTTTCTGTTTTTTATTAGTTTTCCTTTTCCGTACACGAACTAATCAGATGAATTCTTAAGATCTGTAAACATTTGAGCTCATTTTGGTGAAGATTTTCAGGGACATCATGTTTTATATGAGGTTTCAATCGTTGCCAACGTGCTGAAACAGATTCTTCTGTGTCACATACGTCACAAATGATTTTTTTTTGCACTTTTCCCCTATTGTCCTTGTTTTTTAATCCCTCAATCTGCTTCTCCTTGTTTTTTAATCCCTCAATCTGCTTCTGCTGAGGCTAGGTTTTTCTTTAGGTTATGTTGGTTGTTTCTATTCATTGCAAAGGTTAGAACGACGGATCTTGTCTTTCTACATTAATTAGATCTGTAAATATGTCGGAGTTTACCGCAACCACCTCAGGATAGATTCTCAGCGCATTGCATAATGGATTCTGAGAATCCCTGAACCGACATGTGTCGGGAGTATACAACTTGCTGGGCCAGAAATGGGGTGATTTCTGTGAATAAAATAAAATACTCTGTATTTGTTCTCGACAGTTAAGCCTAGAATTGGATTACAAACACTTTCAGCTGATTATCCTCACGTTTAAAAAAAACATTGCCGACATACTTTCCTTAGTGCTGCCCAGGGTCCTTTGTATCTATCCTGTTTTGTCAAAAGGATGCATCTTATAAGCTAGTTGACGCAGGATGCATCTTATAAGCTAGTTGACGCTATCATAAACACCTTTGGAGGGACACGGACATGCTTAGCAGCATAAATCTATACCAGTTAACCCTTAATTGACTACATTCACCTTGCCTGCTATGGACAAGTTCTTGCAGCCATTTAATTCCTATATGACCCTGTTTAAACCTATTCATATCTGTCCCAGGAAAAGGATCCAATTTAAAACCCCTTTTCTTGTTTGACACTATAGCGCATCCTCTGTTCCTGCATCCTAGCGAATCACAAACAGTATCTGAAGAATCAAGCTGTATCGAAATGGTGATGGCTTTGGCCAAAAATTAATCCAAAGAATCATGTTTATCAATAAGATTCAGCTAGAATTGTGGTTAATTTCGGTCTCCGCCAACCTTTTGGTCTGCAGCAACTTCTACATAGGAATTTCTGTTCCTGGTAATATTTTCTAGTGATAAGGAGGATGCCCATGCAAATCAACTTCTTGCATAAAAGCTTTTCAATCTACACTTCTACACTTCCACAGTCTATTTTCGTTTCTATGGCTAACTATGCGCTGTTTAACAGTTTATATTAATTGGTGATTCCTCCATGTAAAGCAAAGTATTTGGTCATATTTTTTCATGGCTGCTGATCTTCTGATGTGCCTGTGATTTTCAGATGGACACCTTTCTCTTCACATCAGAGTCTGTCAATGAGGGACACCCTGACAAGCTTTGTGATCAGGTTTCTGATGCCATCCTGGATGCTTGCTTGGAGCAAGATCCTGAAAGCAAGGTTGCATGCGAGACCTGTACAAAGACAAACATGGTAATGATCTTTGGAGAAATTACAACTAAAGCTAATATAGATTATGAGAAGATAGTAAGGGACACCTGTAGAGGAATTGGATTCGTGTCAGCGGATGTTGGCTTGGATGCAGACAATTGCAAGGTCCTGGTGAACATTGAACAGCAAAGCCCTGACATTGCACAGGGTGTCCATGGCCATCTTACCAAGAAGCCTGAAGAGATTGGTGCAGGAGATCAGGGCCACATGTTTGGGTATGCTACAGATGAGACCCCGGAGTTGATGCCTCTAACTCATGTGCTAGCAACAAAGCTTGGAGCACGGCTTACTGATGTAAGAAAGAATGGAACATGCCCTTGGTTGAGACCAGATGGAAAGACCCAAGTTACTATTGAGTATAAAAATGAGGGAGGGGCAATGGTCCCGTTAAGAGTTCACACTGTTCTCATCTCTACTCAACATGATGAAACTGTTACCAATGATCAGATTGCAGCTGATCTCAAGGAGCATGTCATTAAGCCGGTTGTTCCTTCTCAATATCTAGATGAAAATACAATATTCCATTTGAACCCATCTGGGCGTTTTGTAATTGGAGGGCCCCATGGAGATGCTGGACTCACTGGGAGGAAAATTATTATTGATACATATGGTGGTTGGGGTGCTCATGGTGGAGGAGCCTTTTCTGGAAAGGATCCCACCAAGGTGGATCGTAGTGGTGCCTATATTGTCAGACAAGCAGCCAAGAGTGTTGTTGCTGCCGGGCTAGCACGCCGCTGCCTCGTGCAGGTTTCATATGCCATTGGTGTGCCTGAGCCACTTTCTGTGTTTGTTGACACATATGGAACTGGAAGTATTCCAGATACTGAAATCCTGCAGTTGATCAAGGAAAATTTTGACTTCCGCCCTGGCATGATTTCTATCAATCTTGACCTAAAACGGGGAGGCAATATGAGGTTCCAGAAAACAGCTGCATATGGCCATTTTGGTCGGGAGGATCCTGATTTCACTTGGGAGACTGTAAAGGTCCTTAAGTGGGAAAAAGCTTGAAACTGTGGAGTAAGAAGCAGAGGTATTTTCTTTTCAAAGTGGGCCGCGTTTCTTAGGGTTCACTATTTTCTATGTTGGGCAACAAACTGTTGAATATGCCAACCTCAAATTTGGGTTTCATATCTGATTCTTTGAATACGTGATATAAGTCTTAGTGTTGTTCAAGTCTGGTTCGAGGTAGGATTTCTATCATATTTTAATCCGTTTTAGATATCTTTTGATTTTTATCAAAACTGCAATATGTAGAACCAATTGGGGATCTAGGAACCCAATAGAAGTTTGGGATTTGCTGTGATTGGGCTTTGTAATTGAATCTTGTGTTTTTAGATTTCACAATTATTTTTATCATTCGTCATATGTTGTTATGAAAATTCTTGGTCTTACGTGAAATTTTCTTGTTTATGTAAAGTGTTGCTGTTCATAATAGTCAGAGATTATTATTGTTGGCTTTACCAAACGTGAAAGCCTATAATATACACATGTATACAGAAAAGTCAAAGCCTTAATATACACATGCTAATACATATTGAGGAAGGATACAGGGATGAAGAAATCTCTAAGGGAAAAAACTATTATATTATTCTGTTTTTCAATGTTACATTTAGCATATAACTGGTCTCTTATATAATTATAAAAGATCATAAAAACTTATTTAATTATTTGGTTTAAACAAATCACTATTCATTCCTAATTTCCTTCATTTTTTCTATCACAAATATTTCCTAATTTCCTTAATTTCTCCTCAAATCACGATACATTCCCAATTTCCTTCATTTCTCCTATCACAAATATTAGTTATTCCAACCATTATCAGAAATAAGAGTTATTCCAACAATTATCTTTCTCTAAATAATAGTGCGATATTTAACCTCATTATATTGCCCCTTTCTCTAAATAATAGTGCGATATGTAACCTCATTATATTGCCCCTGCATTAACATGCTTCTTCTTCTTCAAATGTGATAGTTATAACAAACCAATGCTGAAACGTATGCATTTCCACTAAATTTATGTTTTATATTTAATTTTACCTTGATTCTGGAGTGCAATGATATTGGGAAGGTTTCCCTTTTTCCTTCTCTGGCTATGTTGGTATATTTTCTGTAAATACAAAAAATGGCATCCATATACAATACAAAAGGAAATAGCAGATCTACAGAGTCTTGCATTCCCAAACATTTTAAACAGTGATAAGAGTATTACTCACAGGACTATGCATATTGCAAACTTCTTAGACGATTTAGAGGTAGAGATCCAGGAGAAGCTTTGTTTGGCAGATTGGGCAAGATTGCATTCGAGGCATATCTTTGTGAATATATCTGTTAGTTTTCCCGTCTAGTTATACTGAACGTGCCAAATGATTGGAAGGACTTGTTAAAACCAAACACATTTACAAGATTTTGAATTTGAAATCACAAGATTTGACGAGACTCGATTTGGAGTTACACTGTTTCAAAGTTTACGGAGTAGAGTATCCAAGCCTTGGTGCAGCTTTGTGGCTTCTTTGGTAAGAACATGTGGATTCAAGGTGTTCTTTGTTAAGTTTCTTATTAAAATTTGGGGGGATGCTCACCCCAGGAACCGGTAAAATCGTCAGTTATGAGTTCATCTACGATAACCAAACGTACATCCTACTTTTATCCCATACAAACTCAAGGAAAAAGGGCAATGAAATTAGTGCATTTCCTGTGCACAGTTTAGCATTTAGAGTAACTTCGACGCATATATTTTGACCTGTAAATCTAGATTCCATTATTTTGACTAATTTCTTGAAGGAAAATGCCATGAAATTTTTGCTTGAACCATTTACCCCCTATCAATTTTCCCTTTCATTACAAAATTGAGATCATTGTACAAAATTGAGATCATTGTTCTGCGGAAGGCATTTGTTAGCATCAACAAATCGCCTTTTTCCAATTGAAGGTGGAAACTCAGTGATGGAGGAGGATCGAACCATCATTCAAATTTTTTTTAGCAAGAACAATTTCTTGTTGGCGAAAATGAAAAAAACAGATTTGTTAAAAAGCTTGAAAAATCAGATTTGTGAGAGATCTTAGGGATTATGTTGAGAGTTTTGTGAAAAATATCATGTTGAGATTTTTATGAAGAAGATCATGGATCTTGAAACCATCCACAATATTGTAATCTCCTCTATAAATTGTGGTCTTTCAGGATTAAAAAGAAGCGTCATTAGAATGAAAATCTGGCCAGCCAAGGCACCAATAGATGTTATGTAATAGTTTAGTAGGTTTAGTTAATGAAATTTGATTTCTACTTTATAATTCTATGTGTGTGGCACGGTGATTTAATGCATTGATGGCTTGATGCATAGATCTATTGACTTTATTTGATGAATTAACGTTACATGTAGGCAACAACGTTTATTTTTTGCAGTGAGTGCTAGGATGAGCTGAGTTTGTGGAATCATAACCCACAGGTCCTAGGATCGATACCATAAGAAAACTTGAAATGATAGACCCCGGAATTCGTTTTCATCACTCAGTTACATAAAGGTTGAAGAACACGATATGGGTAATTGAGAGTCCAGACATGACTTCTGACCAGTGCAAGGATGATTATTACTTCGTGTTTTGAAATTCTTTAATGTTCTTCTATGTTCACCGAGACTCCTGGAGGACATGGGTGCGTGGAGAAGCATAGGGTACATGTAGGATTACCCTTAGAGTTCAGGGAAATATATATATATATATATATATATAGGAGTACCCTTAGAGTTTAGGGAAATTTATAAGGGACAAGGGATATATATATATATTTTGAATAATGAGTTACACTGATTCTTGCTCATGATTTATATTTATACATATATTGCAACATATTCTCAGCTACGTGAAGTCATTATAGTGGGTGATTTCAATGCTACGACTGCAAGTGAGCAAGCTAGCATTATTTGTTGTAAAGAAGATTGTTACTCTATCTGGCTTACAGAAGAGAGTAATCATCAGTGGGAAATAATTTCAGAAAACAAGGGATGCAATCTCTTTGGTGAACAACTGCTTACTCTGTGTGGGGCTTTCGATTTAGTCATTTGTAATGGTTTGACTAGATGGGAAAAGTCTAGTAACTTCACTTGCAATACTTACAATGGAGCAAGTGTAGTAGACTATGTAATTTGCTCACATAGTTTGTGTGAAAAAATGGAGGAAGTTTTGATTAGAGATCAACTTTGAGACTTAAAATCAGATCACAAGCCAATTTATTTAAGTTTCTCTTGGACTGAAAAGAAGCAATTATGATAAAAAACTCAGTGTGTTCAACAAAATCTTCCAAAGGGCATAATTGTTTTGACTCCAAAAAATTGTAATATCTTCAAAATAATGCTAGAGAGCTCTTCGAGAAGGAGAAAATCTCATATAACGACCTACATAATCATGAATTAACACACTTAATTCAAAGCGCACGTGTAGAGTGCAAAAAACCAAAAATGAAGAAGTCTGAACAAATTGCTTTCCAGTTAATGCTTGGTTTGATGAGGAATGCAAAAGACAAGGAGAATGTAGAAAAGAATCAAGCAAGGATAACATAAAGCTCAAAGCTTACAAGCAAATATTAAGAAAGAAAAAGGTTGATTTCATAGTTTCGAGGAGAGAACTAATCTCCCTTGGGAAAAATAACCCCAAATTATTTTGGAAGGAGCTCCAATCGAGAAAGATGCAAACTTAAAATAATATTACAACTTCTAAATGGTTTAACTATGCAAGACAAATTTATGAGCATGATCCCAAGGTTGATACTCCTCCCTTGGTCAACACTGATACAAAACTCTTCACGGTGCAAGAGGTAGAGATGGGTTTCAAGAAGTTGGGTGTTGGAAAAGCAAAAGACTTCACTGAACTCCAAGCAAAGTATCTAAAGTGGGGCTTAAAAATTCTTGCTCTCTTATTACAAAAATTTTCATCAACATCATACAACAGGGGTTCCCTGCAGATTGGATAACTAGTCTGGCAATAACTCTTTTCAAGAGTAGTGACGTCAATAATCCCTCCAATTATAGGACCATAATGATATACCCCTTGTTTGCAAAGTTATTTGGAAGCATGTTAGAAAATAAAATCAGCAAGTGGGTAGAAGAAAGTGATAAATGCGCTAAAGGGAAATCATGTTTTAGACCTAAACATTCCATAGCTGATCATGGTATAAATTTAAGGCACATCATTGAAAATGTTTGGGAGAAAAAGGAAGAATTATTTTGTTGGTTTGTTGATTTTAGAAAAGCCTTTGATAGGGTTCCTAGGGATAAGCTTTCGCACAAAACTGAGGAACTTGGGGTTCCCAGGAATTTGAGAGCAGCTGTGCATAGGTTGTATGAAGAGGTGAAAGTCAAAATTAGAACTTCAACAGGCATTTCTGAAAGTTTTAGAAGCGATATCAAGGTCAAACAAGGTTTTTCATTGTCCCTCTTTGGTTTATATATCGACAAGCTTGAAGGATGGCTTAATTTGCAAGGGGTGACAGTATCCACTTGGGCAAGTTTGTTTTAAGGTTTCTTTTGTATGCAAATGACCTTATTCTAATTGCGAAATCTGCTCTTGGTTTGCATGAGCACTTACTTTCCCTGAGCATTTTTGTAGAAGTGTGGGGATGCAAGTCAATATTAAGAAAATGAAAGTAGTGGCTTTCTCTAACAAAAGAAAACATAACCAACATAAGTTCTACTTTGAAGACGACATTCTGGAAGAAGTTGCGGATTACAAATACTTAAACATAAATCTAAGCTGGGATGGATGTAGAAAAAAAAGAAATTTGGGGGGTTGGAAAGCATTTTATGCTTTTCAAAATAGGTGTAGAGAGACAGAGTTATGGGACTGGAAAACCACTCTAACTCTTGTTGGGCTTTTAGTGATTCTGGTGATTCTCTACGGTTGCGAAATGTGGGCCAACACTACATTCGACATGTAGTGGAAACAAATTGAGAAAACCGAGAAGCGTTTGATTACAAACAAATTCAAAATTAAAAGTGCAGTTCCTTATGCTATCTTGTTAAGTGACACAGGGGCTGCTCCTATTGAAGCAATTGCTATGGTGCGGGTCATAAGGTATTTAAAAAAATTGAGCAAATGGAAGATGGAAGTTGGCCTAAGGTTGTGTTTAATGACATATTGTGCAAAAGAATGAAGACTTGGATGCGACAAAATAAAATATGGTTTAGCAAATGGGACATTTGCTTGAGCATGTGTCCCACAAACAGTAAAGAGATAATTTTTTTTGTTATGGATAAGTTCCACAAACGTACTTGGGAGGAGTTAGGGAGAAAGAAAAAGTATTATATTGAAGTGTTTAATCACACTCATAATCATAAACAGAAAGTGTACATAGGGGCCAATATTTCTTGGAGAGCCAAAATTCTTATTGCTCAATTAAGAACTAATTCTCATCAACTCTGTTGTGAAATAGGGCACTGGAAAAGACCAAAAGAAGTGTGGGAGGAAATAGTGTATGTTTTGCTCTTTTAGAAAAGTGGAAACAAAAAAGCATTTCATTTTAGAATGTGAGGCCTTCAAAGACATCAGGGAAAGTTATGCAGATATTTTGGCAGCTAGCGCTTGGGATAATCTATTCAGCGAGGGGTTTGTCGAGAAGCTGGGAGCGTTTATTGTGAAACTTTATAGGAAAATGGCCAAATAAAAGAGCCAGATAGAGAAGTACTCTGTCCCATAGGCTATCTTTAGCCTCGTGGACGTTAAAATAACTTCTTATTCTTCTTCTATATCATTCATTCATACACCACGAAACTCAATAATGAAATACATTGATCTATATTCATCATTTATTATTCATTATTCTAGAATCTAAATTGTTTTAAAAAATAAATTCAATCATTCATCATTCTAGATTCTAAATTGATTTAAAAATTGAATTCATCATTCATCATTTTAGAATCTAATTTGAACTAAGAAAAATAGACTATAGAAAATACTAAAGAGTGACGAGTCGGTTTATGTTGTTACTTTGTCGAGTTAGATGAAAACTGTAACAACCCTAGTAAAAAGACCATGTAAAAGTTACTAAAGAGTGTCGAGTTGGTTTATGTTGTCGGTTTTACTTTTGTAGAATCGGTCTAAGGTTAGCGATATCTAGAGTCAAGGCTCGAAAGTTAAAACTGAAAATTAAAATTGGACGATGAACATTAAAGGAGTGTCGTGGACTAATTCTCATTAACTCCATTGTGAAATAGGGGGCTGGAAAAGGCCAAAAGAAGTGTGGGAGGAAAGAGTGTGTTTTTTGCTCTTTCGAAAAAGTGGAAACATAAAAGCAATTCATTTTAGAATGTGAGACCTTCAAAGACATCATGGAAAGTTATGCAGATATTTTGGCAACTAGCACTTGGGATAATCTATTCAGCGAGGGGTTTGTCGAGAAGCTAGGAGTGTTCATTGTGAAACTTCATAGGAAAAGAGCCAGATAGAGAAGCAATATGTCCCATAGGCTATGTTTAGCCTTGTGGACGTTAAAATAACTTCTTATTCTTCTATATCATTCATTCATACACCACGAAACTCAATAATGAAATACATTGATCTATATTGATCATTTATTATTCATTACTCTAGAATGTAAATTGTTTTAAAAATTAAATTCAATCATTCATCATTCTAGATTCTTAATTGATTTAAAAATTGGATTCATCATTCATCATTTTAGAATCTAATTTGTACTAAGCAAAATAGACTATACTAAATACTAAAGAGTGACGAGTCAAAGAATCAGTGTAAGGTTAGTGATATCTAGAGTCAAGGCTCAAAAGTTAAAACTGAAAATGAAAATTGGATGATGAACATTGAAGGAGCGTCGTGGACTAATTCTCATCAACTCCATTGTGAAATAGGGTGTTGGAAAAGGCCAAAAAAAGTGTGGGAGGAAAGAGTGTATTTTTTGCTCTTTCGGAAAAGTGGAAACAAAAAAAGCAATTCATTTTAGAATGTGAGGCCTTCAAAGACAACAGGGAAAGTTATGTAGATATTTTGGCAGCTAGCACTTGGGATAATCTATCCAATGAGGGGTTTGTCGAGAAACTAGGAGCATTTATTGTGAAACTTCACAGGAAAAGGGCCAAATACAAGAGCTAGATAGAGAAGCAATATGTCCCATAGGCTATGTTTAGCCTCGTGGACATTAAAATAACTTCTTCTTCTTCTTCTATATCATTCATTCATACACCACGGAACTCAATAATGAAATACATTGACCTATATTCATCATTTATTATTCATTATTCTAGAATCTAAATTGTTTTAAAAAATAAATTCAATCATTCATCATTCTAGATTCTAAATTGATTTAAAAATTGAATTCATCATTCATCATTTTAGAATCTAATTTGTAATAAGCAAAATAGACTATAGAAAATACTAAAGGGTGACGAGTCAAAGAATCAATGTAAGGTTAGCGATATCTAGAGTCAAGACTCAAAAGTTAAAACTGAAAATTAAAATTGGACGATGAACATTGAAGGAGGGTCCTGGGGGAGGAGAGATAACAATTAAGTGGCAAGTCAGATAGCGCCATGGGGTAAGCCGAGTAGAGGTAAGCTTGGTAAGTTGAATGAGTGAGTTACAGATTACAAATTAGTTTAGGTTTTAATATTTGTTATCTATTTGTCTTTTTAGTTTTAATTTTTTTTGTTTTATATATATATATATATATATATATATATAGGAAGGGTTATTAGACAAAATTGAGGAGGACATGTCCCCCGTCAAGAGGGGTGCTTTTAGGCCTTGGTGCTCTTGATTAAATGCTATTTCTAGGCCCCCATATATGATAGAATTCAAAGGAAACATTGCAATACCCACAATCCTGAAATCTTAAAAACTATTAAGTCTGATGGATTTTGAGTGGGATCTAAAATTTTACTTTCTCCGTATGAAATCCAATGAGGTTAGAACCACTGAGTCAATTAATGGTAATGTTAAAAAATTAAGTGAGGATGAAAATGAAAGATAAAGGAGAATTTCACTTTTACTTTAAGAAATTAGCATTACCATTAATTACGTTAGTATGGCCACATGGTTGAATATTAATATTCTTCGCTCATAAATTAATGTTTTTAAACCAAATTAAGGAGGGATTCCTAGCCCTTTCTCACGGGGGATTTCCAAAAGCACACCGTTTGGGAAAACATGTCCCCCAAACTAGGTAAAAGTTCCCCCCTATGTCTCCCCGTGTCTTCCCAAAATGTGGATGCAATAAAACATTTCCCTAGGCATCTCACCATCCTATGTGCATGGGAAGCATGAGGTGCGTGCAACCCACCCTCGGGGATGTGTCCCTATGGAACATTGTGTTTCTTTAGTTGCTGAAATAATGGGCTGGTGTCAAAGCCAAGTCAACTGGGTAGAATGTTTCTAGTTTGTTTAGAGGCTTCTATGCTCTGTGTTTAAGGGCCTTGTTCAATGTGTGAAAGGGTTTTATGTAGTTGTAAATATTACATGCCATTATAAAAAGTTGGCAAAAAATAAATTGAAGTCCATGACACATAAACATGAATCCTTAAGCTCGCCTAAGCACCAAAACATCAACCTACATTTAGCAGTTCAACATTCTGTGGTGTCTCATCACAGAAGTCAGCGTTTAGCCTCAAGTAGTACCAACATGCTTGAACTTTGCAATGATCGATTTCCATCCATACCTACATGCTTGAACTCTGCAGTGATCATTGCTGGGTTTAAGGGAATTTATTCTTCCCAAGATTGTAGGAGCCAACATAAGTACATAATTTTCTATTATGTTGAGCAGGAGGAAATTGACATGGAAGACCTTGTTAATTAACCTACTCTTTTCCCTTTGACACTGCTTGGAGCAAGCTAATTGCGTTGGGGACATGTAGTTAGTTGTCTCAAATTACATGGGTCCCTCTCCAAATCAAGTAGTAGCTACAACTGGCCCATTTCCATTAAATATAAACATAAAGCCTCAAACACAACATAAACAAAAAAATGTCAAACAACATATAGGAATTTGACATCAAGTTGTGGTTCATCATAGCCTATAAAGATTGGTCCTCAACTACCACCAATATGCTTAGGCTACATAACAATTAGTTCTTATCCATAGTTGCAAGATAGCAAGAGTTATGGTTAGAATGTGTTACTTTGTCGAGTTAGATGAAAACTGTAACAACCCTAGTAAAAAGACCATGTAAAAGTTAATAAAGGTAAAATAATACCTTCGTCATGGGACACGTATTCCAAGCTGAATGTTGGGAAAAACATTCTAGTGTGGGTGTTCATATGGTTTATTATGGCTATGGAAATTGACAAAGGCAACGGCTAAGGATTTGGAAAGACTTAGTGACTTTTATTGACATCTATTTATGAAAATAATGGAAATTAGGAGAAAATGAAGGGGAAAGGTCACATGTTGCATGTGAGGAGGAAAATGAAGGAAAATATTAGAAAATTGAACAAAATTAGAGGCCTCATTAATAAAAAGGCTTATCAGGATCAATTCACAGACTTTTATCAATTCAGTTTTGAAGCTCTCATTCTATTCTCTCGTTTATACTCTTGGAGACTTAGAGTTTTGTTGGAGCACTCTTCGAGGAGTGTGGTGTACTTGTAATTTGGAGAAAAAAGGCAAAGAAAGAGCAGGAAGCGCAAGAGGACATCGAGATCAACACCTACAACGAGTTTTTCTTGCATGTATCGAGTTGCATGTATGATTTCCTCACTAGTTTTGACATGCATGGCATATGCATGTTGTTATTGGTTTATGATTTGTCATTGACATGGAGGACTGCCTGGATTGGAAATGGTTTTACCTAGCCTTGATATTTCTTGGATAACCATGGTGTTGTCGGTTTTACTTTTGTTTTTTGGTTGCTTTTCTTGTGCCTTTGGTTGTGGGTTGAGTTATTAGTTCTTGGAAGCGTTGGTTGGACAAATGCTCTGGAAGCCCTATACAACTTGGGTTGAGTTACTAGTCCTAGAAGCCTTGGTTGGAAAAATGTTCTGGAAGCCCTTGGTGGGTTGAGTTACTAATCCTGGAAGCCCTAGTTGGACAAATGCTCTGTAAGCCCTACGGAAACTGTGGGTTGAGTTACTAGTCATGGAAGCCCTAGTTGGAACAAATGCTCTAGAACCTTGGACAACTTGGGTAGAGACCAATCTGGTGATGGTTAGTGATGTTCGACCATGAGGTGGAATCACTAGATGAGAGTTGAAGTAGTTTGGTCTCTGGAAGCCCTGGTTTTATTTTTGATTGATGTGTTTTATGAGATCCCACATTCATGCTTGGAATATGGCATGTGAGTAATTGGCTGAAGAGAGATTTGGCTCAACCATGTCTATGGTTGGGTGGTACATTGAAGTACTAGACTTGTATGCATTTTTCTTATGGCAATAAAAAATCTTTTCCTCTTGTATTGATGGGTAAATATACTTGTTATTATGTGGCTTATATGGTTATTCTATGCTTGTCATTTATGTTGTTTATATGCTGGTTATGAATGCATTCTATGACAATGATGATGCATGGATCTCATCATGTTTTGATTTGTAAATGAATTAAAAATGAATCTATGACCTAATAGAAGATAATTCATCTAATGTGATGAGGGAATAATTCTTCTTAGTGATTCTCAGATAATTATGAGACCCCTATGCTCAGATATGTTGTTTAAACCTGTTGATTACATATTTGTGACAAGTTTGACGAAATTCCTGTCATGGCTAGTAGGGGTCCAATCAAGTTCCTTTTCAAGTAATTGCATTTACATCATTATTCCACGGTTATATTTCGTTTCTGGAAGTGTCATGGAGTTTTGGGAAGTGACTTGAGCCTTGGGCCTGAAAAAGTGGCATAGAAATAAGGGTCGCAGACTCAAACTACCTAGAAAAGTCCCCAGTTGCACGCATGCCCATGATGTGCGAGCAATTGGAGGTTTCCGGTCGCACTCTTGCCCATATCAAGGGAGCGACTGGGGGATTGATGCACTAAAGGTCAATTTGTCTCAGGGGCTAGCCTCCTGGAAGGTTTGGATGGATCCTGGGTGTCCTGTAGAAAGTGCAGAAGGTCTGTGTTCTTGTGTTCCATCGATTCCACTTTCTTAACTGACATAGGGAGTTGAATACTATCATAGTAACTCTTCGTCACAGTTTCCCCTAGTTGGCTGGTTACTTGGGTAGATGTGGGAGGAGGGTGTTACAAAGTGGTATCAGAGCATGTTCCATTCTCTTTGGGTAATGTCTAGTTTTCATTCTCCTTGTGCGATATTTGATACCATGGAGTGGTATCAGAGCATGGTTCACCCCTCGGACCGGATGGGCGGTGTGTTGGTCATGCATTCATGTCGTTTTCATATGTGTTACTCATACTTTTGGTCTATGTGCTTGTTGCATCTGCATGGTGTTGGTCATGCTTGTAGTGATGTCGCAATGGGAGAGATGATGGTGTTGTTGTGAAATGCGTCATCACGAGTATATGATTGGTTATGCATGGTCTATGCGTGATTAATGCTTACATGTTTTCAAGTATATGTTGACGTTGTTTTTGTCATGCATGATGTCATGGTATGTGTAGTTGATATGGTCATGCATTGATGACTGAAAAATATCTAGAATGATGTTTATGTGTTTATATACCTATGTGTTATAAGTATGTATTTTTTTATGATTATGTTTATACATATATTACACTGATTGGTTGATCTTGTAGATGACATATACTCCCTGAATTTTGCTAAGGTACGTTGGTTTATTGTGATTTGGTTTAGCTGACATAAGATGCCTTGTAGAAAGAAACCAAGATGACTAGCAAGATGGTAGACTACATATATTCCCCCTATGAATAATATGAGCATTATGGTTTTGGGCACTCTTCTAACTTGGAAAACACATTGAAGAGTTTGAAGGAAGAAGTAAGGAGTTGAAAAGCAGATAATGATAGAATCATAAGGCACAATAAAAACAAGCAGAAGTCACTACGGTAATTCTTCAAAGTTTGTCAGAATTGTAGAAACAATGACTACTTCGGATCAACTATGGACAAAAGGATGAGACTAATGGGGCATATGGAAGTAGGTCTCGTGGTGGTCACCGGTCAGATAGAGATGACATGATCAGAGATGGAAGGTTTTTGGACACTCTGGATAGGAGAGGTGATTGGCATAGATACTATTCTAGTTCTGGTTCTGATAGGCACTATGATCGTCATCATTATCATCCTTACAGGAGGTGTGACAGGGGATATTTTACAAATGAATTTAAGAAAGAAAAGCTGCCTACATTTGATGGGGAAATGAAGAAATCACAAGATGTAGAAGCATGGTTTCTTGGAATGAATATGTTTTTAAGGTCACATGATTACTCAGAGAACATGCAGTTTAGGATAGCTACATTCAGTCTTAAAGGTAAACCAAACATTTGGTAGGAAGATATAAAGAACTTCAGGTATATTCATGAGGAGGAATTGACTTGGAGTGAATTCAAGAGACTATTCCAGAAGAAGTATCTATCAAAGAGATACTACGATGACAGGGAAAAAGAGATTTATGAGCTAAAGATGGGATCAATGACCGATGAGGAGTACACTCATAGAATTCTGGAGTTGTTGAGATATGTGCCTTACCTCGAGGAGGAGAATGCCAAGATTCATAGATTCATCAGTGGGTTTCTGATAGCATTCAAAGACATGATTGAGTTTGATGAGCCTAGATAAATGGAGGAGGCCATTCATAAGCTAAAGCATTGTTATGAGCAATCAAAGTGTAGATATGAGAATAAGCCAGACTGGAAAGGTAATGCAAAGAATAAAGGAAAATGGGAAAAGAAGCGAGAAAGGCCTTAGGGTACAGGTAATAAAGAAAATGCAATGCCATCTAAGAAGTTCAATGCATTTGACAGAGGGTAGGGACTTCGATCTGTGGAGAAGAATAAGGAGGAAGGCTGGAAGCCTTTGCAATGTTGGACTTGTGGAGGAGAGCATCGCAGGAGAAATTGTCCACAACATTAGGGTGGTAGACTACAGATTTACAGTTCTCAAGAGGCACAACAGTGGGGGATGTTGGACAGAGTATTCCCAAGAATCTATGCAACGCTAGATAACAGGAAGGAAAATCACTAGACGTCTATTATCGAGATGGACGGTAAGATTTGTGATCAAGTTGTTTGTATTTTGATTGACCTTGGATCTAATTATAGTTATGTTAATCAGACACTGGTGGATAAGTGTTGTTTGAATAAATAAGTACATGCAAACTCTTGGTTAGTGAAGTTGGATACAGGTACCAAGAAGATAGTTCATCATTGGGTAAGAGCTTGTGCATTTGAATTGAATAGTATACCTACCTCAGTACATCTGAATTTATTTCCATTGGGATCGTATAACATGCTTTTGGGTATGGAGTGGTTGTATCTACATAGGACCAAGGTGAATTTTTATGACAAGGCTATTGAGTGTTTGGATGACAATGTGAAACAAAGAGTCTTACAGAGTAAGAATAAAGCAACATTGGTGAGAATGGTTATAACTATGTAGGCCAAGCATAGTCACAGGAAAGAGCGTGTGTTATTTGCAGTGCACATTTCTAGTTACAAAGGTAAGGAAGTTGAGGATGAAAATGTTTCGAGCAGGTACCCAGTTCTACAACGGTTTTATGATGTATTTCTCGCAGATAGGGAAGTAGACTTTTCTATTGAGTTGGTACCAGGGGCAACACTAACATCAAAGGAACCATATAAGATTAACACTCCAAAGTTGTTAGAGATGAAGTTGTAGTTAAAGTAAATGTTTGACAAGGGATACATTAGGCCAAGTGCATCACCTTGTGGTGCACCGATATTGTTTGTGAAGATCAAGGATGGTAGTCTCAGTCTATGCATTGATTACAGGTAGTTGAAAAAAGTGACCATCAAGAAAAAGTATCCAACCAAGGATTGATGACTTGTTTGATCAATTAAAGGGAGCAACAATGTTCTCGAAGATTTATCTAAGATCTGAGTATCATCAGGTACACATTAAAGAAGAAGACATCTACAAGAAAACCTTCCGAGCCATGTATGAGAATTATGAGTTTGTTGTAATTCCTTTAGACTTGACTAATGCTCCAACTACAATTATGTGCCTGATAAATAGTGTGTTGCATCCTTATTTGCACAATTTGTTATTGTGTTCATTGATGATATATTGGTATATTCTAAGAATGAAGAAGAGCATGCTGAACATTTAACAACAGTGTTGAGATTTCTAAGAAAGCATCAATTGTATGCTAAGATTAGAAAATGCAGTTTCTTTCAAACAAAGGTACATTGCTTCAGACATGTTGTCTCTAATGAAGGCATAACAGTAGATCCAGAAAAGATAAGGGCTATCATGGAGTGGGAAAATCCTAGGAATGTGGATGAGGTAAGATCATTTATGGGGTTAGAAGGTTATTACAAGAGGTTCATCAGAAACTTTTCGCAAATTTATTATCCCATCACATCATTGCAAAGGAAAGGTAAGAAGTTTGAATGGACAAAAGAATGTTTTGAACAGTTAAATAATTTGTTGACACATTCTCCAGTGTTAAATATCGCAGATTAGGAAAAATAGTTTGTGGTATGTACAAATTCTTGCAAGAGAGGGCTTGATGGAGTCCTTATGCAGGAAGGATAGGTGGTATGTTATGAGTCACAAAAATTAAATGAGCACGAGAATAATTATTTGACACATGATCTTGAGTTGGCAACAATCATCCATGCATTGAAGATGTGGAGGCATTATCTTCTTGGCAAGGGTTTTTTACTGATGAACGATCACAATGGATTGAGGTATCTATTTGACCAATTGATTTTGAATTCCAGGCAAGCTATATGGTTGGCCATGATCAGTGAGTTCGACTTTGAGATAAGGTACATTAAAGGTAAAGAGAACAGGTTGCAAATGCTCTTCGCAGGTGGATACAGGTGAATTATATAGCAGCTATGAGTTCCTATGGGACAGATATACAAAATAGTATCTTGCAGGAAAGTCATCAGGATGTCAGGTATATGGAGCTTAGGCACAAAATTCAGTAGAATACAGGTACAGGTACACGTATAGGTACATGTAGTGGTACAGGTACAGGTATAGGTGCACAGTATGTGGACTATCATCTCACAACAGATGGATTTATCAGGTTTAGAGACATGATATATGTGCTAGACATCAGTGAAATCAAGAAGATCTCGAGGGATTTTTATGTGAAACCGTATTCAATTCACCCAGGCTATCAGAATTCGCTGACAAAAGTGAGATAATTTTACTATTGGCCGAATTTGAAGAGAGACGTACCAGAGTTTGTGGATAGGTGCTTGGATTGTCAACAGGTCAAAGAAAGTTTAAGCATCTAGGTGGACTAATACAATTGATTCTGATTCCAGAGAGGAAATGAGAGGTCATTTTTGTGGATTTTATCACAGGTTTTCCGATGACATCTAGACAACATGATTCCATCGTGGTTGTGGTGGCCAAGTTGACGAAGGTAGCACAATTCATTCCAATGAAGTCTAGATACTCAACGAATGATGTAGCCCATGAATTCATCAGGGATATGGTCAGATTGCATGAAGTTCCAAAGAAGATTGTGTTAGACATGGATGCTAAGTTTACTTGTAGGTTCTAGAAAGAGTTATTTGCAGGTTTGGGTACAAAGTTGGCCTTCATTACAACTTATCATCCAAAGACAGATGGATAGACAAAGAGGGCCAATAGGATATTGGAGGACATGTTGAGGATGTATGTGATGCATCAACAACAAAAGTGAGAAGAGTATCTTTTGTTTGTTGAGTTCTCTTACAACAATGGGTATCAAAAATATTTGAGAATGAGTTTGTTTGAGGCATTATATGGGCGGAGTTTCAATACTCCCATTAGTTGGAGTGATCCAGTTAACATGGTGTTGATTAGATAAGAGATGTTGGCGGAAATGGAAAATGAAATGCAAGTAATCAAGAATAATATTAAAACAACACAAGATAGAAATAAGAGCTATGCAAATCAAAACAGGTTGTTTAAGGAAATTCATGTTGGGGAGCAGATGTACTTGCACATCAAGCCCAAGAAGAGCTCCTTGCGGATTGGATCATGTGCCAAGTTGACACGTCGATTTTGTGGACCTTTCAATATTCTTGAGAGGATTGGACTAGTAGCCTATCAAATTTCATTGCCTCTGACTGTGAAATTCCATGATGTTTTCCATGTATCATTTCTTAAAATGCATGTTAAAGATGTCGATCATGTGATTGAATGGTCTGTATTGCAGGTGGAGCCAGAAGGAGAATGATATTCGGAACCTCAGTTAACTTTGCAAAGAAAGACGCTCATGTTATAGAATCGAGAAATTGTGTAGGTTAAAGTGCAATGGAAGCACTTTGGGCTACGAAATTACATGGGAGATGACTGATCAGATGCGGGCTATGTATCCTTTCTTATTTGCTGGTTGAGCGAATGTTTTTCCATGTGTTTTGGTGTATGTTTTTGGTATACATTGGTATGATGTTATATATGTACACATGTATATGGATGTAAATACCGCCATGAGCTATTTTATAAATTTCTAATAAGCAGTATGGGTGTCATTTCATTGTGATGTTATATTTGTCATGATGTCATGTTGGTTTTATTCTCAGCAGGTTGATCATTGTAAATACTACAACGAGCTAAGTCATAAATCTTCATGGGAAGTATGTTGTGCTTTCACCAATCTTGTTGGTTGTAGGTGTCATTGAACACTTAGGACGGTGTTCCTCCAAGGGGGAGGGTTCCGTAAAAGCCATGGGAAAAAATCCATGTAAAAGTTAATAAGGGTAAAATAAGACCTTGGTCATGGGACACATATTACAAATTGAATGTTGCGTAAAACATCATAGTGTGTGTGTTCATATGGTTTATTATGGCTATGGAAATTGACAAAGACAATGGCCAAGGCTTTGGAAAGACAAATGGGCATTTATTGGCATTTATTTATGAAAATAATGGAAATTAGGAGAAAAGGAAGGTGAAAGGTCATAGGTTTCATGTGAGGAGGAACATGAAGGAAAATAATGGAAAATTGAAGAAATTAGAGGCTTCATTAATAAAAAGGCTTATGAGGATCAATTCATAGAATTTTGTCAGTTCAGTTTTGGAGCTCTCATTCTATTCTCTCTCTCTCATACTCTTGGACACAAATTTTTCTTGGAGAACTCTTGGAGGAGTGTGTTTTACTTGGAATTTTGGAGCAATAAGGCAAAGGAAGAGTACGAATGCACACGAAGACATCAATATTAGCAACTACATCAGGTTTTTCTTGCAGGTACCAAGTTGCATGTATGATTTCCTCACTAGTGTTGGCATGCATGGAATATGCATGTGATTACTGGTTTATGATCTTTCATTGGTATGAAGGTTTTCCTAGATTGACAATGGTTTTTCCTAGCCTTGTCATTTCCTAGATAACCATGGTGTTGTGGGTTGAGTTATTAGTTCTTGGAAGCCTTGGTTGGACAAATGCTCTAGAAGCCCTGTAATATCTTGGGTTGAGTTACTAGTTCTAAAAGCCCTGGTTGGAAAAACACTCTAGAAGCCCGTGGTGGGTTGAGTTAGTAGTCCTGGAAGCCCTGGTAGGAAAATTTCTATGGAATCCCGACGACAACATTGGGTTGAGTTACTAGTCTTGGAAGCCCTGGTTGGAACAAATGCTATGGAGCCCTAGACAACTTGGATAGAGACCATTATGGTGATGGTTAGTGATGTCCGACGTGAGGTGGAATCACTAGATGAGGGTTGAGGTAGTTTGACCTATGGAAGCCCCAATTTGGTTTCAGATTGATGTGTTTTATGAGATCCCACATTCATGCTTGGATTATGACGCAAGGGGTGACTGACAAAAGAGATATTTGGTTCAACCATGTCTATGGTCAGGTGGTACATGGAAGTCCCAGACTTGGTTTCATTTTTCTTATGGCAATAAGATATCTTTTCCTCTTGTATTGGTGGGTAAATATGTTTGTTATTATGTGGCTTATATGATTGTTCTATGCTTGTTATTTGTGTTGTTTATATGCTACGGTTATGAATGTGTTATATGACAATGATGATGTATGGCTTTCATCATGTTTTTATTTGTAAATGAATGAACAATGAATATATGACCTAATAGAATATAATGAAACTAATGTGATGAGGAAACAATGCTTTTTAGCGATTCTCAGATAAGTATGAGACACCTATGCTCAGATATGTTGTTTAAACCTGTAGATTACATATTTGTGACATGTTTGACGAAATGTCTGTCATGGCTAGTAGGGGTCAAGTCAAGTCCTTGTTCAAATGATGCATTTACATCATTATTTTGTAGTTATATTTCATTTATGGAAGTGTCATGGAGTTATGGGCAGTGACCCGAGCCTTGGGCCCGAAAAAGTGCACAAAACTCGGGGTTGTAGGCTCAGAACTACCTGGAAAAGTCCCCAGTCACATGCATGCCCATGTTGTGCGAGTGACTGGAGGTTTCTAGCCACACTCTTTCCCATATCAAGGGAGTGACTGGGGAATTGATGCACTAAAGTCCAGTTTGTCTCAGGGGCTAGCCACCTGGAAATTTTAGATGGCTTTTGGGTGTCCTGTAGTAGGTGCAGAAGGTCTATGTTGTTGTGTTCCATCGATTCTACTTCCTTAAATAACATATACATAGTTGAATCATATTATAGTAACTCTTCATCACATGTTTACCCCGGTTGGCTGGTTACTTGGGTAGATGTGGGAGGAGGGTGTTACACAAACTGTGTCTCCCAACCCCACCTCTTTATGACCACAAGGTGAACTTTGTGACATAGCTTACCCTTTTCCCTTAGGGATTTCTTAGAGTGAGATAATTTCATTTGGGAATGCTAGGTGGCTCCTTCATATTAAAATAACCCCCTTGTCGCAAAATCGAGTCATTGTTACAAGTAATGTGTTTCCCCCTAGATATTTTGAACATACACTATAACTTGTAAGAACAAGCTCATGTAGATTGGGGCATTTTAAATCCATGAGAAATCTTGAGAGGATTCTTATTTAAAAAAAAAACCTTTTCAAGAAAAAATATTTCTATAGGAATATGATGCCAAGAAGTTTGCAAATCTATGACATAATTGAGTCTATACCCAAGGAGCCAAACATTTTCGAAAATGGTTACAAGGAGTAATTGACTGCATAGTGTCTAAGCCCAACCCCATGTAGACTAGGAAAGAGAATACAACTTGAATATGCATTTTAGAGTTTAACATGGCGGCACTATGGAAATTTAAGTTTCTAAATGCCAAGGTAAGCTTCCTACTATGGATGGATCTCCCATGGTTAAAGATGGTGCAAACATTGTTTTCTTGAGTTCCAATGCAAGCTTCCTTAAATGTGCACCTTGAACAACCATGTTTTTTACTTAGACTCGAGCCTCCATAACTTGTTAGAGGACTATTTTTGGTCTTGTGTACAAACATTTGTAGCCATCAACAAGCTTATACTTAGTGAAGTTTTATTTATTTATTGTATTTCTAGTCTCACTTAAGGGCCAAGTTGGTTATAAATCCCAACTTTGGGGAGGTTATTATGATCAAACTCCAAACATTCTCAAGATTGACTATGTCAGATTTGGACAGCCTAAACTTGTCCTTAAGCTCATGTTAACATAGCCAATCCTCTCTCTCATTTTGTAGAGATCGTTGGTAGTGATAATGTGAAAATTCCTTGAAATGCAATAATTGGAAATTTTTCTTCTAGCTAATAAATTAATTATGCAACTTATTTTGTTTATGGAAAAATAACGAAATATTCACACTGCAACTTTTTCACCAAATAAAAAATATCGCGAAAGCAAAAATAGGAACTGAAAAAATGCTAGCACACACACAAAATTATGAAACCATTATTTTTGGACAATTGTCCCCAGAAAAACCCAATGTGGGAAAATAGGTGCAATAATTGAATGCTTTATTATTATGCAGCGGTGAATTCTGAGTACAATAAATTTGTATGTCCAACCATTAGGGGAATTTTGAGGTCTAAAATGGGCCTCCTAAGGAAAATGTACAATCAAAATTCACTTTATGAGAACCAATCACATTTTAGGGGATGACATCATCTCTAATGGTTGATGTGGCATTGTTTGAGTTAAAGGTACTTACTTGTCACATTCTCAATGGTGGATAAAATCTCATGGTTAACCATGGTAGTGCTCTAAGTACTTTTAAATTCATAAAGTAAAGTACTCATAATAAATGTCATTTCACACTTTTTGAATAAAATAATATTATTGTTATTTCATATTTCTTGAAAGAAACAATGCATATCCCTATACATTTATTATATTATATTATTTTTATATAGTATATTAATTACATGTTAATATACAATTTAAATAATATAAATTTTAATTAATAACATAAATATAATTAATAATTTATAAATTTATATTTATATTTTATTTTAAGTTATTTATGTACAAAGTACAAATCCATTAGTTGTTCAATGATAATGACTTTTTCTTGAAAAACTCATTCTTATTTATAGTCACATCAATACAATTTTTTTATTAATTTTATTTTGGTACAAATTTTGAATTGAATTTAACTATGGTTACATGAATTGTGGTGCAGAAAGCGAATTGCAAATTCATAAATATTATTTTATTGGTTTAGCTATTATTTTATTATTTCCTTAGGAGGCCCATTTTAGACCTCAAAATTTCCCTAATGTGATTATCCAATCTGAGAGAAATACATACAAAATTACTTGAGGAATTTTACCCTCATCTCCAAGCAATCTCGACTCAAACTAAGTCTCAGAAATGGCTCTGGAACACTTTTGCGTTAGCCTTCTACGCTGCCTATGTGTAGGCCCCACACATGCTACCTAGAAAATGCCTCTGATGTAACATATAACTTGATGTTGACTCTATAAGTGATTCTCCTGACCTCCTGGAAATTTTCATGACCACTGGAAGCTTAATCAACCCCTGCTAACGTTGAATTGAACTACTCACTGAAGCAACTTTGTAGGCCCTATGTTGATTCTAGGAGAAATAATTTGACCTTCTCTCTTGCCTATGTGGAACTAGAAAATATTCCACTCAATCACTGTCTCTACCCCTCTACCACCTTCTACTCGATCATTATCTCGATCTCACTGTTGAATCACCTGCTACTGAAAAATTAGTTTGCCTTGATCACTAAGTATCTACATTGATGTGTTCTTCATCTACCCATCTACCTCTTCTTATAATATCTAGTTGGGACTCCAATGCCCAAGATTAAAAACTAATTAATGACTAAGATCATCTCCAAGTTGATCCATGTGAGTTTCTTGAGAATTATCACATTTCTCAATTAATTACTATTAATTAACCAATTTTCCTAAGTTAGAGTTACGAAAAATTTAAATGATGGTTGATTAATTTAATTGAGCTATCTCTAGGTGGAATTTCCAGAAACGATTTTGTTATTTCTATGCGGAATTTCCATAAACAATTTTTGGGTTTTGTAGAACTCATGTTTTTTAGTCTCTACAGAAATTTTGAGACTAAAACACCATCTGATGCTACACAAACTAATACTCCCTCTTAGAGATGAAGGTGTTTTCTCTTTCTAGTGTTTCACAATTGGCCACAACACCCTGTCTCTACATCATCCCCCCAACACATTGCTGATGTCCGAAAACTATATTTGCCTACCACTATCCATCAACCATTGTGATAACTATGATTCATCTACCACTGACTGTATTTGAACCATGCTACATCTGTGTTGTTTTTGACACTGCACTGTACATTTTGTACTATTGTCAACTTTGCATCTACACTGCAACCCAACCAATATCCCTCTCAGTTGTTTCTACTGCAACTACCACAACTGCGAAGCATCCAAAATACTAAATCAACTATGTCTTTGTGCTACAACTATCTCTTGGGTATTTGACTATTGATAGCCTCTTCATTTTCCATTGAGAAATTTGTGCTTTTGTTGACTCTGCACCACGCCTCCTACACTGCTATCAAAACTACTCTGTGCTCCTCAACAACTGACTGCCACTATTCTGCAACTGTCACTTTGGAATTGACTACATCATTTGACATTTATCCTCCTGCTACTAAATACTATGGGCCCTTTTAGCAAGGTAATGATCCATGAGGAATGACCAATTGATGCTTACCTCAATGGACCCTGCCTAAATCTTAACGCAACTCTAGGACTAAAACTCCATATCACTCCACCTCACTCCTAGAGTTATAGCTACAAACACGATGAAATATTTCTTCAACATAGAGGACAACTATCCTATCTCTACATATGTTTTTGTTTGATCCTGCTTCTCCTACGTGTCCTTCTTCTTCTTAGGACATTGAATATTGCAGTGACCAAAATCTCCACACTTGAAGCACTTGATTTTAGATAGATCCTTCTTCTTCTTTTCTCCCTGCGAGCCTTGTCCCTGACTAGGACCTTTTACTTTCCCCTTTTTTGCAAGGGCCACATTGTCTTCCTCCTTCACACCCTTTGATCCCTTGCTACTGTTGTTGTTGATGGAGGTATTTACTAGAGATCACCTCATTTCTTCTTGTTGCAACTCTGACCACATTTTGTCCCATCCTAGTAGTGTATCTCATCCCAAAATTCCTTGGATGAAGAATTCCCATTCCTCAGAGACACTATTAAGGGCTAAACACACAATATTTGTATCTGGAGATGCCTATCCTACGACTGCAAGCTCATCTCATATATCCTGAAGTTTGGTGAGAAAGGGATCAATGCCTTCACCCTTCTGCATCCTTTCATTTCACAAATTTTGTAGAAATTTGTTGAATAATGATCAATTATTCACCGAGACTATCCTGATCACATACAATTCGAATTCATATGCAACACATAATCTCTTCCACTCAGATCATCACACATGCGGAAGATAAATCAAGCGATAACACATCAAATCATCATACACATTAACACAGTATGTATGGGGAAAGCTTATAGCTGAAAACCCCACAGCTATTGTGTATATTATAATGGAGAAATAATATAATAGACTCAGTACAATACTCCTCACAAGTACTCAGTACTTTCTCATGAAGTTACACACAAACTAGCTCATTTTTGAACATGTTACTGGTTCAAAACTCACCACTAATTGCCTTGCCTCTATTGCGAAATCATGGCTTGTCTATATAGAGATCCAAGGTTCGAATCTCCTTGGCTTGACAATGCAATCATCATGGGAAATTCCTCCAAGTGTGGTGCAAATCTCATGCACAACTGATGTCGCCACTGATAGCTAACTCCACCCTTTCATCTACCTCTTTCACTGGCCTCCACTGAACTGATCATGCACTGTAGTGAACTGATGTTTTCTTGAGTTGAATAATGAGTTACTAATTAATGAATTAAATAATATTTAATTCACTCCACTCATAACTGATTGAATACCTAGTTAAACTAATCTCAACCAGTTCAACTAAATTAAACCGAACACAACTCCACTAGCTGTCTCATTAACTCCACCAAACTTCTACCACTGAAGTCCTAACTGAAGTCAACCATGCATGTGCCATCAAACCCTTGGGAATCACGTGATTCCTCTATCAGATGCATGAGCCACTTCCAAGGCTCGAACTAAAGTGCTCCAAGAGAGTAAACTGAAGTTTATAGTCCAAATATTATTAAGGGTAAATAATATTTGACATCCCTATTTTAAGGAGAGGCAGTCTAAAAATAGACTTCGACCTATAGGTCCAAAAAATAGAGTCCCATATATTTTTACCAACATGACCAATGCTCCAAGAATAACATACTGCAATCCCCGGACCATGCTCCATATGTCTAAAAATAGACATAGTCTAAAAATAGATTTTGCGCCAGAATTTGCCTGCGGGTCCACTTAGTGAAGGCGACTTCTTTTCACTAAGCTCCATCATCTTGCTGCATTCTCAACACTCCCTCTCAGCAAGATATGGATTATCTACAACCCCTATCCTGCCTCTGTGGAATTCGAACTTGCTCCTGGTGAGCGCCTTCGTCAGGATGCCGGCATCCTGATCCTCCATGGGAACATATGAAAGCATCATGATTCTCCGCTGAACACAATCTCTGATATGATGGTACCTGATGTCGATGTGTTTGGACCTATCATGAAATACCGGATTAGCCGAGAGCTTGATGTAGCTCTGGTTATCACAATAAATCACTGTAGGCTCCAAATGCAACCCGAACAATCCAACGAGGATCTTCCTCATCCAAATAGCCTCGCATGCAGCCAAGCTAGCTGCCATGTACTCGGCCTCTGCTGAAATGAGTGCCATGGATCTCTACTTCCTGCTGTACCAGGAAACTGCTGTCGACCCAATGCTAAAAACTCCTCCAGAAGTGCTCTTCCGGTCCGTTGGGCTCCCTGCCCAATCTGCATCAGTGAAGCCAGAAGGCTTCACTCCATCCTCATGTCTGTACCATAGACCATATCCTGATGTGCCTCTAATATAGCGCAATACATGCTTGCCTGCCTTCCAAAAGAGCTTGGTAGGCTTAACCATAGCTTGCGAAAGCTGGTTAACTGCATAGCATATATCGAGTCGTGTATTGACCAGATACATAAGTGACCCCACCAACTGTCGATAGACAGTGGCATCCACTACCTCCGCTGAAGTAGCATCCTCCTTCCTCCAACCACCAGGAAGAGGAGTGTTAACAGGCTTGCAGCCTTGCATGTTGAACCTCTCGAGAATCTCCCGGGCATACTTGTCCTGAGAAACAAACAGTCCTCCGCTGCGCTGCCAAATCTCCAATCCCAGGAAATAATGAAGGATGCCCAAGTCCTTCATCTCAAACTCTCGTGCAAGATCCTCCTTGCATGAAAGTATCAACCGCTCATCACCCGTCAAAATCAGATCATCTACATACAGTACGATGATCAACAGCTTCCCCTCCACCACAATCTGGTACAGGTTAGGATCCGCCTCACTCTTGGAGAATCCAAGCCCGGTGAAATAGCTGTCTATGCAAGTGTACCAAGCACGAGGTGCTTGCTTCAGCCCGTACAGTGCTCTCTTGAGTCGGCACACATGCGACTCACTGCTGAAGATCTTGAAACCTTCAGGCTGCTCTATGTACACCTCTTCCTCAATAACTCCATTGAGGAACACAGTCTTCACATCCATCTTATGAATGTGCCACCCCATCTGCGCTGAGAGAGCAAGGATCGTCCGTATGGAAGAGTACCTTGCGACAGGTGCAAAAGTCTCCTCATAGTCAATCCCCTCGATCTGTGAAAAGCCACGGGTGGCAAATCTCACCTTTTACTTCTCCACACTCTCGTCAGCTGCCTGCTTCACTTTGTAGATCCATCGCGAACCCACCACTGATTTCCCAACCGGTCTTGGGACAATCTCCCATGCACTGTTCCTGACGATCGAATCATATTCTTCGATCATGGCATCAACCCATGCGGGTTCCTCCACAGCTTCCTCAAAAGAGGATGGCTCCTTCACAACACATTGACTCATAAGAGCCATGTATCCAGTGTACCGATCCGGTGACTGTCTCTGTCTGCGCTGTGCTGTAGGTGGTCCTACAACCTTCTCTGCATCCCGAGCCAGTCGCTCAGCTTCTGTAGTGCGCATGCGCCCTCTGATGGTTGGCGCTGCCTGGGTGGTTTCTTCCACCCCCTGAACCTCCTCTTGTGGCTGATCCACATCCGGAAGCTCCTCCTTAGGAACTAACAGCTCCTCATCTGCATGCAAGTGTAGCTCCCTCTCAAGCGAACACTGCATGGCTTTCTCCTCCTGAAACTTAATATCCCGTCGCACAACAGTCTTTCGACTGTCTAACAAATACACTCAATAGTTGTGAGGTGTATCAGTGTACCCCACAAATATTCCAACCTCTGCGGTTGGATCCAGCTTCCTTCTCGCATCCTTCGTCACATGCATGTAGATAGGAGAACCAAAAATCCACAAATGGGAAATATCAGGCCTCTTGCCAGAATAAGCCTCCTCCGGTGTACTCATGCCAAGAACCTTGTGAGGACAACGGTTCTGCACATACACTGCTGTATTGCATGCCTCGGCCCACAAGTGAAGGGGTAGGCCCTGATCATGCAACATCGCCCGTGCAGCACCCACGATCGTTCTGTTCTTCCGCTCAGCCACCCCGTTCTGCTGTGGGTTATGGGGTGCGATGAGCTCTCTCAGAATCCCTTCTGCGCTGCAGAACTCCTTGAATTCAGCCGAGATGAATTCACCACCGTTATCACTCCTTAGAGCAATCACCTTCTTCCCCGACTCCTTCTCGACCAGTGCTTTAAACTCACAGAACTTCGCGAATGTATCGCTCTTCTTCTGCATGAAGAAGATCCGGCACTTTCGAGAGAAATCATCAACAAAGATCACATAATACTTGTGCTTTGCTGTCGAAGCAACTGAGAAAGGACCACACACATCTGTGTGAACTCTCTCAAGGATCGTCGTGGCGCGACTATCCTTCTCGTGAAAAGTGGCTTTCACATACTTCCCCAAGGTACACCCCTTGCACTGATCTGACTGCGCAAGAGTGCCCTTAGGAAGCCCAGTAGAAATCTGTTGCAGGATATTCAAAGCTCCATGGTGAAGGTGGCCCAATCTCCTGTGCCACAGTTCGCCCTCATCATCCCGGCTCACCACTTCTCCCGCCTTGCATGCCATTGCTGCGCAGCCATCTACCTGCAACTGATAAAGGTTCTTGGTTCGAACCCCTATCTTCTGGGTCTCTCTAGTAGTCTTACTACGCAGGAAGGCTTTTCCTTCGCTGAAGACCACATCATACCCCTTATCTTCCAACATCGCCACAGAGATCAAGTTCTTCTTCAATTTAGGTACATGCATGCCATCCTTCAATACAAAGGGTTTACCAGACTCCCTCTGAAAGGATATGGTATCGATACCAGTCGCACTGTATCTATCATCATCGCCCATCTCGATGTGCACACCTAGATCTTTGTCCTCCAGATCTGAGAACAACTCCCGATCTCCCGTCATATGAAATGACGCACCGTTGTCCAAGAACCACACCGATCCCATCACACTTGAAACCAAGCATGCGATCAGTGAAAAGTTAAGCTCGAACTGTGAAGCCAAAGCTTCTCCATTTGCAGATCTTCCCGCTTGCTTGTTTTTCTTCTTCTTTGGACAATTGGTAGCATAATGTCCAAGATCATGGCAGTGAAAACACTTCACTTTCGCCATATCCTGCTTCTTTCCCTTTGCACCGGAATGAGAAGGTTTCTTACCCTTCCCCTTCTTTGCTTTGGCAACCAAAGCGCAATTTTCTTCATCAGCTCCCTTTGATGAAGATCCATCCCGAGTAGTCCTGCTTATCTCCTCCTGCATGAGATCCGCCCAAAGGCGCTCCCATCCCGGCAGCTTCTCCCGACCATTGACACTATCTTGATATGAGTGCCAAGCCTTCGGAAGACCAAGGAGAGCCAGGTCGACCATGTCCTCGTCTTCGACAGTCACCCCCACACTTCCCGGCTCATCTCTGCACTGAGTGAACTTCGTGAGGTATTTGGCGATACTGTCGCCTTTCTCCATCTTGATGTTCCTGAGCTTATCTTTGAGCGCCAGCTTCCTTTGGTCACTCTTACTCTGGAATAGATCCATCAAAGCTTTCCACATTAAAAATGGAGAAGCCTTTCCATGCAGGCTGGATACAATATGATCCTTGACGCCCTCCAACAGGATCCTTCGACATTTCCCCATCTTTTTCCATACATCGACTTCAGCAGGATCAGTGGGCTTTTGGACATCCGTATCCACGAACTCCTTAAGACCATTATCTTCTAATACTACCTCCATGCGATCCTTCCATGCAACATAATTCGAACTGCCTTCAAGAGCATATTCGAGTCGCAAACCGTTGAAAGACATTTTCAACACTGGCACCAAGAAAACAAAACTGCTGCAAAATTTCGAATTCCACCTCAAAGCTCAGCCGCTCTAGATCTGTGAGAACAAATTATTTCTAGCACGGAGATTGACTGCAAGGGGCATTTACCAGACCTTTCACTTTCCGAAGAAAGATGAATCTGGAGGCTACCTGGCCCGCATGCAGACTCTGTCTACCGAAATAAGTTTGTAATCACTGTGATGATCAATCTCTGCTTCAATAGCTCCGATACCATGTAGAAATTTTCTGAATAATGATCAATTATTCACCGAGACTATCCTGATCACATACAATTCGAATTCATATGCAACACATAATCTCTTCCACTCAGATCATCACACATGCGGAAAATAAATCAAGCGATAACACATCAAATCATCATACACATTAACACAGTATGTATGGGGAAAGCTTATAGCTGAAAACCCCGCAGCTATTGTGTATATTATAATGGAGAAATCATGTAACAAACTCGGTACAATACTCCTCACAAGTACTCAGTACTTTCTCATAAAGTTACACACAAACTAGCTTGGTTTTGAACAGGTTACTGGTTCAAAACTCACCACTAATTGCCTTGCCTCTATTGTGCAATCATGGCCTGTCTAAATAGAGATCCAAGGTTCGAATCTCCTTGGCTTGATAGCGCAATCATCATGGGAAATTCCTCCAAGTGTGGTGCAAATCTCATGCACAACTGATGTCGCCACTGATAGCTAACTCCACCCTTTCATCTACCTCTTTCACGGGTCTCCACTGAACTGATCATGCACTGTAGTGAACTGATGTGTTCTTGAGTTGAATAATGAGTTACTAATTAATGAATTAAATAATATTTAATTCACTCCACTCATAACTATTTGATTAGCTAGTTTAAACTAATCTCAACTAGTTCAACTAAAATAAACAGAACACAACTCCACTAGCTGTCTCATTAACTCCACCAAACTTCTGCCACTGAAGTCCTAACTGAAGTCAACCATGCATGATGCCATCAAACCTTTGGGAATAGCGTAATTCCTCTGTCAGATGCATGAGCCACTTCCAAGGCTCGAACTGAAGTGCTCCAAGAGAGTAAACTGTTGTTTAGAGTCCAAATATTATTAAGGGTAAATAATATTTGACTTCCCTATTTTTAGGATAGGCAGTCTAAAAATAGACTTCGACCTATCGACCTATAGGTCAAAAAAATAGAGTCCCATCTATTTTTACCAACATGACCAATACTCCAAGAATAACATACTGCAATCCCCGGACCATGCTCCATATGTCTAAAAATAGACATAGTCTAAAAATAGATTTTGCGCCAGAATTTGCCTGCGGGCCCACTTAGTGAAGGCGACTTCATTTCACTAAGTTCCATCATCTTGCTGCATTCTCAACAAATTTTCCTTCAAGAACATATTTCGCTGCTTAGAAGGGTTCATATGTAGTCCTACGAGAGCATCCCACATCTCCTTGGTCATGTTACTGGTTGATATATGTGATACAATATGGTCTTGGAATCCATCTAAGATCATCCGCTTTACCTTGATCATATCTTTCCTGAATTCTTTCAGCTGATCTGCATTGGTAGGTTTTGGCACAATGTTGTTTGCATAGGTATTCAGACCATGCTCATATTGTAGGAAGGACATCCTGGTCTTCCATATGATCTTTTGGGAGTTTCCCTCCAACATGTCCTAATATCTAAGCCTAAATGTGGCCATTTCTGCAAAAAACCTTGGACTAGGATGGAAATTTCCCTATTTCACCAGTTTGACTGCTAGCGCCGTTGTTTACACTCCTTTCCGGAGTGAGAAAATATACCTGTTGCAACTAGAAACATTGGATTTCTGAACTAGAAAGCCTCTGAGAGAAATCTCCCTCTATGTGTGCACTTTCTTTTCCACTCAACTCTGATTCTGCTTTAGCAAACTATTGCAAAACCCTACTGTGCCTAGAAAATAAATTTTCTCTACGAAAATTATAATTTTCCGTTTCTCCCTTTGAACAATGAAATTTTCTCTCTTCTGCCTCTATGCCTCTTGTCCGTTAAATATGCTCTGATACCATGTGAAATTCATTGAAATTCAAAAACTGGAAATATTTCTTCTAACAGATAAATTAATTATTCAACTTATTTTGTTTATGGAAAAATAACGAAATATTCACATTGCAATTTCTTCAATAAATAAAAATTACTGTAGAAGCAAAAATAAGATAAATGTTAGCACACACACAAAATTATGACACCATTATTTTTGGACAATTGTCCCTGGAAAATCCCAATGTGTGAAAAACGATGTAGCAGCTGAGGGTTTTATTATCATGCAACAATGAATTCTGAGTAAAATAAATCTAGATGTGAAAATGTCTATCCAATATTGTTAGAGGTCAATTTGGGCATCATTCCCAATGACCTGGTTAAATGGGCATCATCTCCAGGACCAATGTATAGGGTCTATCATTCCCTAACATTTCATTTGCTACATGCCCTAAGACAAAGAACAAGAAAAATCAATCAAAGACTTTCATTTGCAAAGGTTTCCAAAGTTTCAAGTTTATAATATATCATATGAGAGCTCACCAACGCTGCCTCTAAAGGGACTAAGTGCGTTGCATATGCAGGTAGCCCTATGCAAGGCTGCTCTGCAAAGCACTTGCTGACATTCATGGGTGCGTTGGTCACATTGGGAACAAAATTCTCATTGTTCTGGAATCTCCACTTGGCCAGTGCCTTCTAGAAGAGTTCACATGTGTCAAAATTCGAATCCATGTGTCCATTTGACATCTACAAGATTGGGAACATGTCTTGCTTATTATTGGAAAGTCATTGATTGTGAAACTACCTTAAGCTCCTCTATAAATTGAGCATAGATCTTAGTGTTTGATAAGGAAGAATTTGTGTAGAGAAATGCTGGTGGAATTTCAATTGAGGAGATTGATTTGAGTGACATATTGCTGGAGATATCTGCATTGTGATGAGGCCAGGATGCTGCTGGAGATGGTGACACTATATCAATCATTGGGTTGTAACCTCCCCTTCTATCATCAATAAATATTACTGCTTATTTTTCCCTATATGCATCTGTATAAGCTTTGATTTTCAATATCATGTTTTCTTAGTGGATGTATATGGTTTATTCTTTATTGATTTAGCTAAATAACTTGAATAAACATTTGTATTATTGCTATCTCTTGATGTTTAGTGTTCATTCTTGCAGGAAATATTTTTCATAGCCGGTTGGAATTTGAAGCTATAACAAAAGAGACATAAGGAGACTTTGGAAGCGCTTTGATCCCAAGTAGGTTCCTTATTTCATTCTGTGTGTCTATTTACAGTTAGGAAAGATAGTCGTAAGGTCTTTGACCTATTGTTCTATATTACCACCTATCTAGGGAAGAATGATTTATCTGTAATTCATAATTACACATAACAAATTGGCGGCTCCACTGGGGAGATTACTCTTTATCTTAGGTGTTTTGGCCTTTGATTTTCTCTATTTATTCACCAAGTAGTTGTTACTCACAAAGATTAGGATTTTTAAGATCCAAATTTTCAAAAGAAGTGTGTTAAACAACTGCGTTTTTCTTTATACACTGCGCCCAACGCACTGTTGGATAGGACACAGTGCTCTACATAGCACTATCTCCCTTTCAGGCCTGCATTACAAAGCACTGTCTCTCTTTAGAGACTGTGTTGCCTCCTGAAACCATCCAAATTCCATTGAATTTGCCTTTACAGTTTGTTTCAATTTGTTTGCTGCTGTGTTTTGAAAAGCCTGAGCCTCATATTGACCAGTGAATTCATCTGCCTCTTCCTCCTTTGAAAGAAAATTTGTTCAATGTTTGTTTAACACATTTTTCTTTATCATTGGCAAGTTAATTTCAAAGTATTTTTATTTTCGCATTAGATCCATTTGATTTTGAAAAATGAAATTGTCGTAAATTATTCATTTCCTGATAGGAGAAATTTTTGTTTCATTCCTCATTTTTCCTTCAAAAGAGAAATTGTTGTTTGTATTCCTCATTTCTCAAAAGTAAAAGGCATTTGATTTTGTTGATTTAGTGCACTTGTTTATTTTCTGCATTCATAACATTAAAGGAATTGAAAAGAAAAATATGCATTTGCATGTAGTGGTTTGTGTGTTTTGCAAAAGGAACAATTAGGAAATCTGCAGTTAGTTCGTGTTATTTGATTTGTTTTCTCGCAAATTGATTGCTCTTTCCCTCTAGTAGCTAGGATTTTCATTGAAAAACTAAAAGTGAAAGATTTCTTATCATTCTTAGTTGCATTTTAGGAATTTTCCAATACATCATCATGGTGAACCTTTGAAAGGAAAATTGTTAAACAAGATCAACGTAAAATTAATCTCAATTTACCTAACAAAGCATTGGAACCATAACGATAACATTTAGAAGGTCTAGGCTAGAGATGTGTTTCAGCGTCATAAAACATAGCAGCTGTCGTTAACTTGTCTGCGATACATTCCGAGTGTGATACCTAACTCCACATACGTAAGTATATCGTAGCTCGTCCACGTTCTTTTGGGTATATCGGGCGGTGTTACAGTACGATAAGTATAAAGGAGTGCTCTCACTGTGCGGTTTCGCATCAGACAATGCTAATACGGACTTGAGCCTCCACATACCTTCGCGTATATTTGGGAGGAAAAATTTTAGGTGCTATCCATCCATAGTGAACCAAGTCGGCTACCTTGTAAATTGTGATACACCGAACACAACATTCAGGGAGATTGCCTGCCCGTACTTCTAGGTCTGCCAGGAGGTATTCTGTAGTTCACAGTTTCTTGGTAAACCCTTTTTCCTAGCATTACCCTTTTATTTTGTTTATTTTTTTTTGGTTAAAATAAATCAGTAATCGTGGAAGAACAAAATCCTTTCCCCCGTCATTTGCATAGACTAGCGTTAAAACCCACTTTACCACCAGAAGTTACTTTTGGTAGGCGAAGGCGATCACGATCTGCTGAATCAAGTACAATTCGTACCTCTAGTAAAACATCATCTTTCCATAAACCAGAGTTAGCTCAATTTGTTTCTACACATCCCGGTTCGTCTACTGTTGTCGAAACGAAGTCTTCACAGCTACTCGTGGTCACGATCCATCCAATCAGTGAGACCATACCTCCTGGACCCGACATTGTTCAACCATAAATTGATCCAGATCCCGTCTCTTCTTTGTCAGAACATCTGAATCCTGAAGTCGTACAACTGGAAGTTGTTCCTACCTTGGTCATCCCACAATTTTCTGTAGCTATTGAATCTCCAATATCACACAGTCAACCACCTGAAATATACTTTGGGCCTGACGGTGAAATACTTCCACCTGGTTTAATTAAGATTGAAGAAATCCCACAAGACGAGACACCTTTAACTCCAAGCCATTTTGGGGAGGACCTTTACCTGTACGAGTATTTTCCTCAATCAACACCATCTTCTTTGGTTGATCCTATTCCTATTCAAACTCCCGTCGATTCAAAAGGGTATACATTTGGTCAAGTAACCATGCCTGAACCAACGTCTTCAGTTGGGCCATCTGTTCCAATTACATTAGCTCCTATCCTAGCTACCCCATCGATGTTTACAACTTCACTAGAGTCATATTTTCATGGTGGCCCTTTGGTCCCACCAGGTTACAAATCATTATCTAGAATTTTCTCTGGTGCATCTTCAAATCCATGGACTTTACCAATGTCATCATCCGGTATTTTAACTGGTAATACTATAGTGAGTACTGAATGACTTGATTCATTCTACACATCTTCAGGGAAATATCAAGCCGGTCCTTCTGGGTCTATTCCTTCAAGTAACATATCAACTGGACTCCCAACATTTGGAGGGCAATATTTTCCGTTTTATTATCCTCCTCATGCTGAGGGGAAACCTTTGGTCACCCAATATGACAGTACTCTGTCACTTTTTGGTCAATCTAATGTCGAAATGAATGTTTGTCAATGGCAGCCCACTTTGCCTATCCAACCACAAATGGTTGTACACTCGTATCAACCAGTTCAACCTGTTACACCCACATCATTTCCACTTGTCAATACATCTTTACCCGTGTTACAGAATCAAAATTTTGTACAACCTTATCAAATGGGTCCTTCAACTCAATATCATCAAATGTTGGGTCCATAGACTCCAAATCCTTCGGTTAATTTACAACAACTTGTATCCGAAATCATCTATTCATAAGCTGGTTTACCATTTTATGGGATGTCACAACTGCAAACTGGTTATACTTATCAACTGAATCCAAGTTATCCTAATTTGGGTTATAACATTGGTGGACAGACCCCTTGTTAGCTTCCGGCACAAATGCCTCAAACTTCATTTCAATAAGTATCATATCCAGGGTTTGGTCCACAAAATCCTCAATCTTTTTCTTGTCAAAACAACCCCTATCTGGGTTACCAGCGGTGGATTCCTTATGCTGGTGCTCAAAGGCCTGTTGCTCAAGCAATTCCATCTTACCCTGGCTATGCTCAACCTGACCTTAATAGACAGTTTCCCTTTGTCGCAACTTTAGAGTTACCAGATTTAAATCGACTAACTAATGATCCAATTAACTATGCTCCTTGGTGGCTGGTGATACCTCATAAATTACCCTCGGATATTCCTAAGTTCAATGGAAACCCTGGAGAAGATCCGTCGACTCATGTTATGACTTATTTTTTATGGTGTTCATCAAAATCCCTGAATGATGATTCTGTTTGACTACGTATTTTCCAGCGTACGCTCATAGGTCCAGCTGCAAAATGGTACATTGAATTACCTAGATCTTCTTTTGATAATTTCACTGCCTGCCCTAACTACTGTCTTTTTGACTCATTTCCAGTTACCCATCAGATATGAATTTGGAACGGAAATCTTCACCGATTTCAAACAGACTAATGCTACTCACATCTCTGATCATATTCATAAGTGGCATTGTCGTCATAGAATGGTTAAGACATTTGTTCCGGATCAGCTCCTTGCTGAATGGTCCATTAAGTCTCTGTTACTATCTATAACTGAGGATGTGGCTAAGGGTGGCGTTGTCACAGAATAGAAAGTTATCGCTCGTGCCCAATATTTATACTTTATTTATACTCAGTCTGACATGCTCTATGAAAAAATTCCTAACATGCCAAGATCTAATTTTACTGTTCCTCCTCAATTAAAGGACTCTCATGTCAGAGACGGTTTGATTGGCACTGCAAGCACACATCACACTACTGCATCTGATCCTGCTCTTGCTTCCGAAATTAATTCCGTGTCATTTGACAAGGGAAAAAGTGACAAGAAACCCAGAAGTAAGAAAAAGGGGAAATCTAAGAAAAAACAAACTTCTAACCCGCAGGAAAGATCATCTGATCAATCGTCTGGACCTAGGAAACCTCATTATCCATGCATAATCTGTAACGAGGAACACCTTTTTAGGGATTTTCCTCACCATGCTGAAGTCTCAAAAATCACCAAGACTTCTCATGCTTCAGCTGTGTTGATAGACCCATTTCCAAATCCGGACACAAACATGGTTGCTACGGATCCAACTCCTAGTTCCCAAGTGTTAATGTTATCTGTCACAAAACCTTCAACATATATTTTGATGTCAATGCGTAATAAAGATTATGGTAGTCAGACCACTGATCAACCTACTACCTTGACAAAGAATCCGTCTACGAAATCAGTACTGCCTACTACTATTCTTGAATTGACAATCAAGCCAACAAAGGGAGTAATTCACAAATCGACATATAATCCTCGAGCGAGAGCTGCACAAAATTATAATATAGTTGAAGATTTGGCTCAATCCCCTTCAAATTTGTCTACTATTGAGGTATTACAAAATTTTCCCTCCCAAAAACAATATTTATTGTTGGCTATTGGTGGAATTGATTCGACTGATTCTAATCTTGTCGTCTTTAATCATAAGAGCTATGTGCCACAACTACCAGCAAAATTGGCATTCTCCATGCAAGTAAGTGTTCTCAATCACCTTGTTCATCGCACTATTATTGATGAGGGAGCATCTACATGCATTATGTCTCTAAATTGTTGAAAGTCACTTGGCTCGTCGTGCTTATCACAATCATCAACGACGTTGAAGGCATTTGATGGATGTACATATAAACCGTGTGATATTATTAATAACCTGCATGTTGAACTAGGGGGAAAAGCAGTGAATATTGATGTTGAGGTTGTTGACGAACCCCTTGACTATAATATTCTACTTGGAAGGCCATAGATATATGCAATGACTGCAATTGTTTCTACATATTTTAGAATGATTTCCTTTCCACATAAAGGTACTATCACAGTCATTAATCAACTATCCTTTTTTGCCTCTGCTTCATAGGTAACTGGAAGCATTCTGTTCGTTCACATATCCCAACTAGAACTTCAGAACATTGGTGTAGGACTCTTAAAATATTCCACTCTTATGGGAACCTTTGCATTACTGCCGCCTACGACGTCGACATAAATTTCAAGTATAAAGACCTGCTACATGGTCTCTTCCACTCTATCTGGATTAAGGAAGAGTACGAGTGATTCTGAAATTAATATGTTGGATGAATTTCTGCCGCCCAACCCTATTGAGCTGGCATAGAAATCAATCTATCTGGCTTGGGTTGCAAATCTGAAATCAGCATTGCCGAGTGTTTGGGTTGATCGTTCATTAGATTTTGGTACTCCCTCTAATCCTTTTACCTCAATGTTCTTGACAGATGAGAATATTTTGGAAGCCATGATGTTAGAAGGAGAACCATGGGAAGATTATCATAATTGTTCCCATCTTCCCGATTATGAAGAAAATTATCTTAGTGAACTATATCAACCATCAATCAAAAATTTCTTTTCGAATTATTTACCCATTAATGCAATCCATTCCAAGCGCAATCTGTCAAATATTAAAGAAACCATTTCTATTGATATTTTGACCAAACCTGGCGTTATAGAAAATATTCATGTCGGTATATCTTGTTCTCCATCAAAACTCGAATCATATCTCTCTATTTCGTGAATTCCATAATGTATTTTCTTGGTCTTACGAGGAAATGCCGGGCATAGATACTAGTATTGTTGAATACACTATTAATATGTATCCTGATGTCAAATTGGTGCATCAACGACTTTGTCTTGTTCATCCAAAGAAAGCCACTGCCATTAGAGTAGAAGTTGATTTTTTTTTGCGTGCTGGTTTCATATACACTGTTCTACTAACTGAGTGGGTTTCCAATATTTTTCTTGTCATTAAAAAACAAGGAACCATTAGAGTGTGCATCGATTATCGGGATGCTAATTTGCTTATCCAAAAGACAACTATCCTACTCCCTTTATCGACCGGATTATTGACGAATGTGCTGGATGTGAAATATTTTCGTTCATGGATGGATTTTCTAGGTACAATCAAATCAATATCCACCCAGAGGATCAACATAAGACAACATTCATCTGTTCCTGGGGCACATTCGCTTATAGGAAACTACCATTTGGTTTAAATAACGCTGGGCAACTTTTCAGAGAGCAATGGACTATGCTTTCAATGACATCAAGCACATTGTTCAACCTTATCTAGATGATTTACCACCGCATTCACAGAATCAGACTGATCACCCGATGCATTTGAGAGCCATTTTATTACGCTACTGACACTACAAAATACGCTTCAATCCACATAAATGTGTGTATTGTGTTGGTTCTGATCATTTGCTTGGATTCGTAGTCTCAAAAGAAGGAATTTGAATTGAACAATTGAAGGTTCAGGCCATTTTTGATTTGCCTGCACCATGAAACTTACTTCAGATACAGAAACTTCAAGGAAATTCTAACTTCCTAAGAAGGTTCATTCCAAACTACGCCGAAATGGCTAAAGGATTTACTCGATTATTGAAAAAGGGGATTCCCTTCCATTGGGACCAAGTTGCGCAAGCTTCTTTTGATGCTGTCAAGGTGTTACACCATTTTTTGGTCATCTAACCTATTACTATTAGATGGACCTAAGTACACCATTTAAGACCAATTTTACCCTAAGTAAAATTGCTTTCACTATGAAAAATAACTTATTAAAACACCTTTATTAAGTTGTTTATGGTCTAAACAGGAAACCCCATGAGGAAATATTAAATAAATCCACATTTGTTTGATTTTACTCAAGGAATAATTAGTTAAACAACAGTTTAATTAATATTCCTGGTCATATTTAACCCAAAATAGGAAAATTAATTACATAAATGATTATTTATCTTATTATTTTCTAGGAATAATTATTTAAATCTTATTTAAATAATATTCCTTGTTAAATTTGACTAAATCACTCATAAATAGTTAAATAAATCATTATTTATTTAATTATTATTCAACCACATCCTTAAAATGATAAATAAATCATTTGTTTATTTATTATTTACAAATAAAGGGATTTGACCCAAGTCAAATTCCTTTTCCCTCCAACAAAAATAATAAAATATTCCATAAAAGTTGGATCTTGATTTGGTTATTAATATTTTAATTATGCACCAATATTTAGACTAACTCAATATTTTGTTATAAATAGAAGAGTTTTTCCATTCATTCATCACCTTTTGTTGCCTAAATATCACTCTGGATCTATACTTTTGGTCTGACTTTGATCCACCATCATTGTCATATTTTTCTATCTTTTTGCTTGTGAGCTCCCTTTGAGTTCCATTTTTGTCTGGGTTTTCTACACCATCAAGAGAGAGAAATTTTAGATCTGAAGTGCTGAGGACTTACAAGAACCCATCCCATTGAGGAGAACTAGTAACATCCTTTTATGTTTTCCTCCTAGGTTCCCTTAATATAAAATTCATTCAACATATTCTTGTCTTGTCTATTGGATGCATGGAGTAAATCTCGTTTTATTTATTGCTTAATGTCTTTTGATGCATAGGTCTATATTTTTGCAACATTTATCTTGATTAACTAATTGCAGATTTGAAGATATTGGTAGCCATCTTTTGTTGTTAGGGCTGTTTGTTATGCACAGCTAAAGTGGTCTTTTTTCGTACACTTGCAACTAAGATTCATACTAACAACTGACGACTCTACACGGGTTTACGATTATGACCGCTGTCGTTTTTATGATCCTTGTATATCCAACTACTTCAAATCCTAAGATTTCTCTTTAGCCTCTTGTTTTTCTTTTCTTGATATTTTTTTTAACCTATAAAATCGTAAAACAGTAAAAATTCTAACTTCCGTGTGTTTTCAGACCTATTGCGCAGGTGACAAACATCAGCCGCAGCTGAGACGACACATTTTGCTGAAATCTGCCACCGAGAGTGCCACAAGTGCAGGTTGCACTTTTTGGCCCTAAACCTGCGACCTGGAGCTTCAGGGCACACTTTTCAGCGTAAAAACTACGACCTATGCAGAAAATAGGTCAGAAACTGCGACCTGGACTTTTTGTGGGGGTTTTTCTGAAATTTTTCTGGGTTTGTTTGGGCCTCTGTTCAGGGTTTTTTGACCTCCGTCTCTACCCGTTTTGGACCTATAATTTTTCTGTTTTACTAAACTAAGTGGGAACCTAGCCCCCTAGGGCTTCAGTACCCTCCACACTTTGTGGAAGAGTTTTAGTTACTGCAGGTTGTCTGAAATTTTCAGAGTGTTCAACCATTTTTCAGATCTGATACCTCACCTTCAGATCCACTTCAAATTGGCTATTTATTCATACAAATCACCTCATTTAGTTTTGTTTGGGTTTTCCTCTAGGGTTCACTCCATTTCCCTCCAGGAGATAGCCTTTCGCCACCTCATTTATAACAATATTTCCTCTGATTTGTTGCTGTTTTTTGCACCACTTTCCAGCAGATTTAACATTTAGATCCCTGTCCCTCTCGACCTTATATCTATTAGCTATTTTGGTGTGTTTTGACTAGTTTTTTGCCCACCTACAGACTAATTTTTGAGAGGCCCGCCTTCTCGAGTTTAAATTATTGCATTATTAGCTGTTTATTTACTGTTATTTCAATTTCATATAATGTTATCTGCAGGTTTATTTACAGTTACACAACACACTTTTTCTTTTTCTCTACAAATGTCTAGGTTTAAAAATTAAAATTTACACTCTTTGCACACACACCCTAAGCGAAAAAGGGCTTGGTTAACACCGCCAAGAAAAGACTCTAAAACATGAAATCAATTGATCCTGCACCTCTTCGCCCTTGTTTTGACATTGTAATCAGTTGATCTTGCACCTCCTTTCCCTTGTCAGTCTCTTTTTATTTTGTGCCATGTTTGTGTTGTCATCATTGCACCACCAAGGCATTTATCCCAGAGACTTCTTGGCCTTCATCCTCAATTTCTGGTAGGAAGACTTACTCCTCCGCGTAGGATTCGAGTTAGTCCTCCTCCTCTTTCGCACTCTGACTCTTCTTCTGGTTCATTGGGTTCTACTTCCGCTCCTGGTTCTCCTTCTGTCACCTTCACCATGTCTGGTTCAGGACCTAACGCTGGTGGTAGCCCCAACCCTAATGCTAGGAATAATACTAGTGGGACCGCAACAGGAACTATCCCGACTGCTCCCTTTCTCCTCTGTATGGAAGGCCTTAGTCTTCCCAATTTTGACTAGTTGATAAATGACCCTATACACCATGATGCTAGTTAGCCTGCTATGTCGACCAAGCTCCCTTCCGACATCCCCAAGATTGAAGGCCTTGCTGGAGAAGATCCTACAAATCATGTTCGATCTTTCCACATGTGGTGTTCGTCTAACTCCATTATCGATGACTCTGTCCATCTTTGGTTGTTCCAACGTACACTTACAGGCGAAGCTTCTAAGTGGTATGTTGATCAGGCCTCATCCTCCCATACCACCTTTGCGACTCTTGCCCGGACTTTTCTGTCTTATTTCCAGCTTCCTCTTTGTTATGCCACTGGTACTGAACTTTTGATTTCTTTCTGTCAATCGTCTGCGACCCGCCTATCCGATCATGTCCAGGAATGGCAGAGAAGAAAGAGCCTATGTCGATACCATACCTTCGAAGATTGTGTCTACATGGACTGGTTCCTTAGATATCTCTTTCCCCTTATCGGCAAAGATGTCACATCGCATTTCCCTCAAACTGAAGAAGACATTCTCCAAATTGCGTTAAAATATGACCTGATCTACGCTCTGTCGGGTTATGTTTATACTGTTCTACTTGATCTTCCTAGACCTGATGGTGCCAACACACTAGGGGCATGTCATTCCGCCGACGGTATCGTTGGAGCTCTCTCTCACCCATACGCTCAGCCTCCCATGGGCTATGGTTTTCCTCAAGGGGGTGCCAACACCTCCTGCACTTTTCCCCCTCCCGGTAGCATGTATCTAGAATACGGCATGCCTCCTCCTTTTGCCCAACCTCCTGTTTACCACACTATTACCCAACCTTCTTATTACGCATATCCACAGCCTGGTGCTCCAGCTCCTCCAGCATTAGCACCTCGTCCTCCCTCGCCTTCTCAACCCCCGCAACAATAGCCACCACCCCCTTAGGGGCAGGTGTATGCACAACAGGGCATTACTAATCCTCATCCTTCCAAGAAGAAGAGGAAAGGCACTCAAAATCAATCTGCTCCCAGTAATCCTGGACCTAATCTGCAAAATAATGCTCCTAGCACTACTAACCAGCAACAGGGCACTCAGCCCAAGCAGGACAAGCCTATTCGCACGAACAAGCTTTGTTCTTGTTGTGGTGTTTATGGTCATTACACACATGATTGTCCTCTTTTACCACAGATGAAGCAGATGTGGGAGTCTCAAGCAACATTGTGAGGACAACAAGCCTCCCCTTCCGTCCTTCTCAGTGCTGCACCTAGTCAGCCGGCTATGGTTACTAATCCTTTCCCTCAGCAAAGATTTGTGGCTACCCAACCACCTGAAGGATAGGTGGCCACTCAACCTCTTCCATCTGGTACCTCTGATTACCATATTCTTATGATGAACTATGATCAACCTCTAACTGTAGACATCAACCTCCAGACTTGGTCTTGTCAGTACAACAAGCCTTCCACTACGTTTGTCCCCGAGCCGCCTCCTTCGGTCTCTACAGAGCCTCTTTCGACACCTAATGGTACCTTGCAGATCCCTTAGCCTAAGGTAGAGGTTCATACCAAGATCCCTAAGGGACCAATACGCCGAAATGCTGCTTCTAGAAAAGCTACCTATTCGTATAGCATAGTAGATGATTTGGTGCAATCTCCTACTACCATTTCAACGCTGGAACTCCTCCAGTCATGCCCTTCACAACGAAAAGCTCTACTATCTTCCATGGGCGCTGTAGATCCTTCCGACGATCGATTGATTTTCTTTGATGTTGACCGGTCAGAACATCCTCCTCTCCCTATTTCCGTCACCTTCCAAATCCCAGTCAATATCCGAAACGCCAACGTTTCCCGACGCATTATTGATGAGGGGGCATCCACCTGTGTGACGTGCGCTTCGGTTTGGAAGCAACTCAGTTCACCTGAGTTGGATCCTTCCATGATCACTCTCTAAGCATGGGATGGCCACACCTCCTCGCCCATTGGCCTATTCCTCAACTGTCCTATTACTCTTGCGAGCAAGACTGTTTGCATTGATGTAGAAGTCATAGATGCCCCCTTAGATTACAACATTCTATTGGGTTGTAGCTACACCTATGCGATGTTTTTTGTCCCACCTACGGTTCACCGCAAGATGTCCTTCCCTCATAACGGAAAGATAGTCACCATTGACCAGTTAACATATTACGAACTGAAGTCTCAGACCTCCCCTGATTCCATCACCTCTTTAGTGGCCAATAAGCAAACTGTTGATCCTTTGACCAGTGTCTCACCTGGAGTTTACAAATATTCCTTATTGCTTGGTACATTCCCTAGTCTTCCTCCTCTTTTCTATGATCCCAGCTCATTGAATGTTTGCATGATGCAATCATCTCGGGCTGCCCTCAAGCAACCCGCTTCAGCTAGTCAGCAGCCTCCTCGCCCTCCGCAACCTACTCCTAGTCCTTTGATTCAACGTTCTGGACCTCCTCCTTCTGGCCCTTCACCTATAGCTGGTATCCATGAGCCTCTTTACCCTCCTGGAATGGTACCTCCAGGCCTTAACCATTTAGGAGATGTCTCGCTTGGCCATTACCCCTCTGGTCAGATACCGTTCCTAGCTCCCCCCAGGAGTGTACACGGTACCTGTCATGGCTACCCTCTCTCTCCCTAACTTGACCCTTGGGATTCCCATCTGATACCTTGATCCTCCAGCCACTACCCCGCCTGGTCAACCCAAACCTTATCTTACTTTGACCCCAGTCCAACCGGCCCCCTTGACTTCTCCCGCTATTACAGTGCCTCATCCACCTCAACAGGAACCCCATCCTGTTACGATCGCTTTGGGTAAAAAGGGAAAAGCTCGCAAGAGGGCCTCAAAGGACAAGGCTACCCCGACTGACCCTGCACCTTCCTTGTCTGCAAAGCCCTATGCTTTGTGTGATGTCGTTGGCCATGCCACCCATACCTGTCCTGAACTGCCTTGTATCAAGCCCATGGTTAAAGTTACGTTCCTTGAGTCTACGGTTCCTGAAGCCTCTGTTTCTTCCTCGACTGCAGCCAAAAACCCTAAAAATATTCACACCAATCAACCTTGTGCTTTGTGTGATCTCCATGGCCATTATTCCAACCATTTTCCCCGCCTTACACATTATCGCGCCTCTTTGGAGGTAGTTCAGGAGTACGAGGTTGAACATAACCAATTCGCCTCTCCTGTACTTGCGCAGTATGGTACGGGCCAACTTGAGGATTTACATGCTCCCATTGACATTCCCCCTCCCGATGTCGAGATGATGGATCCTGCGACCACCATCATCTACCTATCATCATCCATGAGACCCTCGGTGGAAGTTCCCCCTGCATCTTCCCTTGTTGTTTCGCTTGACCTCCCTTCAGTGATCACCCTAGGCATAACATTGGTAGATCTCTTATTTGCTTGTTCTTCCATCATCCCCCGTGACGATGCGCATGTGAACCTTTCTTCTCATGATGATGAGTCAGGTAGCTTCGCCGCGTCATGTGGTCTCCCTTCTTCCAATCACTCCATCTTCTATTGTGATGATGACATCATGGAAGCCTTGTCCACCGCTGACTTCATCTTTCTCGCCCATAAACGAGAAGGCACCATCCATGCCTATGGTGACTTTCGCATCCTGAGCACAAGCTACACCTCTGGTAGCTTCCACACTCCACCTCACCGTCGGTGTGTGAGTAATAGACATCCTACCCAGATCGCCCCCTCTCGCGAAGGGCGTTCGATTTCCACTTTGCACTCAGGTTTCTAACATTGTTCATCATCCTCCCATTTATTGTCTTGTGACACCTTTCAGATGGACCTCCCGTCCACACCTTATATTGGTTTTGCTGACGGTGCAATTTGCTACTCCTGGAACCTCGCCTCGGCAGGTTGGACCATTTTTACCTCCTTGCATTCGCTTGTTCTCTTGAATGGTGCATGCATTGGTACTACTACCAATAATCAGGCCGAATATGATGTAGTGCGGGTTTTATTAGCCGATGCCCTTTCACATTGCATCCTCCACCTTCATGTTCATTTAGATTCCCTGCTTCTTGTCATGCAATTGAATGGTGTCTATCGTGTGCACAATCCTATCCTTTTTAGAAGATATTTACGAGTGAAGCTTTTGATGCGTGAATTTGAAATTATTACATTCATTCATTTACTTAGAGCACAAAATCACTATGTAGGTAGCATTGCAAACAATATTCTAGATTGGCATTTAACACACGCATTTAACACAAGACAATAACATAAAACCATCAAAACGATGCATATCCATAATATGTGTCGTATAAAATGTTTTAGAGTCGATCAATTTTGATACATATGACATGCCCATAGCATGTTACAAAAACTCAAAACTGGGGGAAACAACTGCCACTACACACTAATCACTATCTAGAGGATCCAAAGCCAATGGTTCTACTCCCGTAGCTCGTAGATCATGCATCCCTTGTCGGGCCATCGCCATGCGCTGCATGACCCCTCGTCACTCCGAGGGTAGTTCAATACATGACTCTATGTACTGGTCCTTTAAGTCTTTCCAGCTACGCTCTGAAACATTGGTCAGAAGCCTCTCACATCTACAACGGATGTCCTCCAGGAGGGCTGCTGCATCCTCATTTTGCGGCGCCCTCGATCCACTAGGTTCTGCAACTCCTGATACTATAGGCCATCCCATATACCCGACTGGTTTTACCGGTGCTGTATTTGCATACCAAAAGTGAAAGAATCAATACCATATACAATATTCGGAAACTTTACATTGCACATAAAAAGATTAGCAATTTGTCACTTACCATCAAGGCCCCATACTCAACCAGGAGGCAGTGGCAAATCCGGGTCCCCAAAATAACTCATCTCACTATAGGGATAGTCGTCTATGTACAATGGCATCTGATCCCAATGCATAAAGAACTCGGGTCGGAATACCCATCCGACTGCTCCACCTCCTCCTCTGCACAGTAGTCACCCCCACCGGTGCATCCTGGGCTCTCTCGGGCCCCCATCCTGGAGTTGTATACGAGGTCGAAGTGTTAGGATCTTCTCAAAGAAGAGCGAGCACAAAAATGTACCATATGCACAATCATGGTTCACTTGCCGCTTGCGTAGCGGAAATTGTCGTTTCAACGACGAAAACATCATCTGGGCCCACCCATAGTAGTTCCCACCCAACACACTCTCCACAAGCATCATTTTCCCTCTAGTGATGTGGTGGAGTGCTTGGTTCCCAGGATCTGCAGCACCGCAACGGCCACAACATGGTTCTCTAACCTCTCTAGATCCTCGATGGGTATTCATATCCCTTTGACATGGAGAACTGGACGACAATGATGCTCTAAAAACTCCATGATTTTCCACTCTCGCGGTAACACTGGCTGAGTATTCCCTACCATCCCAAGTGGTGGGAGACCCGTTAGGAAATATACACTTCTAGACCATCAACTCGATCCAGTGCCTGTGCACTATAAAGACCTCTTGGTCCAGATCACAATAGCTGACATTCCAGACCAATAAGGGCTCTCTTGCTCTCATCAGAGGGTTCTCCACAAACTTCAGAACCCCAAACTTGGCCAATGCACTGTAGACACCCTGATCCTCCTGGATCTCCGACCGTAATGTGCCCAGGTATTTCTCTCTCCATTTGATCCGTAATTCTGCCATATCTGCACAAAACCATCATACTTGTCAGTGTACAGATACGAAAGACTGTATGCAAACAAAAAAACTCAGTTCTCAGCTAAAAAACAACATAGAAAAACCCCTCCCTACCAGGTTGCACTTTTCATGCCCAATCCTGGGACAGGTTGCAGTTTTCTGCCCAAAAACTGCTACCCAGGTCACAGATTTTTCCCCAAAAAGTGCAACTCGGCCGTGAAGAAGAGAAGGGGTCTGTTCCTGAGCTCTGGGGACCTAAACTGAACTTTCAATCCACTGAAATGAAAGAGTAGGGTTAGGCCTTTTACCTGCAACTGACGGATCTCGATTCCAACGGTCGATTTGTCTGCTATGTCGCCGCAAGATTTAGGGCCTTCTCTCCTCTCTACATTCACCACAACTCCACATGAAAGTGAGTGAATTTGGAGGGAAAGTACCTTATTAAAAGAGAAACCCCTGATTTTTTTTTTGCCTGCTGCGGCCAAATCGTAGCTCAGTTTGAGAAACCGTATGCACCATTGGAAAGCTCTCACCGAGCCCTCAAATGGGTATCTGTTAGTTTTTTGTGATTTGATACTTCACCAGGACACGTTTTGTCCACGAAGCGTCACTTCACTACTCCCAAAAATCGAATTTATTCACTTGCAACACTTGTACTTGGGGGAACCACTTTTACTTCATACTTGTCCATGCTCATGTCAATTTTCTTCGTGAGTAACCACCATGTACTCATGTTTTTATGGTCCCCATTGGACCTTTTCTATGTGGCAGCACTATCGAGTCACCCTTGTTTAGAGTATCCGAGTTGAGTCATCATTGCATTCATGGAATCTATCCCGAGTCCCTTTGTATCCCGCTATAGTCCTCCTTCCTTCATTGCTTGGTTATTCTCTCGTGTCGTACATTATGGCCTTCAGTCCCACTGTCCCCTATCCCTCATGATGTTGTGTCAGTCACTGCCAGGTCATTCATGCCCTTTATGCTCTAACAAGGGAAGTCGCCCGTCCGCTACTCAGTACCCCCCATTTCGTCATCATCCATGGTGTCAGTCTATGAGTCACTCTACTATTTTCTCTCGTGCCTTAGTTGAGGATCCCTTATTGCCTCACCTATGGAAAACCTCCTTCTGTCGACATCCGATCATTCATTCTAGAAGACAGGTCTAGAGGGCAGTGTACCTTGGTTCCAGCTTCCACTCTTTTTCAGTGTCTCGGATCAGGAAAAGGGACTCCTTATTGCCCTTTGACTTGATTTTTTCTCAGCTCCAGCTCCTTTCAGCATGATCGAGATCCGTATAACCTATGGTTCAGTGATGCAACAGATGATACCGACGATTCCTAGGTGTGTGTGAGATGTTTTTAGGCCTCATGAGGGGGTGGCTCGACAGGTAACCCCCCACATGCCCGGATGACCTCTTCATTACAGCCTTTGATGCAGCTCCATACATTTGATGATGTCGGAATCAACGACTTGCAGTGCCTTTTTGTTTGCATGTATCAGTTAGATTTTCAGATCCCTTTCCTGTTTATAGGGGAATTTGGGTTGTATTTGTATCTCATGTACTCAGATATTATTGTATAAGTCCTGGTTGTTATCCCAGGCACAATATGTATGTGGGATACATTATCATGATTTTACCTGTCTCATGTTTATGCCAACATGTACTATATTGTTCAGTCCCCTGTTTACCGGACGCATTATACTTTGTACTTTGTCTCGACGGGCATAGGTATGCCTTCCCCACCGCCTATAGCACAGGTACTCACTCATAAAAGAGACTTGCCACACCTGTAAGTCTCACCTCCTTAGGGTCTAGTCCTTTAGTGCTTCGGTCTACCTTACATTTCTCTCTCTTTGACTTCCCCTTCGGTGTCTAGTGATTGAGTTCTTACAACGTACTTCGGTCATATGATTAGCTCCTAACGGTCATATGATTAGCTCTAAGTAAAATTGCTTTCACCATGAAAAATAACTTAGTAAACACCTTTATTGCTGTTACAAGATCTAAAAAGGAAACTCTCAGACAGTTACCATGCATTAAATCCACTTGTTTTTGATTTCCTCAAGGAATAATTAGTTAAATAACACTTTAATTAATATTCTGTCATATTTAACCTAAAACAAAATTTTAATTACATAAATTATTATTTATCTTATTATTTTCTAGGAATAATTATTTAAACCTTATTTAAATAATATTCCTTGTTAAATTTGACTAAATCACTCATAAATAGTTAAATAAATCAATATTTATTTAATTATTACTCAACCACCTCCTTAAAATGATAAATAAATCATTTATTTATTTATTATTTACAAATAAAGGAATTTGACCCAAGTCAAATTCTTTTTCCCTCCAACAAAAATAATAAAATATTCCATAAAAGTTGGATCTTGATTTGGTTAATAATATTTTAATTATGCACCAATATCTAGACTAATTTAATATTTTGTTATAAATAGAAGGGTTTTTCCATTCATTCATCACCTTTTGTTGCCTAAAGATCACTTTAGATCTATGCTTTTGGTCTAACTTTGATCCACCATCATTGTCATATTTTTCTATCTTTTTGCTTGTGATCTCCCTTTGAGTTCCATTTTTGTTTGGGTTTTCTGCACCATCAAGAGAGATGAATTTAGATCTAAAGTGCTGAGGACTTACAAGAACCCATCCCATTGAGGAGAACTGGTAACATCCTTCTATATTTTCCTCCCAGGTGCCCTTAATATAAAATTCATTCAACATATTCTTGTCTTGTCTATTGGATGCATGGAGTAAATCTCGTTTTATTTACTGCTTAATGTCTTTTGATGCATAGATCTAGATTTTTGTAGCATTTATCTTGATCAACTAAGTGCAGATTTGAAGATAGTGGCAGCCATATTTTGTTGTTAGGGTTGTTTGTTATGCACAACTAAAGTGGTCTTTTTTCGTACACTTGCAATTAATATTCATACTAACACAAGGATACTCTTATCCGAGCATCATTAATGTATCCCCCTAATTATCAAAATGATTATTTCCTATATATTGCTGCGACCGAAACGACCATTGCTATGGTATTGGTCTAAGTAGAAGATGTAATTGAACATCCTATCTATTATTTGCGTCGTAATCTCAATGATGCGGAAGTTAAGTATTCATACGTAGAAAATATTGCCTTGGCAGCTGTTCAAGCTGTTCAAATATTTCACCATTATATCCTGCTCCGAAAAACCACTATCGTTTCAGATTGCAACCCCATGACTTATATCTTATCACGTCAATTGCTGGGGGGCAAATATTCAAAATGGATTGTCATTTTGCAGGAATTTGATTTGGAATTCATCAAATCCAAGTCAAGTAAGTCTTTAGTTTTGGTTGAGCTTCTCTGTGACCTTCCCTCTGATAGTACTACAGCTATGTCAAAACCATCAATTCCTAACGAGTCTCTCTTTCTGATTGGATCATCTGATCCTTAGTATGGGGATTTCATCATTTATCTCCAAACTCAAAATTTTCAACCTAATACCTCTCGCTCTGAATAATGACGTGTTCGATACCAAGCCAAAGATTATCGGATCGTCAGCGATACACTTTATCGTCATGGTGTCGATACCATTTTAAGGAGGTTCCTCACTCATGAGGAGGCCGAAAAAGTGTTAAATGATTGTCATGCTGGGGCTTGTGGTGGAAATTTATCTGGATATGGTACTGCACAGAAGATACTCTGTGCTGGTTACTTTTGGCCTACTATTTTTCGAGACTGCATCCTTGCGGTCAGAAGTTGTCCAGCGTGCCAGATTTTTTATCGTAAAATCTGTAAACCGCCAGTGCCAATGCATCCTGTTGTCTCTGTGGGACCATTTTCGAAATGGGTATTGAATTCATGACCTGTAACCCTCATTCGTTCAGGGGGCACGGTTATATTATTTTCACAGTCGACTATTTTACCAAATGGGCCAAAGCGATGCTTACGTTCAACAACACAGGATAAACAAATACATTGTTTTTCTTTAATCATGTTATTTCATGGTTTGGGGTCCCACAGGCTATAGTTACAGATCATGGGAAGCATTTTTACAATCACGTGATGGCTGAATTGACTGCCAAGTTAGGATTTTCACATGATAATTCTAATCCTTATTATCCACAATCAAATGGAAAAGTTGAAGCTATCAACAAGATTCTTAAACATATGCTTCAACGAATGATAGGAGTTCGTAAAAGAAATTGGAATTCGATCCTGTACTCTGCCTTGTGGGCATATCAAACCTCGGTGAGAAACGCAACTAGATTTACTCCTTTCCAATTGGTGTATGGTCTGGAAGCTATCTTACCAATCCAATGTGAAATACCATTGTTAAAACTCGCAATCGACTTGTTACCTAACACCTCAGAAGAAGAGGCATGTCTCCTTAATCTCATCCATCTTGATGAAACACGTCGTGAAGCCCAATTGGCCAACGAAGCACATAAGAGACGTATAAAGGTGCAATACGACAAAAATGTCCAGCCTCGCATTTTCTCAGAGGGCGACTTGGTCCTTTTTTACGATTAAGAAGCTGATGTAATAGGTATAGGAAAGTTTGAGCCATTATGACATGGCCCCTATATTGTCAAAAGAGTTCTTGCTAAGGGTGCCTATGAATTGGTTGATTACGATGGAATTCCGTTGGTGCAACCTAGAAATGGGTTGTATTTGAAACATTACAATGCTGAATCATGAGCGTAGTAATTTTTTGTATTATATTGTATATATATGCTGTTGATTTGCATTCACTATCTTAATTTGCTTTTACAGTTTTCTTGACGTTAGTAATCCGCTTTACAATTCATCGCAGATGTATGAATGTTCAGAACCCTTTGTTGGATATCCTGATGGTGCTAGTCGTAGTACGCAGAATCTATCCTCTGTAGCATGGGCCATTCTCGCTCTAAACGACGAGTTAGTGAGTTTTCAAGGGATTTGTATTGGTAGATCGACGAAAAGTATCGCTGAGTATAGCGCATTAATCAAACTTCTATATGATGCCATTTCATTTGGTATTAACAGTATCATCATAAGGTTAGACTCACAACTTGTGATATTACAAATTACTAGTGTTTATATCCTTAGAAATCCGACATTGCATAGATTGTTCCTAAGAGTTCGACTTTTGGAAAGACATTTTGATTTTATTCAATATCAACACATTTCCAGAAATTTGAACACATTGAATGATTCATTAGCTAATCAAGTTTTAGACAGACATTTGCAACATATGTAAAGAAAACATTCACATCATTGAATAGGATTGCATAATAAACATAGGAAAACACTGAAATCATATAGAAAGATAGTTATAGGTTTTTAAAAAAATTTGTGCCCAAGACACATTGGTCATCTGACCTCAAAATGTATGAAAAATATCACAAGTAAACTAGTGGTTCTCATGGTAACATGCTATAGATATAGCTATCTTACGAAGTAATCGCATCCAGTGGTTAGGAACCCCAATAGTGTTGCTGCAGTCGCATGGGTAGCTCTTCGATTCGGCAATCCGGAATCCCGAAAGTCAAACCCTCTATGTGCTGCCGAAGCTCAGCCAGAGTCTCAGAAATATCAAGATCCTGAAGGACTGCTCTCCCGATAGCCCTCTTTGCCGACACATCTACTTCATGCTCTAGTTCCACTACTGGTTGAACACGACCAACATCTGCATTACATCAAACATTTAGTTTAGTCTTGGGAAACAATAAAAATACAAAAAAAATTGTATAAACCTTAGGAAAATAAAAAACATGGTCAAAACATTATTACCCATTACACCCCACTGAGCACCTTCTGGTAATGCTAAATCTGGATCCCCTCGGAAATCAACGCCTACGTATGTATACTTATCGATGGCGACAATCTGTCGTTGGAACCAGGCAAAGAACACAGTTGAGAACACAATGGTAGATTGGTCTGCATGCCTACCCATGAGTTCCACCCATCTCTGCATCCGTGGATCTCTAGGATTAGACACATCCAGTGTCACATGTTGTGGCTGTATCAGTGGAATCCATTCCAAGGAGAAGGATATAAGGATAGAACCATAATTGAAATTCTTCTTCCTTCCTCCCTTTGCTTTATTCAATTGTTCCTTTATTATAGAAAGAACAACTTCAGACCAGTTGAAGACTGTTGGCTCCATACACTCTAGCACGTACTACATATACAATCTATTCGCTACATGTAGTGTAACGTTGTCAGCAAGTTTTGTGATCGTGAAAATGATAGTTCTCAAAGGAAAATATCTAACATCTCAGATGTTTATCTTTCCATCTTTCCTTGGCTCTGCCCCTGAATAACAATGTTACAAAACATAATCTCTCATTATCTCTCCTCCAACAATAGACCCTGAGAGTGAATTGGGCAAGCCTCTCCTCGAAAAACCTGTAAGAAAGTACACATCCTCGACTGTTATGGGAAACACTTGGTTCTTAATATGAAATGCCTCGATAGCTAGATCCCATGCTCAAACTAAGAACTCCAAGAGTTGTATTTGTTGTCTCATTCCTGACAATTTGGAGTACTTAAGCAGTCCACAATCTCTTAAGGCTCTTACTGTACTCGGATCATTTAAGGCAATCATATCCTATTCTTCATGTTCTCTTTCCCTCCATTTAATCGTCATTATAATCCGATGGAAACCTGAAATACAACCATAAGATCCATTAGAATCCAATCAATGCAAAAAACTAGGCAAATTTTGGGCATAATGTGAGAAATAAAAATATAGATTGCGCCCAACGCACTCCCTAACAAGATACTGATCTAAAATTGTGAGAACAAAGTATTTCTTATACAGATATTGACAGTAGGGGCCTTTTACTGGTTATTTCACCTTTACTAGAAAGGATGAAACTAGAAGCTTCTGGCCCACAATCAATGAAAGTATTTGTTTATGTGCAAATTATTCATTAATCAAAATTTTATGTGTGAATAAGCAAGTTCAAGTATTCTGCAAATGAAGTAATGTGGTTTGAAGTGAAAATGAGGAGTTGTGTTCACTGTATAAGTCTGATTGGGATAAGTGTACTTATGAAAAGTTACTATTTAATGTAGTAGAAACTGAAATATAACAGCAAAAATGCACAGCATAACAATAAGCATTTGTTTAAGCAGTTCACCCCTCTCTTGGGCTACCTCTGCTGGGTCCATAAGCCTCTAATTAGGCTTTTCCCTCTTTCATTAATGCTCAAATTAAGAATTACATTATGTAGAAAGCCTCAAAAGGAAAAATTAGCTGCATATTCAGAAACAGAAGACTGAAATCAGTATAAATTGACTATTCATTCACCTCCAATGGATGAGTATAGTCAAACACAACTGATCTTTCATTAGGCCCTGGTGGCTCCACAACCAAAATCATTGGTAAAATCACTGATAGAGCGCTCTGATGGCTTTGCAACCTGTCCCAACAGCTCCAGAATGCTTCAATACCCCAAAATCAAATTTTTTTTTGTCCCAAATGGACTTCCCTAGCCAAAGTTATAGCTAACTGAAGTTTTGCCCAGTGTCACCTAGAAAAACTCCAGCTAAGTCTGGCTAACTGCTAGATAGCGCCAACAAATCTGGGGTGGTTGCTAAATTTGGGGAACCTCCATACTGACCGCCAAAATGGGGGGGCTAAGAAATAGGCCCACGTGACCGGACCGAACGGGGTTCGTTGAACAACTTTACAAATATGTCGGTGTTGATTAATGTTTGAAACCATATATTAAAACGTCTTCCGCACCTCCCGCCGGTCCTTGTGACCAAGACCCAAAGTTATGCGCCCCAAAACAAACTTTAAATAAAAGTTCGAACGCAATACTTTCAAAAACCATTGCCGTGGCCCAACGGTCGGGCCGCCCGGCTTTGAACGCGCCCACCCGGTTTCAAGTCCTGACGCGTGCATAAACAAATTTTTAACGCCCATTTCATATGAATCTTGGGGCCACGTGGCGGCCTTCGGGATGGCCATGTGGCGCCCTTTCATTGGCTGCCTGCGAAATATTTTGCTAAATATTCTATGGAATATTCTGTGGAATATTCTTTTTTAATAAAAATAATTTTTTATAAAGTCAAATTTGGCCATCCTTTTACTGAAATTGGCAAACTTCAAAGCTGAATATCTTTCTCATACGACGTCGGTTTTCAGTGCCGTTTGCGTCTACAGGATCATTTTTTCGAGCTCTTTCCAGTCGATCTGGTTCGGACCAATTCTAAGAAACTTCATTTTTGAGCATTTTTCTACAAGAGACTTGATCTCCTGATCAGAGACAATGCATTGTGTATGCAAGTAACCTTCATTGTACTTGCTATGCAATGCAGGTTTCAACATTTAGGGGTGTGTTTCCCTCTTTTTGCACAGAATTTACCCTAGAGGCCTTAAAACCCTAAAAAATTTCAGAAATTGGAAATGAAATGAATACTAAAGGAAAGAGGAGGTTCATATCACTAACCTGGATCAAATGGCAATGAAAACTGTCCACATAAATGATCACAATGAGCAGCTGAAGTTCGGGGGAAAAATCAGGTTCAGAGCTCCAAAATGCAAATGGTAACTATGGAATGGTAAAAATGAATAGTGAAATTACTTTTAATAGTCATTTAATTATTTTCAAATTGAATTTATTGCTATGACTATAGTTTTATTATGTTTTTATCATGAAACAGGTATTTTTAATCCATTGGATGTTGTTCTGAACAGGTCTTACAACTAATGAACAGATTAGTCATGCAGATTTATTTCAAGAATGATTTGACCAAAAAGCATACTTTTTCTCCTTATTTTTCGAGCTTTGTTAAAAATGAAAAAGGATTTGAAGCACACTTTTATGTCTTTTTCGAGCTTCGATAATAACGAAAAAAGAACCTATGGAGTCTTCTTTGAGCTCTTTTCAGACTCCGATAATGTGAAAAGATTTCTGAGCACTTGTCTTTTCGAGCTCGTAAAATTAAATTAATTGATATCTACTCAGTATAAGTTTAACCATTTTCCGGACTAAGATAGATTATTTACGAAAAAGGAATACCTTGGTTAAACATGACCAAAGAGGTTCTCTCAGTTATTATTTTACACTTTTTCGAATCTGAGTGACAAATTTACGAAAAAGTACTTATGGAGTTTTCTTTCATCCTCTTTTTCAAACTCTCTAAATATGAAAAAGGATCAGGATATCACTTTCATTAAGCTTGTTAAAACATAAAATAGTGACGAGCTTGTCGATCATGGCAAGAATCGAGTTTCATTCATCGCTGACTCCTTAAATTTTTAAATAGCGATACATTATTCGCCCGAAGAGTTGAATTATAGATCAAGAAAATGTTATCCTCCTCAAGCTTGTTAAAAAAAAAAGAGGTACTGGTTGACAAATGACAGGGGAAAATTTGGGAAAAGTAAGCAGAATTCTTTATGGTAGCAAGTCACTCTTGAACATGAAACTTCCTTCACTCCATGTCCGTGAATGTTTGGGTTGGGTAATCATCTTGACGGTTAATTCATACCTATGGTTCATCATACCTTCACTTCGGTTTTGGGTTAATGCTGCCAACTCATCTCAATGTCACCGATATGTTCAAGAGAAGTCATTTAGTGAATAACTCATCCTTTGCAATACTCATAAACCTTTATTCTCATAAACGTCATCCCTGAAAATTGCTATATCAAGTCATACCCTTGTCTCCGAAATCAGTAAATCCTGTTTCGTAATAAAGTGACTTCCTGTCGACAACAAATCATTATCCAGGAAGTTCACTTAGAAACATCAGATTCCAGTAACATGAGGCTTGTTATAGCATCGACAAGATCCTCACTTTCGGACTTTTGACCAAAAGATTTTTTTGGCATTCGACATCAAATCATCTATTCACGCCTTACGAAATGTACTACAGTACCTTGAGGGCCATTGACATCAATGGTGGTTTTCTCGCGTTTGTTAACAACTCACATCATTGGCTGGTAATCAAACTGTTATCTCCTGAATTGGACCCTAGGCTGAAAAGGAAAAATAGGGTAACAACTAAACCACGCTCATCCCTGTAGCTAGCCCTACAAGGACAGGAGAGGGCTCTTTCCATGAAAGAATATTCAATGGAATACAATAAATGGACTGATATTAGGCTAGGTAAAATGATGGGAAAACACTTTTAATAAAATAAATGAATTTTCAGGGATGTGTGGGACAAAAATGAGACAATTGAATCCGAGAATTAAATCAGGACACAGGGTATTTCATGGGGAAAGATATGAAGGAAACTTAGCAAATAAAATTTAATGAGGATGGGATGGAAAGACTGGCGAGGAGCTGAAAAGGGCACAGTAAATGGATCCTTTCCAAATAGAAGGAAAACACAGAGGATGAATGATTTCCCAAGGCAGAGCACATAAAATGGATTCTACCTTTCTATCCTGAAAGCATTCAAAAGGAAATGTTTATGAATGAGAGGTGAAACATAACAATTTACATATGAAACCAAGGAGAGAACAAATGCTAAATCTCATACCACATGGATCCCACAAATCAGAGCTGCATCTTTTATTAATTCCCTGTCAGACTGTACAATGGAGCGCAGAGTTTTCTTCCACACTATTCCCCTACTTTTGAATTATAGACTTCAGATTTTCCGACTCAGACTGCTTACAAATGATTTACAATTACAATAAATACACTGAAATGTGGGAACATAGATCCACAGAAAAGGGAGCTGTTCTAACAGCTGAAGAACTGAAATGCAATCATAGAAAAATTTCTAACGATCTGCCCCTAAAGAAGGAACAATATTCCATTTGATTGCTGGCAGATTTCACAGTTTTCGCTGTTGAAGAATAAAATAGGCAATCAGATCCTATTTTCTCTGCTGTTGTAGACATATTTTCTTAATTTAAGCTCTTGTCCAACTGTCTGTTTCCTTTGCTCTCCATTATTCATTTAAATAAAACTGACTCTTTAATAAACTGCCGTTGAAATAAAACAAATTGAAGTTATGCATTCGTGAAGGGAAGAAATAGTGAATAGGAAGGAAGGGAGAGGAGGTGGGATCCACGTTATAATCGCAATCTGGATCGGGGAGCAAGGCATGCGTGTTATATATTAAGACTTCCCCCGATGCGATTGGGGATAGTTTATTTATATACAAAAATTTGATTTATACAAAGGGAAAGGGGCCATATTATTACGAATGGGGCGGAGGATTTAAGTGGTGGGGCTGAGGGTCAATCGCAATTGCAATATCAGAGCGGGCAGGAGGAAAAATTTTCATATGGAATTGCCGATTGTGATGGCGCGATTGGATGTGGGCCGTTCGATAGTCAATCGGATCAACGATCGAGATCGCATCAGGCGGGGTTAATCGGAGGCAAGATTTAAACGGTGCGATTGGAACGTTCTGATTAGCGAAGGACCGTCAGATTGGATGAGGAGATTGATGATGATGGTGTAATCGGGAGTGAGCCATCGGCGGAGGTCAATCGGAGGAGGACGATCGGGTGCGCTGATTGTGATGGAGCAATTACATACGGACAGTACGATTTTCGATCGGATCGACGGTCCGGATTGCATCGGGCGGGGCCAACTCGTATCGGGAGTTGCGATCAATCGCATCCGAAATTTTTGCAATTGGCCAATCGGAGGATTCTTATAAAATGAGCGATGTGATCGGGAGAAAGGTTTGCGATTGCGATGGGAAGCAGAGGGGTTTATAATATAAAACTTTATTATAAAGTTTCAGTATGGTGGGGAAGTGGTTTATAATTAAATCACATATTTAGTTAAAAAAAATTAATAACGCGATTTTGTAATTAGGAGGGAAAAAAGGGATCTTTAGGAGGAATATTAAATTTTAAACACAAAATTAAGGAGAAAAATGGGAAATAGGGATTTTATGAGGACATAGGGAATTTTACTTCACTTAAGCATAAATTTCAATCCAGAAGTCAGTTTTGAGAGTGTAGTATACCGTTGGAAAGCTCTTTCTGGTCTCCTTCTCATGGATCTACTTGGAGGATGATTTGGTGTTGAAAATGCTACAGAAAAATTCTCTGAATTTAGGGACATCACTTTGTGGAGATAACAGCTTCCGAATTGTGACTTATTACACATGATGATATAGAATTACATAATGAATAATAATAAAGGAAAAATATCACATTTTCACCTCAAAACATGGTTTTGAGGTGAAAATTACATCAAGCTAAATAAAATGTCTCTTTGATCTTCCAGGTGCTGTGACTTTGAATTTATTTGACTTCCTCATGACCTTGCTGATTTTTATTGACATTTGACTCATTAATTTGACCATGGTGAGACCCTAGAAACTAATGAGAACTATCCTATGATCCACTAACATGATCTTGTGAATAAAAGTGACTAATGACTGAAGACCATAGAGAGGAGAACCAGCAAGTACCTTATGAGGGAAGACTGATGAAAATTTACTACCATGAATGAATCCATGACCTAGCAGAATGATGAAATTTATTCGGTATGAGACTCTTAATATGCAAATGAAAAAAGAATAGTTTTGATCACCGATGGCAGTAAGAATAGACCGGACACCTACACAAACGATGTCTTTCCATGTTTGACAACAAATTATATATTCGCATGGCTAGAATTGTACTAGAACGATCGAGTGAATGAGATAAGAAGACCTTGGATCTAGTTTCAAATGATCCCAGATGCGATTTCAGCATCGTTGTACACATCATTTGTACTATGACCTTACATACATATCGTCATCCGAACATGGGTCTATATCTCAGAGAGATGTTTGTATTGGCATTCCAATATAGATGAATTTTAAATTATGTACATGTTATTAGATTGTTTATGTGTTGAACATGGGAATGCCTACCCTCAGTAATTATGATCAAGAGGATATATCATGATGTAACGTATTGTAATATTGATGCAGGTCGCCACTCCGCTTCATCTCCAGCCCATCACAGTGTAGAGCATATCAATCAAAATATTGTAATTATTATTCTGACTTCATGCTTTAGGGGGAAATTGTTATAGGTCAATTTGGGCATCATTCCCATTGACCTGGTTAACTGGGCATCATCTCCAGGACCAATGTATAGGGTCTATCATCCCCTAACATTTCAATTGCTACATACCCTAAGACAAAGAACAAGACAAATCAATCAAAGACTTTCATCTGCAAAGGTTTCCAAAGTTTGAAGTTTATAATATATCATATGAGATCTCACCAATGCTACCTCTAAAGGGACTAAGTGCGTTGCATATGCAGGTAGCCCCATGCAAGCCTTCTCTGCAAAGCACTTCCCAACATCCATGGGTGCGTTGGTCACATTGGGAGCGAAATTCTCATTGTTCCGGAATCTCCACTTGGCCAGTGCCTTCTAGAAGAGTTCACATGTGTCAAACTTTGAATCCATGTGTCTATTTGACATCTACAATATTGGGAACATGTCTTGCCTATTATTGGAAATTCATTGATTGTAAAACTACCTTCAGCTCCTCTATAAATTGAGTACAGATCTTAGTGTTTGATAAAAAAGAATTTTTGTAGAGAAATGTTGGTGGAATTTCAATTGAGGAGATTGAGTTGAAAGTCATATTGTTGGAGATATATGCATTGTGATGAGGCTGGAATGCTGCTGGAGATGGTGACACCAAATCAATCATTGGGTTGTAACCTCCCCTTCTGTCATCAATAAATATTACTACTTATTTTTCCCTATATGCATCTATATAAGCTTTGATTTTCAATATCATGATTTCTTAGTTGATGTATATGGTTTATGCTTTATTGATTCAACTAAATAACTTGAATAGACATCTGTATTATTGGTATCTCTTGTTGTTTAGTGTTCATTCTTGCAGGAAATATTTTGCACAATCGGCTGGAATTTGAAGCTACAACAAAAGCGACAGAAGGAGACTTTGGAAGCGCTTGGATCCCAAGTAGGTTCCTTATTTCATTCTATGTGTCTATTTACAGTTAGGAAAGAGAGTCGTAAAGTCTTTGACCTGTTGTTCTAGATTAGCACCTGTCTAGGGAAGAATGATTTATCCGTAATTCATAATTTTGCATAACAAATATGAGAGAAATATTGGGAAAATAACCTAAGGTGTTTTACCCTTGTATCCAAGAAATCCCAGCTCAAACTGAATCTCAGAACTGGCTTTGGAACACTTTTGAATTGCCTCTACGCATGCCCCACACATGCTACCCAAAAAATCCTATAATGTGACGTCTAGCCTAATTCTTCCTTTGAAAGTGATTCTCTCGACCTATTGGAAATTTTCCCGGCCACTAGAAGCTGAATAAACCCTTGCTATGGCTGAATCAAACTGCTCACTGAAGAAACTGTGCAGGTCCTGCACTTCTTCCAAGAGAAATAAGTCAACCTCGTCTCTTGCCTCTCTAGAACTGGAAAATATTCCTCCATGTTAGGTCCCTATATTACTAGTATAGTTCCTTATTGTTGTTAGTGTAACCCCCTTATTGTTATTATTGTACCCCTGTAACCCCCATATTGTTATTATTGTGCCCTTAAATTATTATTATTAGGTCGGCTAGGATTACATTATGGCCCCATGGACTCCTATATATAGAAAGGAGGTTTTGTAATTTGTATCATCTAAGAATTGTTCATTAATGTAATGTATTGGAGGTTTCCCCCTCGAAGTGGCTTATTTCTAAGGCGTTGATATCTCTTTTCTTCTATTTTTGGAGCTAGTTTCACAACATTTGGTATCAGAGCTTTGGATTCTAGGGTTTCACTGCTCCAAATAGGTCATCGTGGAATTTTCGCTATAAATTTTTTTCTACGAAGTTTCAGAAGCTGAAAGTTTTAGAGTGCGAAGCAAAAATCCTGAGGAACATCTTCGCAAAATTTCAAAGCTTGGTTCACAATATTTTCGGAGATATGATCTGTGGAAGTTAGGGATTTTTGCAGGCTCCTGAATTTCACTTAAAAAGGTCATCGCGGAATTTTCGCTATAACATTTTTTATATGAAGGTTTCTACTACATTTATAGACACAATTAAAAAGCTACATGGAAACCCAAGGGTTATTGTGAGCAACAAAGATCCCATTTTTACTGGAAATTTTTGGATGGAGTTATTTTCTTGTTTGGGTACTCAATTAGCTCATAGCTCATCTTATCATCCTCAATCCGATGGTCAAACTGAGATAGTAAATAAATGTTTGGAAGGATATATTCGTTGTTTTGTATTTGATAAACAAACACAATGGGTCAAGTGGTTACCTCTCACTGAATGGTGGTATAACACTTCCTTCCATACTGTAGAAAAAATGACCCCATTTATGGCACTTTATGGATATCATCCACCATCCATCACATCATCTTTAAGAGAAAATTAGAAGGTTCAAGCAGTGGAAGATCACATCAAGCATCAACAAGAAGTTTTCCAACTCTTAAAGGATAACTTGAATTTGGCACAAAATCGAATGAAACAACAGGCAGATCAACATCACAGCGAGAGAAGTTTTGATGTAGGAGACTAGGTATTTTTACAGCTACAACCATACAAACAAATGTCCCTCAAGCAAGATAAAGAAGGATAATAAATTATCGCCAAACTAATATGGTCCTTACAAGGTGTTGCAAAATATTGGTACTATGGCATACAACTCAGAGCTTCCCGCTTCTTCACGAGTGCATCTAGTTTTCCATGTTTCATGCTTAAAGAAGGTTGTAGGTGACAATCTTCCATTTCAAACAATATTGCCAAAACTTGATGAAGAAGGAAAAATCATATTGGAACCTGAAGCAGTCATTGAAAAAAGAACTCGATAGCTACGAAGTCGATCAATTTCAGAGTATCTCATAAAGTGGATGAACTTACCCACTGAAGATTCTACATGGGAGGATGATAATTTTATACAAAAGCACCCATAGCTACTCAAGCGTTGAGGACAACACTTTTTTGAAGGAGAGGGGCATGTTAGGTCCCTATATTACTAGTATAGTCGCTTATTGTTGTTAGTGTAACCCCCTTATTGTTATTATTGTACCCCTATAACCCCCATATTGTTATTGTGCCCTTAAATTATTATTATTAGGTCGGCTAGGATTACATTGTGGCCCCATGGACTCCTATATATAGAAAGGAGGTTTTGTAATTTGTATCATCCAAGAATTGTTCATTCATGTAATGTATTAGAGGTTTCCCCCTCGAAGTGGCTTATTTCTAAGGCATTGATATCTCTTTTCTTCTATTTTTGGAGCCGGTTTCACAACACTCCATATCACTGCATCTGCCCCTTTTCCACCTGTTACTCGATCACTAGTTCAATATCCACTGTTGAGTCACTCCTCCTACTAGGAATTTGAACTGCCTAGGTTAATTAAGTATCTGCACTGGTGTGTCCTCAATCTACCCATGTAACTCTTCCTATAATCTACAGTTGAGACTCCAATGACCAATATTAAACTTAATAGATAGCTGAGATCATCTCCAAGTCGATCTTTGTGAGTTTCTATAGAATTCTCACCTTTCTCAATTAATTACTATTAATTAACCAATTTTCCTATTTTACTTAGGAAAAATTTAAACAATGGTCAATTAATTTAATTGAAATGATTTATGTGTTTTAAAGAATTCATGTGTTTTAGCCTCTGCACAAAGTTTGAGACTAGAAAACCATCTAATGCTACACAAAATAAAATATAATACCCTTCATATAGAACATAATAACCGAGAACAAAGGATCCTCTATCAAAACTAAGTCCAAATGAGCTATGCCTTAACGAGATATCTCTCCAAGTCATGGATGGTTTTATGGCCTCCCAAGGTTCCTAAATATATACAACCACAAATGATGAATTACATTGGAGAAATTTTGAGGTCTAAATTGGGTATCCTAAAGAATATTATAAAATAATAGTGGAAATAATAATATAATATTAAATTACATCATCAAATTTTAGAGGGAAAAAAGAAAAGAAAAACTATTTTTTCAACTCGTATTTTCAACTTATCTCCCTATGGTTTTACTCAAATTTCAAGTGGGACCACTCATTGGATGCATAATTTAATTCCTCATCCAAGGAGTACCATGTTGAATATTTTTGATGGACCCTTATACAAGAAAAATGATAAATACATGAAAAATGTGTTTGGACCCTTCTATAAGAAAAATGAGAAATACATGAAAAAAACGTGATTACAATCATGTTTTTCCACAATCACGTTTTTCATGTATTTATCATTTTTCTTGTATAAGGGTCCATCAAAAGTATGAAACATGGTACTCCTTGGATAATGAATTAAATTATGCATCCAATGATTGTTCCCGCTCGAAATTTGGGTAAAACCATGGGGATATAAGTTGAAAATACAAGTTAAAAATGTAGTTTTTTTTTTTTAAATATCTTTTTACTTTTTTACTCAAAAAATGGTGAATCATCTCCCATGGTTGGCACCATCATCTTGAATCCTATTGGTTCTTATAAATTTTATTTTGGTTTTACATTTTTGTTTTGAGGCACATTTTATACCTCAACATTTCTCTGATGATTTTGAACATACTAGGAGTAGTTATGAATCATTGGAGCATAAGACCTTGCCAAAATTTTCAACTAGAGGGTCACAATGAAATAAATGTCCTCAATAGGACCTCCAAGTCATTTTGTCCATCTATGGTTAAAATTACCCATTTAGCAGATATGGCCTGAGCATACATGAGGGTTTTAAATATCCATGCCTCCCCAATATATAATAGCACAAAACATGTCCCAAATTACCCTATGGAAGTCTTTGTTAATACTGTTGTTGGCCAAAAGAAAGTATTTTATTTCCTTTTCTAGCATTTTATAACCTTTTATGTAGAGAACCTAGATGAGTAAAAGTATACATGAGTTGTAGGAAACACCTTACTGCATATCTACAATTTCACTACAAGAGCCAATGTCTTCATGATCTACTTTTCCACATTTTGAAGCCTTTGGACCACTACCTCCCACATAGTCTTAGGTGAGGCTTATAATATAGAGGGTATCCCAAGAGGGTTAATATTTGGCTAGGTTGAAATGATGACTAGCCATTTCCCTCAAGCGATTTAGGAACCAAACATTGAAAATGTATAAAACAAGAGGTTTTGGTCCATTAGATGGAACCTAATGTGACAAAGCACTTTCACCATAATCCATAGTATTTACATGTGGATTACCCCTCCAAATTGTTTAGGAGTCATAAAAAAACACCCACTAACTAGTTACATAGAGTCATGCTTGAATAGGGGAATTATTTTGATGATGCCTTTCCCATCTTACTACACACGAAATGGCCCAAAGATTATATGGTCAAGAAATAAAGAGTAGAGGCAAGTGGACAACTCTAACTAGTAGACTTATATTAACTAATACCCTCTAATTTACATATAATATGGATAGGAACATAAAAACCTCATTGAAAGGGAATTTGACCATGTCATATGATGGGTCTTTCAATTACCTATTGATTAATTAGTAGATAACTGATAAAATATACATTTAATTTTCAATCCATTTTTCACATGAAACTTGCGAACAATCACACATTGTATATTCTAATACAATTTTTTAAGTGCTAATGATATTGCAGTACTAATTAAATAGGATTGACCCTTCAAATTCTAATTTGATTATTTTTTATCTCGAGAATTTCGTTCCTCGCCTCCCATCTCAGGTAGGTTTTCTGATTCAAGTTACCATTATGGGAAAGAATATTCATCGGACTGTCGTTGATGAAGGTTCCTCGACCTGCATCATGTTTGTCGCATGCTGGAAAGCCATCGACTCTCCCCCATTGAGTTAGTCCCTGAATACCTTGGAAGATTTTGATGATCGAGCTTCTTGGTCGTACGATATTCTCAAGGCATTGCCCATCGTGTCTGGTTGAGATTGGGAACAATCCATGGATCATGACCAGATGAAATCATATTTATGAAGGCTAAATTCGGAGGTGGTGTTAGTATCCTATAAGCTAGAGGATCTCTAAGAGACTAATTATTTTTCTTTATATTTTTCACATTGGAAATAATGTTACATGACTGTGATTTATTTCTTAGTAGGATCTGCTAGTTAAAAGGGGCAAATAATGCTTTGTCTTAGGTTTCAGAAATTCCATAGGCTTAGAAAACCTTTTTAACCTCAAAACCTGAAACCTTTATCGCATTATCATATTACATGGTGGAACCCTACCCTTTTTCATTTCGGCATATCACAAAAGACCGTCACCACATTTATTTGTTGTTTCTCCAGACCGCTGATGCGATATAGTAGGGACTCTTCCCACCATGTCACCTACCCCTTTAATCTCTTGCCACCTCCCATTTCACCTCCGACCCCACCATCCACTTGTACCCCGACACTCATTTATCCTCGACCCCACTATCACATCATACATCCCCTCCACGTTAAACTCCACTCACCTTTCCCGAAATCCACCATACCTTGCTTCCAGCCGATGATCATCATAAATTTTTGGCCCCTCCTCAACCCTTGAAATTTAACAGGGGGGGGGGGGGAGGGGGCGGTCTGAAATGGTATCCATTACCACTAATCCTGCTATGTGGCACATTTGTGTTACTTCGCACACCCCCCCCCGCTCCGATACCACTATCTGCTATCACCCCCCTCTAAAAACGGTTTCTGCGGTTTAAACAAAACTGTTGCGCTTATTTGAAATTCCAACTGACCTCTATTCCATGTTGACAACCAACTCCCGCCACCATTGCTCCATGTCCACTTTCCGCAATCCCCGCCGAATGCCGGGGGTGACAAATGCTACACGTGTATATGATCTTTATGTGGAGGCCTTGGTTAGAACATTGGACATACGAGCAGTAACAAAGAATTTCACCCCTGTTTGTGCTGATGCCCGTCATCTTATGAAAATTGGGAAAATTCAGTTAAGGAAACCACTTCTCCCGGTTATTGCATCATGCTATGTATGTTTCCCCAAGCTCATCGCAGAAGGTTTTGTTAGAATAAAATAAGGGAACGAATTCTGGTAATATATTTTTAATTCAGGAAAGAGAAGCCAAGTGGCAACATGGATAATTCAAAGGCATAAGTAGCAGAGTTTCAGGCACCAAATAAGCAATATTAGAAGTATATGAGGGGAAAATGGAAAATTTGAAAAATTTGTTGCAGTAATCTTCTAGCTATCCTAGCAGTTACTCGACCTTAAGATATCACAAAGATCAACCACTGAATGCAAATCATTATTCACATATGTTTTCCATCTCTCGAATGGCAAAAAAGATCTTGTTAATAACAACATCTTGAGAAGCAGGATGAAGTTTTACACATGTGACCCCTGTTGCAATCACTTCCTTGAAGACTGATGATTAGTTATACATGTGTCATTAGTTTTATAATAGTTTCTCTATTTTTAGAAAGTAGATGGAAGGTTCGAGTGAAAAGCTAGATCTTGTAGTTAAGTATATATATTATTATGTAAAAGAAAAGGATAGGGGGGTGGGGGGAAATTGTAAGGAGAAAACAATCTTATTCTGGAAAATGGTTCACTAAGTTTCAAGTGACTATTTTCAAAGTAATACAAGACCAACTATTTCAGGATTCATGTGGTGTCTGAAATGGGCAAGTTTTCTCTTTTTTTTTTTATGTGTTTTTCCATTGTCTTCCTTTCTTAGTATTTCTGAATTCGTATTGTAAAGCAGAAAATTAAGAATAGTATTTGTTATCTAGAGCACCCTATTCTAGATGTGTTTATAATAGTCTATGTTTTCCATTGATTCCAAATCGAGGAATTCTTAATTGATCCTCAGTTTCTGCTGAAATTTACATTCTAGTATAATTGAGGATTCTTAATTTCTCCTCAGTTTCTACTGAATTCCACTCTTCTTTTATCTTCCCAATCCATTTAATCCTCAAAGATCAAAAGTAGTACACATAGCTTGCCCTGTTTCACTCATGCTTGATACTTCTGCAAATTGATCACCACAGTCCTTTGACTCCATTGCGCAATGGCCTTTTCCCTTTCTTTCCACACCAAACCAAATTCAAAATCCAAACTTTGAACCCTTTAGCTAGCATAAAATGCCAAATCAACAAAGCTATATGTAACAAAGAGATCCCTCTCTGGGTCTAGGAGGGCTAGATCCTAGGCCAGAAGCGGTTTGGATGTTGCCTTTGGGATTTTGTCTTTAACCTTAGAATTATGGAGCACTAACATAGTGGAAACCATACTGGGGAGATAATTGAAAATTTTCAATTTTCATCTGAATTCAGAAAACCCTAGCTAAAAAGCGTTGTATGATACAACTTTATTTTCAAAAGATTGGTTTATTTCAATTTTCAATTATCAGTTTGTCTGTGATTTTGAGCTAAACTTTGGCTCCCAAAATAATATCCACGAGATCCCATCTAGATCCAAATCCTCCTCCTATTGTAGATAATCCTGAGAATATCTTGAGGAAAACTCATAGAACAGAAAGTCCAACCAGTAGCAGAGTTCCTCACAGATCTAGCTCCTTACCTGATAGCTTTGTCACTTTGCAAGACATTCAGTTTGATTTTCATTTTGAACTAGGTATATTTAGAACCAAATCTTAGAATTGGACTGGCCATACAATTTTTGATCCATCCATATTTCATCAAAGTCCAGCCTACTCCCCAATTCAATCTACCCATCCAAATTCATCCAAAATTCATCTCCCTCCACCACCTCCACCAATCATGGCAACCAGATATGCCCCATTGGTGCTACCAACACCTTTACCTCACATGCCCCAAGATTAACAATCTAAGATTCCACAGTTTGATAGCACTGGTCCTGTGACTTCCCAATAACACATAGATAAAATGAATGATTGTTTTGACTTGCAAGAAATTGATGATGATAGTGCCAAATTGAGAATGTTTTCTTAGAGTTTAGGAGGTGAAGTCAGAAAATGGTTTAAAGGTTTAATTTCTAATAGTATTCATGATCTCTCTGCTTTTCACCAAACCTTTATAAACAGATGGGAATTCAAGAAAAATCCACTGTAGATTTTGTCACAATCTGAAACCATTAAGAGATCTCCAGGAGAGAGTGTGCAAGACTACTGTACTAGATTTAACATAATATACAACACACTCCCTACTAATATGAAACCACCCCAAGGGATAGTTCTGCTTAAATTCCCAGATGGATTTGACCCAGACATGGCCTACCAGCTTAGGGAAAGAGACTCGTCAAATTTAGAGGAAATGCAATAAATGCTGTGAGTGTAGAAGCTAATTTATTAGAAAAAAGGGTTAGGATGAGGACTGAGAGGAGAGTCACAATAAGATAAGATCTTGTAGCCTCTACATATGATGCCAAAATCGGAAATTTGGTGAGGGCTATGGAAAGGATGATGGAGACAATTAGTCTGAATGAAAGAGAAATACCCAGAGAAAATCAAAGAATACCCAAAAACATAAATCAAAATCCAAGAAGAAACCCTCCACAAGTTAGACAGAGAGAGAAAAGAGGCCGCGATCAGCAGATTAGACCTCCTTTCCAAGAAAACTATGCTAATGAAGATGAAGCAGTAGTGGAGGAAGTTGAAGAATATTAGATTATTTTGATGGGAATTAATGAATATGATTCTATTTTTCTCACTGAAGAAGAACAAAAAGTGTTTTCACTAACCCATACAAACCTCAAATCCGAAGAATCGAACGATTACAAACTGGGTTTTGAGAATGCCATTATGGAGGTCCACAAACAATACAATTTGAGAAGAAAGAAAAAAATAGATAATTATAATAAGAAGAATTAAGAAAATTATGCCAAGAAAGTATCTGAATCTGAAGTCAAGAAAACAAAAAAAAACACTAAGAAAAATGTAAATAACTTAGAAAAGAAAAACACAGAAAACAATACCAAGAAAATAGTATATTTTCCTGCCAGAAATGCTCAGACAGACATTTCTAGTACAAGAAAACAGACTAAAGTTATTCAAAGGACAGTGGATGAAATAATTGATTAGTCAAATCCACTGAAAAATCAAACAACATTCAACATTGAGAGTGAACTTGCAAAAGTGAAGATATATATCCCTCTCATTGAATTAACCAACAAAAATTTCTACAGATCTCAGGTCCTAAAATTGTTAAATATAGGAGAGACAACTGATATTGGCAATTTAAGTGATGATTAACCTGAACTTTTGTTTGGACCAGAGGTTGATGGCAAACCCCAGGAAGGAGGTGTCCCTCCTTTTTATGTTAGCTTAAACGTTTATGACAAGATTCTTCATAATGCCATGTTGAATTCGGGTGCATCACATAACCTTATGCCAAAGGCTGTCATGGAGAAACTTGGCCTTGAAATCACTAGACCTTATAAATATTTATACTCGTTTGACTCTAGTAAAGTTAAATGCCTAGCTCTGATTAAAGATCTTTGTGTCACTCTAGCTCAGATACCTGCAAAGAGTTTAGTGATAGACATTGTTGTAGCTGACATTCCCTATAAATATGGAATTCTTTTATCTCACTCATGGGGAGAAAAATTACAAGGGACACTGCAACTGAACATGACATATGTAACAATCCCGGTGTTTGGTCAATCAAGAAGACTATATAGGGAAACGTTAATGAAGTACATGGTAAGTAGCCAAGAGAAACCTCACAATTACCCTTTGTACTCTGTTCACACTGACTTTGATTATTTCATTTTATATAATGATGGAATCATAGATTCACAAGTTTCCCATATAGAAAATAATTCCATAGAAAATAATGACAATCAAATATGAACAGAACAACCAGATCCAACAAATGAACCTCTTTGGAATATGATTTTCGATGGCTCATGTGGAAAATATGGCTTAGGGGCAGGCATTTGGGTGTATAATGCAGGAAATAATAGTGCACAGGGTCATTCATACAAATTAAATTTTCAGTGCACAAACAATATTGCAGAATATGAAGCTTTTCTTTTGGGATTACAAATGTTGAAAAAATTAGGAGTAAAAAGGATCTCTATACATGGTGACTCTGAGTTGGTCATAAAACAAATTAAAGGATTGTATGCAGCAAAACATCTTAGATTAAGAGATTACGGAAATGCTGTATTTGATTTCTTGAGAAATTTTGATGAATATGATTTAGCAATAATTCCCAGAAATCAGAATGTCCTAGTAAATGGCCTAGCTTTTTCAGCAAGTACCTATAAGCTGCCTCACCCAAACAAACAACATACGATTGAGGTCAAACATTGTCCCTTTGTGCTAGATAACTGAGATATTGGCAGGTTTTTGGAAGTGATAAAAAAATCGAAAGCTTCCTAAAATCCAAAGATGAATTTGAAGACAGTAATAGAGACATGGATGGTGAGGAAGACAATATTACTGATGAACAAAGTACTAAGGAAAAACAAACTGTTGTTCTAGAAACTGTTGTTTTAGATGTAGATACCGATGTAAATATTCCAGCTAACAAAATTGTACATAATACATAAAATAAAAAATATTTGGAAATAGAAGAATTTGAAGTACTCCAACTCAAAGCCAATAATATGCCTAGAGGTCTGGTCCGTTTAAAGGAATTATTTGAATTTAATGATAGGGAAAAGAAAACCAAAATGGAACCAACCAGAACAAATATTGAGGAATGTAATATAGGCACTGAACAAAACCCCAAAATCATCAAATTGTCTAAATCTATGCCTATTACTACAAAAAGAAGATATATAGCCTTGTTCAAAGAATTCATTGATGTGTTTGCATGGAGGTATGAGGATTTGAAGTCTTATGATACAAGCATCATTCAACATAAAATTCCAATTAAAGAAAATAAAAAACCATTCAAACAGAAATTGCGAAGAATAAATCCTGTTTTGATCCCTTTAGTTGAGAAAGAAATTAAAAATATGTATGAATAAAAAATCATAGTACGACTCAGATACTCCAAATGGGTATCCAATGTTGTCCTAATTAGAAAGAAAATAGGAAAAATTAGAGTCTGTATTGACTTTAGAAATCTTAATAAAGTATCTCTTAAGGATAATTACCCTTTACCAAAAATGGATCACATATTGCAAAGGGTAGTGGGTTCCAGTAGGATATCTTTGTTAGATGGTTTTTCTGGTTACAATCAAGTGTTAGTACACCCTGATGTCCAAGATAAGACAACTTTTACAACTCCTTGGGGGACTTTCATGTATGTGAAAATGCCCTTTGGATCAATGAATGCTGGAACTACCTTTTAAAGGGCCATATAAATTGCATTTGTTGATGACATTGGCCATTTTATTGTGATTTATTTGGATGAAATCACTCTGTTTTCTAAGACTGATGAAGAACATTTAACACACTTGAGGAGTTTTTTGAAAAATGCAGAAAATTTGGAATTTCCCTGAACCCTAAGAAGACATTATTTGGATTGGAAGAAGGAAAACTGTTAGGTCACATTATCTCTCAGGATGGAATCAGAATTGACCCTAACATAATTGAAGGAATATTAAAAATCATCCATTCCGGAAATATTAAAGAACTCCAATCATTCATTGGTAAAATAAACTTCCTAAGGAGATTTATACCAAACATAACAGAAATTTTAAGGAACATTACCAATATGCTCAATAAATAATCAGAAATAAAATGGACAATAGAAGCAAAACAATATTTTGATTTAATCAAGCTAGCATTGGCAAAGGCCCCAATACTAATCAGTCCAAATTTTACTGAAGATTTCATGATTTTTTCTTTTGCTTCTAAACATACTATTGTTGTTGTTTTATTGCAGAAAAACAGTGAAGGACATGAACAACCAATAGCTTTTTTCGGCAAAGTGTTAAGAGATGCATCATTGAAATATAATATCATGGAAAAACATGATTTTTTTTGGTTAAAGAATTGAAATATTTTAGAGACTAAATTATACATTCACATATCATTGCTTATGTTCCAAATGTTGTTGTCAAAGATATATTAACACAAAATGGTCCAGATGGAAAAAGAGGAAAATGGATTGTAGTAATCTTAGAATATGATTTGGAAATCAAGCCTACCAAGTTGATTAAAGGCCAAGGACTAGCTAAATTGATGGCAGAATCTAACTTTCACGCACTAGACATCAACATGGTACACTCATTAGATGATCAAGAGGAACTAGAGACTCCACCGATTGATGAAGCATTCCTGAATTTGCCATGGTATGCTGATATTTTGTATGTACTCTCAAATCTGAATGCTCCTCCTAGTTTTTCTAAAACAAAGGCTAGATTTATAAAACTTAAAGCTGTTAAATTCTACATTTTGGACAATGTTTTGTATTGGAAAGATATTGGAGGTATTTTGCTTAAATGTTTATTGAACGATTATGTAGACATGGAGGAGTTCCATGGGGGTGGATGTGGTGGACATATTTATTGGAAAACCACTGCTAACAAGATCATGAGAGTTGGTTTTTATTGGCCCACCCTTTTTACTGATGTCCATAAGATGGTTATTTCTTGTCATAAATGTCAAATCTTTGAAGGAAATAGAAAGCTATTGCCCTTACCCCTGAAATCTATTTATGTGGAAAGCCCTTTCCAACAATGGGGATTAGACTTGATAGGAGAAATTCACCCCCCATCCTCTGCCCAACATAAATGGATCCTCACTACTACAAATTATTTCACCAAATGGATAGAGGCCACCCCTTCTAGAAATGCCACTGACTCTGTCATAATAAAATTCTGAGAAACCAAAATCCTTTCTAGATTTGGTTTTCCTAGAAAAATCATTACAGACAATGCTACAGCCTTTAAATCCAAAAATATGGTTGATTTTTGTCACAGGTATCATATAACATTGGGGCATTCAACAACCTATTACCCTCAAGGTAATGGACTGGCTGAATCTTCAAATAAAATCCTGGTGAGCATCATTAAAAAGTTTCTGGAGGAAAATAAGAAATCATGGCACAATAAGTTGATCAATTCTCTTTGGGATGATAGGATTACCACAAAGAAATCAATTGGCATGTCTCCATATCAATTGGTTTATGGAATGGAGGCAATGTTTCCTTCTTCCTTGGGAGTTCTACTAAAGAAGATAATCCAAGAGATTCAAGCTGAAAAAAATGACATTCAAAGGAGGACAAATGACACCATTCAGTTGCAGCAGTCCAGAGAGGAGGTTTACAACATAACACTATTAATTCAAGAGAATATAAAAAAGATCTTTTACAAGAGAACCAAGACCAATGATTTTAACTTGGGAGATAAAGTTCTGAAATGGGATTCAAGAAGAGAGGATAAAGGCAAGCATGGAAAGTTTGATAATATTTGGCAAGGCCATATATCATTGATGCTTTCAGGGGAAATAATTCTTATTTTCTTAAAGAGTTGGATGGTACAGAAGTATATGGAGGTCCTGTCAATGGCAGGATGCTGAAACATTATTTCTTTTAAAACTCGGGTAGAATTTTCATTATTGTAAATAACTTAGTATTATAGTTTCCAATAATTCATTGGAAAAGGTTGAAGCCTGAAGTGAAGGCCCTAAGCCTAGTTTGAGGAGCAGATATAAAAAACAAAAAACAAATTAATTGAAGATGTTAAAGAAAAAGGAGCATCCAAGGCTACTGGTCTCAAGTTCTTGACACTTATTTTCAAGAAGCGCCATCCCCAGTTGGAGCCATTGTTAGTACCCTATAAATTATAGGATCTCAAGGTGATTGGATACTTCATTTTTCTTGCAAGTTTTCATTATTGAAAGGCTTTTCAAAATTCAAATGATTTCAAATAAAAAAATATGAAGAAGAAAAAAAAGAAAAAAGGGTATAAAAGCAGAAAAGGAGAAAAAAAAGGAAAAAAGAAAGGAAAACCCCAAAAAGAAATAAAATTGAAAGTGCTACAAGGTCAAGTGCCACTACTCATTAGATAGGTTTTTCCATTCATATAGTTTAAACATGGTTGGGAAATTTTCAATTTCTATTGATAGATTAGAAAACAAAATTGACTCAACAATTTAAACCGAGTCAATGGCTGAAATAAGGTTAGTTGTTAGGTTAGAAATTCAAAAGGAAAAATGATTTAAGGGTTTGCTAGTCCAAATGCACCCTGAAAAAAGAAGAAAAAATGTTAGATGAGTAGTTGGGTAGGTAGATTTTTTGAAGGAGAGAACTGGAATAAAATATGAAAATTATTCCGCAAGGTCAACATCAAAGTTTTATCTTTCCTATGGTGGAAGAAGGAAAACAAAAGAAAAAGGGTTATTCTATAAATTTAGGGACTATATCTTATGAAATATCGACTACATTAATTTCCCTTTTATTTCGACCCTACTCATATTTTCCTTATCATAAGATCCTACATTACCCCTTCCCCCGTATACATTTCCTGACCCCATCGTCCCATCACACATCACATCCACGCTAACCTTCCCGCAACTCCTTGCCATCTCCGCTCACCACCACATATCTGATGGCCCACAATGCCTTTTGGCCCCTGTAACCCTTCGAAATTTAACAAGGGGGGGGGGGGGGTACGAAATGGGCAATATTCAACTCCACCAAGAATGCAACGTGTCAACCCTAGAATTTTTTGCACCCCCCCGCTCTGTTACCACTCATTGCTATCACCCCCCTCTGAAAATAGTTTCACTGTTTTACAAAACTACCGATATTTGACTGATCAAAACGACCGTTACAAATTTCGTTGCCCCACGTCCTTAACTACCTGTCCACTTCGCCCTATCACATCCGTTCTTGCCAACAAGACCATTGCACCATAAATGGCTAGGCCGTTATCCAACAGACCTGCGCCACCATTAATGGTCGACCTATCATCCTTTAAAACCTGAATTCATGTCCAAAATAGAGTTTACTTTGCTTATTTGTTTTAAAATTACAGGTATTGGGTTTTCAAGGATTATAGAGATTTGCAGAAATTTTACAGTGAACATCAGTGTGGAAAGCCTCCAATTGATCAATAGAAGAATTCACAGTGCTCTGTAGAGTGAAGCACACTTTCCTTTCTATTATCTCCTTTCACAGTGCTGATCTATATCATTTTCCCTTCTCCACTCCCTTTTATTACATCCTATTCTTCATTGCATATTGAGAACTGATTTACAGAAGACATAAGATGCCTCCAAAGGTCAACCAACAACCTTTCAATCCCATTGTCTACCCTCAGGTAGATTTAGATCATATAACCTTGGTTGATAGAGACTACAAAATACACGAGACACAGTTAGACTTCGACTTGTTCGATGTCTACTGTTGGGTCAAGGATAAATAGCTTGGTGAAGAAGATGATATAGGCCTGTGGGACACCAAGCTTCCTTATTTTATTTTTCCCAAAACCCATAGCTTCCCCAAACTGATCAGAAAATGTCAATCATGTCATGAAATAAACTAGAGAGCCATAGTGAACCATACTATTTTCTATAAATGCCCAATCCGTTCAAATTCATTCCCTTTTCATACGAAGCCTTGAGAGAATTATACCAGCTGCTAGACTTTGCTAGTAGGGAAAAAACCTTAGAATTATCCATGGACACAAATGCCCCAATGCCTACCAAGAATCCCCCATATCCATCATCCATATTCCATGATAGGACCCAACACATCATATCTGTTTTATCTTACTTATTGGGGTATCATAATGATCAGTGGGTAGATGAAGCCATGATTGGCTTCTTATCTATTCTTTCCTAAGATGCGCAGCCAAAAATCATGTTCAACTATGTATAGTTTCTTGCAGATTCCATTCATGAACAGTTCGTAAAGTTCCAGACAGAAGAAGTTTTCAAATACACCTCTGTGTTGGTGTACATGTTTGTTTATTTCCAATCCAACAAGTTTCAGTTTTATATGATGAAGCTGAATGATGATTCTCAGCCCCAATCAATGATTTTCTGGACTAATTTATTTATGAAGGAGCAGAAGAATAACTCCTACAAGAGCTTTGTAGACTTGTTTATTCATCCATCAATCAGTACACTTAGTAGTACTACAGAGCCAAGGATTAGTGAGGAAATAAATAAGGTGATGTAGTTGACAGAGTAGATTATAACAACTAATTGGTACCTCTACCAAAACTACACAGAGATCAGGGTTCATGGTAGTGAATTGACCCCTTATAAACTTCCCAAGTACCTCTCTATGAGAATATTTTCACTTGAATATATCAGACAAATGATAAATGTAGATGAAGTGCATTTTGTCTCTGCCAAGAAGAAGTCACAATTCAGGATCAAGTCACAGATTGGTTCATTTATTTGCAACAATGGAGCAACAGGGGACGAGGTAGATAAAATGTTGAGTGAGATTAAGTTCACACATAGCTTCACTTGGTCCTATGATCCAATAGGTATCATCTCCAAGAAGAGGGTGGAAAATAAGTCCACACCCTACATTCATACCCATACATTGGTGATAGAGAAGTATATGAATACAGAAGAATGGGAAGCTAACACACTCTAGGAGGCAGAAGAGAAAGTCATCTCTACTTCAGGAATTCAAACACCAACTCCACAAGAAATAAAATCCGCAGGAGCACAAGATGACAAAGGAAAAGAACCCGAAAAGGAAGTAGGAATCAAGAGAACCAATGAAGATCAAACAGACATGGATATTTATTCCTCCACTAAAAAGTTCAAAATGAAATACTGGAAGAGGGCCAGAATCCACAAGGACATTGACGAGGGTAGTGAGAAAGATCAGTAAACACTTATCAAAATCAGAGATTCACCAAGCTCACCTCTAGAAGGTTGCCAAATAATTTCCTCAACATCCTCTGCCACTGTCCCTTTCCAACAGAAGAATGTGCAAACTCCAACTTCTAGTACCACTGTAGGGAAACAAGAGGATGATCTCTATGATACATTCAAGGAAATCAAAAGAAGAAATGAGGTTCTTAATACCAACACATATAATCAGTTTTGGAAACAAATGAGCAGCTCCCAAAGCAAGCTTCTTTCAAATTTTGAATCTGAAAATGGGAGAAAGAAGATGGCCTTCTTAGAAGCACAAATCCCTCAACCCAAAACTTCAACAGACTACAAGAAGACCTATTTTGAGTTTGATAAAAAGAACATTCATCCCATAGACCAAATGGAAATGCATAAGCAGACAGGAGAAATGATCTCCTCCACCCTAACCAGTAAAACCATGAGTCTCTCAAAGTTGCAGGTGAAATTATCGAAAACACAGTCACAATTGAAGGTGGAAAATATCTCCTCCATGGCCAAAGACTCAAGGATTAAATCTCTGGAAGATATAGTGATGCAACTTGGGTACAATCCATCAAACATAGAAGTGGTAGAAGCACTTGTGAGGAAGAAGAATGCAGACATAGCGGCTTTAAGGAGGCAGCTCAAGATGCCAGTGACAGAAGATCCTATGGCCAAGGATATAGAAGCAAATGAAACACAAAAGGTAGAAATGATGTAATTGATCATCGAACAAGCATAACAACTTAAGAAAATGGAGAGTGAGATGGAGAAAATGATAAAATAAATACAAAAATCAATAAGAGATGCGATGAAGGAAGCAACAAAAAAAGCAACTAAGGCCATGATTCCACTACAGGCAGTCCCTCTTAAAGTGATTTCAACATCTACAACAACAACAGGCACACCAGGTGAAGGTACAAAGCAGCTAGCTAAAGCCATGGAGAACATGTCCTTACAGAAAACAAAAATTAAAAAGTTGCAAGATCAACCCAATGAACTATAAGAACAGTTTAAATGGAAAGATTCAACACATGCCACAGAGTTGTAGATCAACAAAAAATTAAATCAAGGTTTGCAGAAGTCCCTTCAGGATTCCTCAATCGGAAGCATGGTAAGAAGAGTTTTACAAATTATTTGGTTGGATATAATTGAATCTATGAATGATATATGGCCATCAATTCAAATAATTTTTGAATAAAGGGATTTAATTGATTTAGTGAAAGCTGCCATTGAAAAAACAAATGGTGAACTTGGGGATAAGACCCAAACTGGCAACAATATCATCAAATTCTTGAATTCTAAAAGCAGTCATGAATTGGAACAATTGCAAGTAGCATACATGACAACCACCATACTTGAGGTAAAAAAGGTGTTGAACAAGAAGAGTCTAGTCACACAGCTAGAAGAAAGATGTCATCAACTGGAGATTGGAGTAAGTAGATTTTTCAATAGGATTGAGCCACTGAAAAAAAAGGGATTGCCTTCCTTATTTTTTATCAATGATAAGTTGATTCCTAGGACATATTATGTAAAAAATCTCACAGAGATTTCAAAGGATACATCTAAGAATACAAATATGAATAACACTATGACATGGAAAGAATTTTATGATGTTATCAATAATTATGTCTTCATAAAACATGAGATTAAGCACATTTTTCAGTTGAGGCCAACATTTGTGAAGTACACTGAGACTGATGAAGTCCATAGAAAGTTGAATAGAAATAAGATTCCCACTCAAAAGGAATGGGAAAATGTATGTGGACTCCAGGGAGGATGGAAATTCAACATAAGAAAAAACGGGCAGCTTAGTGAATTATCTACATCAACAGATCCAGTGTATCAGAACAACTCAGCAGTATCAAATTTTTCGGGTGAAGCTGGGTTACACTTTTTGCCCTTTTTTGAGAAAATTTTTTCATTTTTTTCGGTTCTTCAACTTTCTGCAAACTATAACAATTTTTCTATGTAGAATTTCATTTTGCGATAAAAATAAAAGTTGTGAGAAATTTTGTTAGCTTTCTATTACTTATTTTTTGAAATTTTTTTATGCAGATTTGATATGTCAACTTAGTGTTTCTTTGAGTGTGTGTTTCTTAACAATCAAAGAATTCATAAGAAGTCATGTTATGTCGCAACGTTGTATTCATTGAAAATTTGTGTTTTTGAAAAAACAAAATGTGTTACAACAATCTAGACAGAGTCTACTTTGGTTTCTTCATATTTACAAAGCCAATGGATGCATATCATAATTACTAGAATTTTTTGAACTGGTCCAATACGAAAAAATGCGTATTTTTGATATGTTTCGCGTGGCAACAAATTTCTTAACATATAAGTTATAAACTAAAAATCTAAAAGCTACCCATTAGAGTCAACGAACCAATGTAATGCCCCATAATTTTTTCAATTTTTTTTACAATGTATTTTGGGAGACACAAAATTTTGATTTCACTGAATCACGATGACTCTCAGAAATTGTTTGCACTCATTTTATTAGAAAAATAATTAAAATTAATAAACGTTTACGAAATTCCATAAAATTTATATTTCCTGAAAGTAGATTCAATTCTGAAAATGCTTGTCTTGGTTCCGACAGTTAATTAACAACTTTTCATGGAGTTTAATCAGTCCAAAGTTGCAGAACCGTTTTCAGAGCCTGGTTTTGCGTAATTGGTGACGCGTTAGTTCGGCCGAACTATTAGTGAAAGTTCGGCCGAACTATGTTTTCCGCTTACGAGTCGTTAAAACTAACGTCTTAATAGTTCGGCCGAACTTCTTATCAAAAGTTCGGCCGAACTATTGTGCAATTCTCCGTCGGCCGGAAATTTTTGTGGAGCCCCCTACAAAACACATATTTCGCGTCAATATAAATTGCCGCGAAATGATTCACAATTTTCGCACATTTCACATACAACAATGAATAACGACTTTATAATGACTTTAGAAACATGTTAATAATGTCGTTACACTGAATGACGGTTTCATAGTGACTTTAGACATGTTAAAAAGCCGCTACAACATGTCCATGCATGAGACACACATGTCAAATTTCAGTTACTTTTTAATAAATGAATTGATCGCCCTCTTGATAATGGAAATAAGGTGCAAATAGTTTAAATATAGCATTTTTTCAGTATTAAGGGTTGGACCCTGGTTTGTAAGTGCTTTTCATTGCAAGTATTTGTAATTTTTCAAGTTGGAGCATCAATAAAGAGATCAGTTTGCAAGATTCATGTGTTGTGTTATCCTGGTGATGTTTTTCCTTATTCATGTTTAATGTTTTCCCACTGTAGTCTTTTCATGTGCATCATTTAAAATTCTAATTGTAAAACATGAAAGTTAGATTAAGATTTACTATTCAGAGTACCTTAATTATGATTGTCTTTACAATTTTAATGTTTTCTTCTGATGCATGGGAAAGAATTTTATGAAGTTATCAACAATGATGTCTTCATACAACATGAGATTAAGCACATTTTTCAGTTGAGGGAAACATTTTTGAAGTACACTAAGACTGATGAAGTCTATAGAAAGTTGAATAGAACTAAGATTCCCACTCAAAAGGAATGGGAAAATTTATGTGGACTCTAGGGAGGATGAAAACTCATCATGAATACAAAACAAGAAGCTCAGTGAATTATCTACATCAGCAGATCCAGTGTATCAGAACAGCTCAACAGTATCAAATTTGTCAGCATAGCAGACTGCTACAACACTGAATAACATCTGTTAAAAATGTCGTTACACTGAATGACGATTTCATAGTGACTTCAGACATATGTTAAAAAGCTGCTACAATGTGTCCATGCATGAGACACATAGGTCAAATTTCAGTTACTTTGTAATAAACGAATCAATTGCCCTTTTTATAACGAAAATCAGGTGCAAATAGTTTAAAATATAGAATTTTTTTTCAGTATTAGGGGTTGGAACCTGGTTTGTAAGTGCTTTTAATTGCAAGTATTTGTAATTTTTCAAGCTGGAGCATCAATAAAGAGATTAGTCTGCAAGATTCATGTGTTGTGTTATCTTGGTGATGTTTTTCCTTCTTCATGTTTAATGTTTTCCCACTGTAGTCTTTTCATGTGCACCATTTAAAATTCTAATTGTAAAACAGGAAAGTTAGATTAATATTTACTGTTCAGAGTACCTTAATTATGTCTGTCTTTACAATTTTAATGTTTTCTTCTGATGCATGGTTTAAGAATTCTTAATTGCTCTTAAGTCATTACTGAAAACATTTTCTCCATTTCATAATTCCACTCAGTTATAAACACCAATATTCACAGCTAGCTTGCCTTGCATTTGCTCTAGAATTTGACGCATATACCCAACCTATTTTGACTCCATAGCCCAATGGAAACTGTTTAAAGAAACCCCTTAAATCCAACCACGAACAATCAAACAAAAACTGCTCACATAATTAATTTAACTAGCCTAATATCAGAAAGGTTCAAACAAATATAAATCTTATATAAAGAGATCCCTCTCTAAGTCTAGGAGGGCTAGATCCTAGGCTTCAAGTGGTTTTGATGTTGTCCTTTATAAGTATTTCCAATATGATAAATTATAGAGTGATAACATAGTGACGACCATAATAGGGATGAGTTTTGTTTTCCTCAGTAAAAATTATCAAGTTTAGATCTTGTTGATGATGGTGGACAAACAACTAGACACAAGAAGCTTGAAATCATCTGCGTGGCAACTCCACAATTTTCAGTTGACCTAAAGGCTCCACTGGTAGAAGAATCCAGATTTGTTGTGAACATATGGTGAATCCATTCTCTGATTGAGTGACAATATGAATTCAAGAATACAATGCAGGTATGCTACTATAAATTTGTTAAGATTTCATAGGCATGTCCGAAGATTTAAAATCCAATTTTTGTAGGACTGTCTTATGAAAATGTTTGTGGCCAGTTTAGAAGAGAAATCTAGGATTTGGTATGAAGACCTACCAGCTGCAAGTATAAGTTCTTTAAAGTGTTTTCATGTTGTGTTTTGTGACAAGTATAAATAATATTATCCCTATTTGTCACTATTTCGAGACTGTTTTGATAAATTTCAGGGTTTTATTGAATATCTGGAGGATTACTATGATGATGATCAATTTTTGAATGATAAAATATTAGAAGTTTTAGAAGAAAGACCATTTTATAAAGTGGAAGTTTTGTTTGAAATGTATTCTCATCATGAAAAAATAAATGATATATGTTGTCCAGAAGTTTGTGAAGTTTCATCACAGGGAATATCCCTAGCAGCACAAGGACCATTTGATCAGCATATGGTTAAAGAAGAATTTCAGAGCCCTGAACTAGATCTAGGAGAGGACAACTGTGAAAACCTCCATCACTCTAGAAATCTAGAAGAAAAAGAAGCAGAGTTTGATGGCCCAGATTCACTAGAGCATCTTCAGCCAACAATGTTTTGTTCACTGATTGAACGCCAATTAAGTTTGCCTAATGAAAGAAAAGAAAGTTTTCCAAAAGAATACCAATCAGGTTTTCTGATTAAATACCACTCTAATTCTCTTTCTGAGTGTGCAGAGCTTGGAGAATATCACAAAATTTCTCCATCATTATTTTCTTCTTGGGATATTGACAAAGTTGCACAACATATTGTTATATTTAATGATACTTTGCCTGAGCTAATTGGGAGTTTGAAACTTCCTTGCAAGTTTCTGAATGATAAAGGGAATGATGAAGAACACATAGAACAAGTGATTTCCATGGACATAAAAGAGAAACAAGTGTCTTCTTTGCCATGTGAAGATAGTAAGTGCTAACACAGAAGCAAAGGAGCAGTCTGGGATGAGGTATGTTGGTATGTCACTAGGCATCCGAAAGATCTCATGTTGCATGTCTACCTAGATCCTTGGAGTAGTTTATTACAGTTATCAATGAAGGAAGAATCTACTAGGTGGATCAACGAAGTTATTGAATTAAGTGGAAGGGTTACATTGCCATGTTTTGAATCCATTTTTCTACCTAAGGAAATGGAAGGTCAGTTTCAATTAAGCACTCATTTTCTTGAATGGTTACATTAGAAGTCTGACTATTATTTGATGGGATAATTTTTTATCAGACTAGATGTAGGTGGGTGTGAAAATAAGCTCAGTACTTTGAGCATCTTTTCAGTTTTAGTTTAATATTTATTTCAGTTTTCAATTTCAGCATAGTTCAGATTACAACATTCAGATTTTCTGGGTGCAGCAGTGATTTCAGATTGATGGTTTGATGTGCATAAGTTCAGTTGTAGTTTCATTTTAGATTGCAGTACACATATCATATTCTTGTCTGAGGTTTAGATCGAATGATTAAATATTTTTAGCTGCAAAGGTTTCGTAACATACCAGGTTGCATATTTGAGATAAGCCCAATGGATCAGGCCACTGCTCTACTGTGTTCTTGACACCTCCTCCGGAGCTTCCCTCCCCAATTGGAGTCACTGTTAGTATCCTATAATCTACAATATCTCTAGGTGACTAATTATTTTTCTTCATATTTTTCACATTGGAAATAATGTTACATGACTCTCCTTTATTTCCTAGTAGGATCTGCTGGTTAAAAGGGGAAAAGAATGCTTTCTCTTAGGTTTCAAAAATTCCATAGCCAAATTAAGCCTAAATCCATAGTTAAATGCTTAGAAAACCTTTTTAACCTCAAAACATGAAACCTTTACCGCGTTATGATATTACATTGTGGACCCCTTCCTTTTTTCATTTCGGTATATCGCAAAAGACCCTCACCACATTTATTTGTTGTTTCTCTCGACTGTCGATGCGATATAGTAGGGACCCTTCCCGCCATGTCACCTACCCCTTTGATCTCATGCCATCTCCCATTTCACCTCTGACCCCACCATCTAATTGTACCCTGACACTCATTTATCCCTAACCCCACCATCACATCATACATCCCCTCCACGTTAAAATCCACTCACCTTTCTTGACATCCACCATACCCCGCTTCCATCTGACGATCAACATAAATTTTCGCCCCCCCTCTCAACCCTCAAAATTTAACAAAAGGGGGGAGGGGGGCGTGTCCAAAATGGGTGGTATCCATTACCACTGATCCTGCTATGTGGCACATCCGTGCTACTTCGCACCCCCCCCACTCCGATACCACTCTCTGCTGCCAGCTTCCTCCAAAAATGGTTTCTGTTGTTTAAACAAAACTATCGCGCTTATTCAAAATTCCAACTGACCTCTACTCCACATCAACATACCAACTCTCGCCACCGCTGCGTGATGTAGACTCCTGCCACCACTACTCCGTGTCCACTTTCCGCATGTTGTGTAACCAGCTCCAAAAATAGAAGAAAAGAGATATCATCGCCTTAGAAATGAGCCACTTCGAGGGGGCAACCTCCAATACATTACATAAATGAACAATTCTTGGATGATACAATTTACAAAACCTCCTTTCTATATATAGGAGTCCATGGGGCCATAATGTAATCCTAGTGGGCCACAATGTAATCCTAGCCGACCCAACAATACTAATTTAAGGGCACAATAATAACAAAATGGGGGTTACAAGGGTTCAATAATAACAATAAGGGGGTTACACTAACAATAATAAGGGACTATACTAGTGATATAGGGACCTAACACCGCAATCCCCATCGAAAGCTGGGGGTGACAAATACTACACGTGTATATGATCTTGATGCGGAGGCCCCGATCAGAACATTGGACATACGAGCAGTAACAAAGCATTTCGACCTTGTTTGTGCTGATGCCCATGATATTATGGAAACTGGGAAAATTCATTTAAGGAAACCACTTCTCCCATTTATTGCAGCATGCTATGTATGTTTCCCCAAGCTCACCACAGAAGGTTTTGTTAGAAGAAAATAAGGGAACAAATTCTGGTAATAGACTTTTAATTCAGGCAAGAGAAGCCAAGTGGCAGCATGGAGAATTCAAAGGCATAAGTAGCAGAGTTTCAGTTACCAAAGAAACAATATTAGAAGTGTATGAGGGGCAAATGGAAAATTCAAAAAAATTGTTGCAGTAATCTTCCAACTGTCCCAGTAGTTACTCGACCTCAAGATATCATGAAGACCAACAAGTGGATGCAAATATTTATGTTGTCCATCTCTCAAATGGCAAATAAATTCTTGCTAATAAAAACACCTTGAGAAGTAGGAGGAATTTTTACACATGTCACCCCTGTTGCAATCAATTGCTTGAAGACTGTGTTGGTGCTCAAAGAGGTGGATTTTTATTGACAAGTCTAGTGCTTTCTCATTTAATTATCAACCCAGGGTAAGTCTTCTTATCTCAAGAGTGTTGGCACAATATATGCGAGTCAGGTCGTCTAATAGTTATTCCTTGTCACTTATGAGGAAGAATTTGCTAACTTCCTAAGTTTTCTTATCCTACAAGGGGTGGCTTGGATTGGTTTTTAACCTAAGATTGAGCAGCAATATTTTGCAGCTATCTAATTGAATTAAATTGCAATCTAACTAAATCAAACAAAAATCTAGAGAAATCAAGTAGCAGTTGAATTGAATTAAACAATGATCTAAATAAACTGAACAACAATGGAATTGAATAGAACATCAGTCTAACTAAGCTGAACAATAATGGAATTGAATGGAACATAAGTATAACTAAGCATAACAGTAATGGAATTGAATTGAATCAACAATCTAGCTAACAGAGCAATAATGGAACAACAGTATAACTAGATGAGCAGTAATGGAACAACACTATAACTAACTGAGCAGTAATGGAACAACAGTATAACCGAAGCGAATTAAATAAATTGTAAAATAATTATTTAAGTAATTTTGCAATGGAGTTCTCTTTATGACTTAATTAATTGACATTGATCGACGGTTGAACGCTTCGTCATGATAAAAGAATAATTCAATTCATAAAGACAGATAACATTGAAATCAACTTATTATATGATCTGTAACTCACATGCAATGGTATTAAAATAATTGGAACTATCTACTGATAATGAAATATTTTCGTAAGTCGAAAAATATGATTGCGATTGTCCTAATTCAAGAACGCGATTTATAACAATCCTAAAGAAAGAAAACTGTAACTTTATTGAATGGAAATATACTTTACAACAGCATCAGATACTTAAGCATTAGTTCTGCAACTACACAGAGTATGAAAACTTGCGTGGAACTTCCAGAGGTTGGGCCCAGACCACCAAAAGCCCTAGCGCAGTAAAAACTTCAAAAGATTATTGTTCAAAGCTCTATATTACATCCAGTGATATTACAAAAATACAATTAGATAGATTGTTTCTGATGCATCTATTACAGAATGAATTTCCTATCCTTTCTACGACTCCCCCTCTCGTCCGTCCTTCACCCTTTTAAAGGCGATTTCAAAAATGTGAAAGTATTTCCCAAATGATAGCTTGCTGAGCATGGATGTTGTTTTAGTTCTTGGACTTGAATTTATCTGTCTGCCTTCTATCGGCCACTGGGAGTTACCAAGATTTCATATTTTTGTGTCCGTTGGTTGGCTTCTATTTCCTATTAGTCCAGCCATTCTGCCTTCCTACATGCGGAGATAAGAGAAGTCAATTTTCTATTACAAAAACATCATTTTCATCATTAGTCTAATTGTTCTACTTTTCATAATATTTTATTCTCTTTATTATTAATATGAAGAGGAATTTCCCCGAAATTATAACATAATTTGAAGTACTTACAGGGTGAGAACATACCTTAATTTGGGCCCAACATACTCCCCTTATTACCTAGTTGCATGTCCTCATACAAACAGATGATTGATATGTAGCTGCGTTAAGGAGTAAGCAGGGTAGGCCTTTTCGTTGTATGCTTTGAAGCCTCGTTTTCATTTCATGAGTGCAAAGGCAGCGCCTATGGCTCCTTCTGGTAATTCGTTATTGTGATTGTCAACATCCCAACTAGGCAGGCCCCATGCTGTAGACCAAGCTACTGTATGAAAGGAATCTAGAGGCAACAGTCTTGAAATTCTTGTAACTGAATGGCTCCCTATTCTTCACATTGTTCGTGGAGGCCATCCATCTTTTCTTGGCTGCTGCTAAGGCCGCATCACGAATGTCCCCAAAGTATTCTCGTGCATTTTATATGATATCTTTATGAATGGGCCCCAGCCTGGTCCTCACGCCTTGCCTTCTGATGAAGTTTTTTTGCTGGATGATCAGTTGTAGGGGTTTTGTAGGCTCCCCCCTAACCCATAAATCTAGGTTATGATCTCTTTTTTGGAAGATGTCGTAGTCTTTGGCCCACCTGATCTGGTTTTTAGCAAATGAAAGGAAGTCTTATAGCTGCACATCCCCTATTAAGGTGCTAGGGTTGTTGTCTGTGTCTTCTTCTAAGAAGAAGTTATGCATGTAAAGCTCACACAAGAGGCGATGGACCTGCTCATCCTGATCGTTACAACAATGGAAAAATTCTTCTATGGTCCTGAAAGTAATGGATTTTCCTGCCCTAACAGCTTTAACTTTCAAGAGTAAATACCGTTCTATTAGGAACAAGGCATAGTTGGTTGTTGGAGCTCTGCATGATAGCACATCATTATATAGAGAGAAAATTGTAGATATTTTATTATTAGCTTGCTCCACCTACTCTTGTACCACTTTAACCTTTGCTTGTTCTCTTCTAAGCTGGGAGAATGTATCATATTCTGTGGAGGAGAGGTCAGTGAAATTTTTTAGCAGTGCTTGATATTCTTGTAATGGCACCACATCCTTCTTGCACTATGTTAGTTCATGCCGCACTTGCACTAGTTCATTGCATAGTTTCTGATTGGAAGCTTTCTCTACTAGAAGGGCATAGGCAGGGGATTCCTCTGTTTGGGTCCCCTTTTCCTCTATAACCTTCTGCTGAGTTTGGGTGGAGGCTTCTATGGTGTTTTCTAGTTCTGTCTGCACTTCAGCCTCGGTGGATTTTGCTAGGTTGGTCTATATTTCAGCCTCAGTAGTATTTATCAAATTGGTTTGTATTCTAGTTTCCACAGTGTCGGCTAAGTCAGTTTGCATTTTGCTTTCGACAGTATTTACTGGTTCTGTTTGAGTTCCTACGATAGAGGTTTCTTTCTTTGGCTTTGAGGCCCTTCTTTCTTTCTTTAGTTGTTTTCTTAGATATTTTACCAATTTCTTCAGTCTCTTGTAGGTCCTTCTTAGTTTCTCGCTTCTCCTTTCATTTGAATCTTCACCTGCCCTTATTTCAGCAGGTAGTAGGGGAGCGGAATTCCCCTTTTCAGGGATGGCATCTAAAATGGTGTTTCTGATTACATCTTCAAAATTTACCTCAATGTGAGGGTCCTGAATAGGAGGAGTGATGCTACCTCCTGGTGACAAAGGGGTTGTCTCTGTGTGTGTGCTCTGCACCACAAGGAAATTGTCACCTGAATGATCTTATGATTCCATTCTCTCCTCTGTCTTTCCATCACTATACACTTCATAATTATTGATAGGGGACAAAGCCTTATCATCTCACAGTTCCTCTTGGTCAGGTATGACTTTAGTGTGACTAGAGCTACTGGGGGTGGTGAATTTATCAAAATTTTCACCTTTCTCCCCTACTCCCAATGGGTTTCTCGATTCATATTTTGTCCTTATTTTTCCTAGGACTCGAGCCATTTCCTCCTCGAACTCTTGCAAGGGTGCATGGGATGGTTCTGCTTCCTCCATGAGGTTCGAGGTTCCTTGGAGTGTCTTGGACCATTTTTGCCTGCTTGGCTCTGACGTTGAGGTTCAGGTCCTTTTTATTCTTGGTGTATTTACCTTGGGGGACTCAATTTCAGTTCCGTCAGGGTTTACTTCAGGTTCCTGTGCCTAAGGGTTAACTAAATTATCCCAGGGTTTTCATACCACAAGCAGAGCCACTGCTGCCAGCAGGCGTTCATAGCCTTGACAGGGTTGCTATTTTAACCCGAAAAATGAGCCAGGATCCTTATGTAAGAATAGTTGTTTTTCCTATTTTATGGAGAGATCACCATGCTAGTATGGTGGCCAGATAACCATGGTGCCACTCACTAGAGTTGTGACAAAGTGATCAGGCTGGCTCGTGATGAGACCTCCTATCTTTCAAGTTGTTAAGAAGGTCATTACCCTGGTGTGGTGGCCATAGTGGGAATGTCACTTGCTACATTCTTATGAACGTGGTAGGCTGGCTCGTGATGAGACCCCCTATCCTCTCTTAAAATATGCATGTAAGTGTAGTAATTCCTTTTGAATTGTAACATCTTGATCTATAAGGAGGTCACTGTGCTGGTGTGGTAGCCAGATAGTCACAATGCCATTCACTAGAATTGTAACAGAGTGATCAGGCGGGCTCGTAATGAGACCTCCTGTCCTTCTAATAGATGAGAAGGTCATTACCCTGGTGTGGTAGCCATTGTGGGCATGTCACTTGTTAAATCCCTATGATCATGGTAGGTTGGCTCATAATGATACCCCCTATCCTCTTAAAGATTTGCATGAACACATAATGATTGCTTTTTATACATATAGGGAGGCTCATTAACTCCTTAAGAGTGAGGGATGGTGAAAGAAGCGAAAAAAATGCCAATACCATTAATACCCCTTGTTCCATTTCTTCATGCTGTAGGGACATATTACTCGAATAGTGCAAAAAGATATATCATGATAAGGTCCTGTATTGTATGATATCATATTTGAACTGTGGGTGACTTAGCCTTTCATTTCATGTGTGCATAATGTCAGCTTCCTGTTTAAGAATTATAGTGCCAAAGGGCCATCATATTTGTAATTTTACCATTTTCCCTCTCTCTTCCAACTGCCATTCCCTACTCAAAGTTACTTAATTACAAAAAGAATGGCTATTTAAGTTGGTCAGACAACAGCTGTTCTGATATTGAGCAGCAGCTATTCAAAGATTGCTCAGCATAATTAAAAACGCTCAAAAACGACTGTTCAATTCGAATGAATAGCAGCCGTTCAAAGATCGAACATCAGCTGTTCCCGAATTGAATAGAAAAAATAAAAACACAACAATGAACAACTGTTCAATTCGATCGAACAACAACCGTCTAAGAAGTGAACAACAACTGTTCAAGAATTGAATAGAAAAATTAAAAACATGAAACAACTGTTCAATTGTGGTTGAATCGGTAGCCGTTCAAAGACTGAACAACAATTGTCCATGAATTGAATAGCAAAAATAAAAACATCGAAAATGGCTATTTAATTCGACTGAGCAGTAGTCGTTCAGAGATTGAACAGAAACTGTCCACGAATTGAACAACAAAAATGAAAACACAGTAAATGGATGTTCAATTTGGTTGAACCGCGGCCGTTCAAATATTGAAAAACATATGTTCTCGAATTTAACAACAAAAATGAAAACACCAACGAACAACTGTTCAGATCGACTGAACAACAACCGTTCAAATATTGAGCAACAGCTATTCACAACTTGAACACCAAAGTAAAAAAAATGTAAAAATGACTGTTCAATTTTGGTTGAATTAGCAGTCGTTCAAAGACTGAACAACAGCTGTTCACGAATTGAACAACAAAAATAAAAACACCGCAAATGGATGTTCAATTGAGTGGCAACCGTTTAGAGATTGAACAACAACTGTCTGTGAATTGAATAGCAAAAAATAAAAACACAGCCAATGGCTGTTCAATTCGACTGAACAACAACCATTCAAATATTGAACAACAACTATCCGTGAATCGAACAAAAACAAAACACAACAAATAGATGGATGTTTAATTGAACAACAATCGTTCAAAGATAAAACATTAGCTGTTATCGAATTGAACAACAATAAAAACACAATCTTACAAGGAAAATAAATTGCAAATGTGAAGAATGTACAACAAGACAAAAAAATTATATACATTATTTACAAGTGATGTTGGCAAACCTCTCATGTACTTGAGTTTGTGGGGTTATCACCCCCTTGCACCACAACTTGGATGGTGGGATCGTTTCATACCTGTTGACAGAAATATTATTTCATGAGAGGTTTGCGATAGAGGCATACTCAGTGTTCGTTAACTCGAAATGTTGAACCAGACCCATCTATGGTGGTTAAGGTGAGGGTACCATTTCTATGTACTTCCTAAATCTCATATGGAACGATCCACCTTGTTTGTAGTTTTCCTGGAAAGTCTTGGAATATGGAGTCATAGAGAAGTGCCCAATCTCCTTTTTGAAATGCCTTCTTCTTTATTAGGTTGTCGTGCCAGTTGGCTCGCTGTTGTTGAATTATCATTGTGCATTGCAGGGCAAGCAGTCAAATTTCGTCTAGTTCATTTATTTGCTGGAGTCCCTTAGCTTGAGCTTCTCTTAAGTCCAATCCCACTTCCTGGGCTGTTCTCAGAGTTTTACTTTCGAACTCAATAGGGAAGATATGTTCTCTCCAAAATACTAGCTGATATGGTGAATATCCAGTGGTATTTCTTCAGGTTGTTCGATAAGCCCGTAAGGCTTTTGGTAGTCTAGTGGTCCAGTCTCGATAGTGTGCTACTACTGTCTTGGTAAGGATTGCCTCCAAGACTTTGTTGGTGCTTTCGACTTGCCCATTGGCCTGCGGGTGGTAAGGAGACATAACTATGTGGATGATATGGTGATTTCTTAAAGTAGATGTGATCTTATTTCCTGTGAATTATGCCCCCCATTGGTTATCACTTCCCTTGGCAAGATGTCTTGCAAAAATAGTTCAAAGAGAAACTTAATTACTGATTCTTCCGTGGCTCTTAACAAGGCCACTGCTTCTACCCATTTGGTGACATAATCCGTGGCAACTAATATGTGGGCTTTCTGTTTCGATGGTGGGTTGAATGGCCCAACGAAGTCCAATGCCCACCGTTCAAATGGTTCCACCACCAATTGTGGTTGTAGCGGCATTTCATCAGCTTGGCCTGGGCGGCCTATTCTTTGGCAGCTATCGTGGGCCTGGACATACTTCTTTGCGTCTTTGAAAATCGTAGGCCAATAATAGCCTAATTGCAACACTTTATGCCCTGTCCATCATTCTGAAAAATGGCCACCACAGGGTTCATCGTGACAGGCTCGTAAGATGTCATAGATTTTGTCTTCCCTTATGCATCTGTGTATGTGCATATTGGCCCCTGTATGGAATAGGTATCCTCCAATCCAAGAGAATCTTGCGATGCGCTGTACAATCAATTTTCGTTCTCTCGCCGTTAAATGTCTGGGTAGCTTCCCCATTGCCATATAATTTTCCACATCTGCATACCGTGGCGTTTTGACCGCTACAAAAAACAGGTGTTCGTCAGGAAATTGACCGTCAACTGTTAGCGTGTCGTCTGTCTTGGGGAATCTGGACAGGAAGTCTGCGACCAAGTTTTCCTTCCCTAGATGGTCTTTGATCGTTATATCGAATTCTTGCAACAAAAGTAGCCAACGAGTTATTCTTCCATTTGTGATTGGTTTATTAACTAAATATCTAATAGCAGAGTGGTCAGTATACATGAACACTTGATATCTGGTTATATAGTGCCTGAATTTATTGATAGCATAAATGACATCCAGGAATTATTTTTCGGTCATTGTATAATTTAATTCGGTAGGAGTAAGGTTTTTGATGATATAATAAATAGCATAAGGCTTTCGGCCTTCTTCTTGGCCAAGGACTGCTCCTATTGTTGTATCATATGCATCAGAAGAGATGTGAAAGGGCAGTTTCCAGTTAGGATCTTGCAGGATTGGTGCTATTGAGACTAGCCTCTTCAAGTCTGTAAAAGCGGTGTCACATTTTTTAGTCCAATGGAATCCAACATTCCCAGTCAATGCATACAGAGGTGCAACTATCTGTGACAAATTTTTTATAAATCTGCGATAATATCCTGCATATCCCGGAAAATTGCGCACCTCTATTTGTGTACAAGGTGTGGCCAACAGAAGGATTACCTCTATTTTAGCCGGAGATACCTGTATTCCAGCTGCTGAAATGTAGTGACCTAGGATTACCCCCTTAGTCATCATCATGTGGCATTTTTTCGTTGCTTAGACATAGTCTAGTAGCAATACATCGTTCTAACACTTTTTCTAGCGTTTCTAGAGCTTAATCAAAGTCTTCCCCATAGGGTGTAAAATAATCCATATAGATTTCAAGTCCTTCATTTATTAAGTCAGAAAAAATGCTAATTATGGCTCTCTGAAATGTTGCTGGGGCATTACATAATCCAAACGGTAAAAATCTGTAAGAAAAAGTGCCCCATGGGCAGGTAAAGGTTGTCTTATCTCGGTCTTCGGGAGCTATTTGGATTTGATTGTATCCGTTGAATCTGTCAAGAAAGGAGAAGAACTGTTTCCCAACCAATGTATCAAAGGACTTGGTCAATGAAGGGGAGGGGGAAATGGTATTTTTGTGTTGCCTTATTTAATTCTCTATATCTATGCAAATTCTCCACTTCCCATTCCTTTTAGGGACAACTACCAGAGGGGAGACCCATTTGCTGTTTGAAATAGGATAAATGAAATTTACATCTAACAGTTTTTGCAGCTCCTCTTTTAAAATCTCTTTTAAGTGTGGGTTTAATCTTCGTTGGGGTTGTCTAATGGGGTGTGTTCCCCTATCAGTATAGATGTGGTGCGTGCATAGTTGTGGGTACAAACCCTTCATGTCTTAGTAGTCCCACGCAAATGCACCTTGGTGCTTCGAGAGGACTTTTATGAGTTTCTATTTTTGGTTGTCATCCAAGCTGCCATTAATATTCAATACCTTTCCTGGCTCGATCTCAATAGGTATGCTATTACGAACAATGGTTGTGGAGATATGTTGAGTCTCGAAGTCTGTCACAGGATCCTATTGATCTTCATGTTCGAGGACTGTTTTCAACATTTGGCATTTCATATTTTGAGGCGTGGGTGACTGATTCATAAAATTATTAATTACATCATCTTCAGTTTGATCCATGAATTCAAGAGCTTCTACTAGTGTCAGAGGTGGACGGATGTTTTGCTCCCAATATGTATTTGGATGTTTGTGAATTTTTACCATGGGTAGGCTTGGTTTGGCAGGCGGATAAATAATGATATTTTTTGTAGAATATCCTCTAGTGATAGTCATGGTACTTGCTCGACAACCTATGTAAGAATCTGCTGTGGCCACCCAAGGCCACCCAAGAATCAATGGGTGCCCTTCCATCCTGGTTTTTGGATTAATGACTAGAAAATCAACTGGGTATTCCCATGATTCCACAGAGACCATGATGTCTTTCACTATACCTTCCGGTCTGATAACATATCTGTTAACTAGTTCCAGAAGTGTGGCCGTAGATTCTAAAGCTGATATGCCCAGTTTTTCACAAGCTCCTGTAGTTAGGATGTTAATGGTTGCCCCCAGGTCAACCAATGTGTTTGGAAATGAGTGACCAGAGATTTTCACGGTTACAATGGAGTTTCCTAGGTCTTCATATTTTACAGGTGATTCCCTACCTAACAACAAGTCAGATAGTGTTCCTACCACATGAACGGTGGGTGCAACCTTTGTTTTCTTGATTTTTTTTTTCCACATAATTCCTTGATTGTCTTTACATAGATGGGAATGTCTTGGATGGCCTAGAGAAGAGGAATTTTGATACAAAGGTTTCTTAATTCCCCCAGGATGTCAAAATCTGGAGTGATTATCGGCCTGAGCAGATTTAATATTTCAGGAAATGGAGGCAGAGTCACCCTAAGTTCTTCAGGTCTTTTTTGATCAATTGTTTCCTTATCTTTACCTATTTCTGTTATATTCGTTAAGCTAGGCTTTGTTGATGTTTCAACTTGGGACTGAGGTGGAGTTGTGGCCTCTATAGGTAATATGGTACGTCCTGATCTTAACCTCAAGTCGTTGCACTATTTTTGTTCGGCACTAGGTTTTGGATTTTCTATGATTTGAATTAGTTGAACCGGTCTGTTATTGGGATTAGGATTGGGTTGGGTTGGCAATTGAGGGAATATGCAGGCTGTTGGTTATGTTGAACTGGGTAGGGAGCTGGCAACATAGGTTGATTTTGGGTCCCTGCTCCTATCAGCAAATTGGCCATTCCCATGGGTCGTTGCCAATTCCAATTGGTGTTTTGGGTAGGGGGGTTTGGCCATTGGATTTGATACAGGACATTCTGCCAATAAGGGGGAGAGAAAGGAAAGTTATGCCAATTACTTCTTGATGGAGGTTGCGTAGGCCAAGGTCGCATAAGAAACACTTGGTTTGGCCAAGTTGGGAAGGGGTTTTGAGTCTACCAAGTTGTTGCAGGGTTTTGCTGGCTAAACTGCGACGACAGAAAGTATTGAGGTAGGTATTGTGGTATGCTAGGTCATGCTTGCCATTTTCGACGCCGATTCATTAAATAGACTGGCTCTGTTTCTTCTTCTGCTTCCTTGTATATGGCTTTCAGCCTAGGAAGTGAAGGACACTAGTCCGTGGTATGATCCTTGGTGCAGATAGCACAAGCCTGAACCATGTATAAAGGACATTCTCTCTGGCTATGCTTCATCTGAAATCTTGGGAAAAAGATGGCCAAGTTTTGTTCTGATATATCTTGTTTCTATTTGGCTTGTAAAACATCAAGTTGTGTTGTCAAAGTACCCAGGATGTCAGTTTTGAAATTTTCTAACATATTTCCAAATGCTGCTCTAGTTACATTGCCATTGGTCTGCTTAAGATCTTTCTTCATAGAATCACGCCCAATAGGTCTATTGCGTGAGCTACCCCGGGAGCATCTAATACATAAGGAAATAATCTCGTCATATTATTCCTGGTAAATATCTCCCTTCCCCATTATGTTAAGCATTTCAACCCATTCTTCCTTCATCCCTTTAAGCATCGTGGCTTTTAAAATGTCCTTGGATAGCGTGGTATATGGGGATATTTGTAAATGTTATTGAAATCTTTCTATGTATTCCTCTAATGTTTCATTGTATTTTTTGGACATGTTGAAGATTTAATCTTTTAGATATCGGGTTCGATAATAGTCTTGGTATTTGGTAATAAAATTTTATTCATTTGGTCCCAGTTGTTTATAGTTCCCCCTTCTAATCCCATGAACCAACAGAGTGCAGTTCCTTTTAAGGTAGAGGGAAATAGTTTTAGTTTCTGGGGATCGGTGGTGTAGTCATATCCTCTACACAAGACATCAAATTCAAATAGGAATGCATCAGGATCTTCTGTGGTTAATCCATGAAAGGTGGGGATGTTGTGCAAGGGAATGGCTTTCTTAGGGGCATTGGCAGCATGATCAACAATAGGGTATTCTAATGTTGATGTCTGCCTCTGATTCTGATTTTGATTATTTTCCATCTAATCAAAGAGGTGACAGAAATCTTCAGGAACTTCTTGATCTGGAGGAGTGATTATAATAGGCTTGGGAGGTGAATGCAGTGGGGGTTTTACAGCACTTCCCTGATCTGGGATCCTAAGTACTTCTGTTTCGATCACTTCTTTAGGGGACTTAGGTTCTGATATTTCTATGTGAATTCCTCCACTAGTTTCTCCCCCTCCTTCTTGTAGGTTGCAAGAGCCTCCCTCTTTTGAAGGGTCAGTGCCTATATGAACGGTAGTCTGCAGGCTTTGCTAAGACCCATCTGTCTCGTAGTGAATCTCGGCGTAGGCTAAAGATGGTGAGGCTGATTTCTGAGGGAGTGTATTAGGACTTTGAATGGAAACAGTTCTGGGTCCTATAGATGCCTGAGATTCAACTTTCTTAATGATTTCGTCTATATATGTTGTTATTCCAAGGATCACCGATCCTTTGGATCGTAAGGATGGTTGCAAATGATTTCGGATTGTTTCTATATTTTTCTTCGTAGACATAAAACAAGAGCACCTATCCTACGGTTCTTTGCATGACTTGTTGGTAAGTGGGCTAGAGGGCAAGCATGTTGCTTGCCGGTACACAGGTTATTACCTCTTGTTTTCAATACCTAATTCTTCACAGCGATGGAGAAAGATGAATAAAGGAGATGACTCTTAACACTCTCCCTGGCAATGGAGCCAAAATTTTGGTGCACAAAGAGGGGCTTTTTATTGACAACTCTAGCGCTTTATCATTTAATTATCAACCCGGGGTAAGTCTTCTTATTTCAAGAGTGTTGGCACAATATATGTGAGTCAAGTCGTCTAATAGTTTTTCCTTGTCACTTATGAGGAAGACTTTGCTAAATTCCTAAGTTGGCTTATCCTACGAGGGGTGGCTTGGATTTGTTTTTAACCTAAGATTGAGCAGTAAGATTATGAAACTATCTAATTGAATTAAACATCAGTCTAACTGAACCAAACAACAATCTAGAGAAATCAAGCAGCAGTTGAATTGAATTAAGCAACGATCTAAATAAATTGAACATCAATGGAATTGAATGGAACAATAGTCTAACTAAGCTGAACAGTAATGGATTTGAATTGAATCAGAAGTCTAGCTAACTGAGCAGTAATGGAACAACAATATAACTAGCTGAGCAGTAATGGAACAACAGTGTAACTAACTGAGCAATAATGGAACATCAGTATAACTTAAGCGAATTAAATAAATCGTACAACAATTATTTACGTAATTTTGCAATGGAATTCTCTGTATGACTTAATTAATCGACATTGATCGAAGGTTGAAAACTTCGTTATGCTAAAAGAAGAATGAAATTCATAAAGACAGATAACATTGAAATCAACTTATTCTATGATCTGTAACTCAAATGCAATGGTATTAAAAGAATTGGAACTATCTACTGATAATGAAATATTTCCGTAAGTCGGAAAATACGATTGCGATTGTCCTAATTCAAGAACGCGATTTCTAACAATCCCGAAGAAAGAGAACTGTAACTTTATTGAATGGGAATATAATTTACAACTGCATTAGATACTTAAGCATTGGTTCTACAACTACACAGAGTATGAAAACTTGCATGGAACTTCCAGAGGTTGGGCCCAAACCACCAGAAGCCCTAGCGTAGTAAAAAATTAAAAAGATTATTGTTTAAAGATCTATATTACATCCAGTGATGTTACAAAAATACAATTAGAGAGACTATTTCTGATGTGTCGATTACATAATGAATTTCCTATCCTTTCTCCGACTTCGCTTCTCGTCCATCCTTCGCCCTTTTAAAGGCGATTTCAAAAATGTCAAAGTATTTCCCAAATGATAGCCCACTGTGCGTGGTTGTCATTTGAGTTCTTGGATTCGAATACATCTGTCTGCCTTCTGCCGGCCGCTGGGAGTTACCAAGATTTCATATGTTTGCATCTGTTGGTTGGCTTCCGTTTCCTATTGGTCTAGCCACTCTGCCTTCCTGCGTGTGGAGATAAGAGAAGTCATTTTTCTGTTACAAAAAAATATTTTTCATCATTAGTATAATTGTTCTCGTTTTCATAATCTTTTATTCTCTTTATTGTTAATATGAAGAGGAATTCCCCTGAAATTATAACATAATTTGAAGTACTTACAGGGTGAGAACATACCTTAATTTGGGTTCAACTGACTGATGATTAGTTATACACGTGTCATTAGTTTTATAACGATTTCTCTATTTTTAGAAAGTAGATGGAAGGTTCAAGTGAAAAGCTAGATATTGTAGTTAAGTCTATATATTGTGATGTAAAAGAAAAAGATAAGGGCGTGGGGGGAAATTGTAAGGAAAAAAAAATCTTATTCTGGAAAATGGTTCACTGAGTTTCAAGTGACTATTTGTAAAGTAATACAAGACTAGCTATTTCAGGATTCATGTGGTTTCTGAAATGGTGAAGTTTTCTCCTGTTTATATGTGTTTTTCCATTGTCTTCCTTGCTCAGTATTTCTGAATTCTTATTGCAAAGAAGGAAATGAATAATAGGATTTGTTATGTAGAGCACCCTACTATGGCTGTGTTTACAATAGTCTATGTTTTCTTCTAATGCAAAATCGAGGAATTCTTAATTTCTTATCGGTTTCTGCTGAACTTTAAATTCTAGTCTAATTGAATAATTCTTAATTGCTCCTCAGTTTCTACTGAATTCCACTCTTCTTTTATCTTTCAAATCCATTTAATCCTCAAATATCCAAAGTAGTACACATATCTTTCCATGTTTCACTCATGCTTGATACTCTTGCAAATTGATCACCCCAGCCCTTTGACTCCATTGCCCAATGGCCTTTTTCCCTTGCTTTCCCCACCAAAACAAATTCAAAATAAAAAATCTCAACCCTTTAACTAGCCTAAAATTCCAAATCAACAATGCTATATGTAACAGAGAGACCCCTCTCTGGGTATAGGAGGGATATATCCTAGGCCTAAAGCAGTTTTGATGTTGCCTCCGGGATTCTGTCTTCAGCTTCGGAATTACAGAGCGCTAAGAGGAGAAGGCGGAAAAACTCCCATAAGAGACAAGTATTTGAACAGACCTGGCCCAATGTTCTCATAAGGAGTAGCAGCCTTCCCAACATACATAATGTTACCTGCTGAAGACTCAGAGGGGAAGAAAGAAAACCGATCGATAGTCACTATCTTCCCTTGATGAGGGAAATAGAGGAGGTGAAAGAGGGTGGAGACTACACAAATGATAGAGTTTGTCCAAATATGTCCAAGAATGAGATTATAGTTCAATTTGGTGTCTAACACCTCTACTTCCATGGTTATCATTTCCCCCTCCAACAGGATGGGAAATGCCTTGAGAATATCGTACGACCGAGAACCTCGACCATCGAAATCTTCCAAGGTATTCGGGGACTGACTCAATGGTGGATAGCCAATGGGGGCATGGGTATATCATCGTTGTCATTGACTATTTCACTAAATGGGCCGAGGCGATGGCTACATACGATAATGAAGGTCTCACTACGGCACAATTCTTATTCTATCATGTCATAGCTCGGTTTGGTGTCCCGAAAGTGATTATCACTGATCATGGAACTCATTTTCGTAATCATATGATGATAGAACTATCTGCTCAATTTGGGTTACGTCATGATAACTCCACCCCTTACTATCCATAGGCCAATGGCCAGGTTGAATCTGTCAACAAAGTTTTGGTGACTATGCTTCAACGTACCATTGGGAAGCACAAACAAGACTAGAACCTCATGCTTTTCTCATCTTTGTGGGAATACTAGAACTTCGCTAAGACTGCCAATAGATTCACACCATTCCAATTGGTATACAGTCTAGAGGCCACACTCTCAGTCGAGTGTGAGATTCCTTCCCTGAAGCTGTCTATCGAACTCCTTCCTGGTACTTCGCCAGAAGAGGAACGTCTGTTGTACCTCTAGCATATTGATGAGACCAGAAGGCTTGTTTCTTTAGTTCGTGAAGTGCAGAAACGAAGAGTTAACGTTCAATATGATAAATCTATCACCCCTCACATTTTCTCTGAAGGTGACTTGGTCCTGCTTTATGACCTTGCCTATGATAAGTTGGGAGTAGCAAAGCTCGAGCCAATGTGGCATGGGCCCTATATCATTCAACATGTTTTCGAGCATGGAGCCTATGCACTAGCTGATTATGAAGGAAATCCTTTGGCTGAGCCCTAAAAAAAGCTCTACCAGAAAAAATATTACGCTTAATCTTAAGGTTGATAATTTGTACATTAGTGTGTTATTCATTAGTGTGCTTTGAGTTGATTTTTGGTGTGATTTTTTGCCTTGCAGACATGTTTCCTCTGTTCACCTTGTGTTCCACCTGGTTCACTGATGTCTTTGGATCACTATGTTGGTTTTGCTGATGGCGTTTTCCATAGCACATAGAACCTGTATTCCGAAACATGGGCACTCTTTGCTCTTGATGGTGAGTTGATTAATTTACAAGGCATTTGTTTGGGTTGAACAACTAACAATATTGCCAAGTATAGTGCAATGATAGAAATATTATCAGATTCCATTGATCTTGGGATTAGAGATTTGGTTGTTAAGTTGGACTCATAGCTCGTTGTGTTACAATTTAATGGTTGTTATTCTGTGCGCAATCCTAAAATTTTGCATATGTATTTACGTGTTAGATTATTGGAAATGAATTTTAATTTTATCAAATATCAACATATTCCAAGGCATTTAAATACATTAACAGATTCATCAGAAAACCATGTATTAGATAAAAATTTGCGCAATATGTAAACCAAGACATCATTATGATACACAAGTAGCCATAAGAACATATCTCTCTCTCTCTCTCTCTCTCTCTATATATATATATATATATATATATATATATATATATATATATATATATATATATATATATATATATATATATATCGGTTAGTAAGTATGTTACATCAAAAAGCTAAAAAAAAAAGTGTTGTTTTACAAAAATGGCTGTTTGAGCCTACGTCAGTACGAAATGTATAAATAGGACTGCTATCCACCCACATGGTGCTCATGGTAGCAGGTTACTACTCAAATTACTCACCAGAGTAATTGACGCAGTCTGCCCGAAAATCCGACAATATGTCTCTGAAAGCGCAGTGGAATCTCATCGAATGTAGGATACTTTGGAATGACTCTTATGAGGCCAACCAGGTTCCGCTCCAGCGCGGATAATGTGTTTTCTCCCTCCTCATAAGGAGCATCCTTTGTTGTACGGGCTACCCTCCGTGTAATCGCTGACATGCCAGGAGGTCTCCGAGGACCCATATTTGTAAAAATTAATACGTTTACGTCTCAAAACACATATCAAAAAACATTTAAAAGGTAAAAAAATGTTTAAAAAATAATTTTTACCTGCATCGGTCCAATGTGTGCCTGGTGGGATCAAAATATTTGGATCTCCTCTGAAGTCGATACCGGCATATGCGTATGTCCTCAACTACGATAAGTTGATTCCGCAACCAATTGAAGAAGGCTGTGGGGAAATGCATCTACCGGCCCCCTCCCTATTGGGGCATTATATTGCACCATCGCATCAGCCTCGGGTCCCTCGGGGTTGGATCATGGATCTTTGGCCACTGATACTAAAATAGGGGCACTCTCTCCAGAAAGTAGGTCACTAGAATTAACCCATACCCAAAAATGTTTTAGTCTCCCTATTTTTCACTTGGTTAGCTAGCTCTTCATATTAGCCAACAACCCCTCACACCAATTGAACATCGTTGGGGCTAAGTAGTCCATCGCATACTGGAACTAAGATTTCATTGCCTCATGAAACGCCTTGGCTCCTACCACTCTGGTGATACAATGCAGTATCGTGGGCAGGGGAAGTAGTCTGATGGAATATATGTCTACCTTCCCACTCTCTGTCTTATGTGCCTCAGGACAATATCTTTGGATGAGCATGCTCGTTCTCTCACCCCTCGTGTGAGATTCAGAGAGTTGGATCCTCTCCCCTTGCCTGGATAGTTCGGTGATAACATAGATGTCCATCACATATAGTTCTAACTCTTGGTCCCCAATGATGAACAACTATCGGTCCACATCCCAAATACAAATTAGATACTGGATTAGCTCTAGTTGAGCTCTTAGATTGGATTTTTTGAAGAATTTCAATAATCCACAATTGCGCAAAGCATTGACGCAATATTGGTCCTGCAAGGCTTGGTAGTCTTCACCTCATGACCTCTTTCTTTCCATTCGACTGACATCTTCACTAAAATCACCTGCAAAACATGTTCAATTGGTTTTTTAGGACCATTCATGGAAGAATTTTTAGAAAATAATAGTGGAGTTGGGAGATTTTCTCATTTTAAAATATTTCCCATGGCTAGTGCGTCTGTACGAAATAATTCGACACTAGTGCCACGCTACCCTATCGGGCTAAACGTGACCAACGCGACCCAAATAGCTCGAAATTGCACTGGTCATAGGTGATTTTAAATTTTTAAATCCATCCCTTAAACTACCTTATTATAAAAACCAAATGCCAAATGAATAGAATTAAATTGAAAAGGAGGTTCAGAGCTCTTACCTGGCGCCGACGTATTGAGGAATGGTGTCCCGGATCGGGCACACCACTGATTTGAAATTCGGAGGGGAAATGGACAAAATTATCTTCTCAAAATGGAAAGGTGAAAATGATTTTTTTTTTGGTCTATTTATAAATTTTTGAAAAAATTTCGCCAATATTTTATTATTTTTCCTTGATATCTGTGATGTTTGCTTTTTATGTGCAGTATAGGACTTTCACACTACTGATGATTTTTTCTAATGCATAAGAGTTGGATTTTATTTATTTTTGGGATCGTTAAATTTTTACGAAAAAGGAACCCCCCCGAAGCCAACTTTCAACTCTTTTTTGACTCTCGAAAAATGAAAAGATTGCCGAGTACTTGTCATTTCGGACTCGTTAAAGTGAATGAACTAACATGATATTAGTATAAATTCACCCATTTTTTTGGGTTGAGGTTTGATATTTACAAAAAAGGAATACCTTGATCGAAAATGGTCAAGAAGTTCTATCGAACATAGTTTTCTACCTTTTCGGATTCGAGAGACGACTTACGAAAATGGACATGATGGAGTTTTCTTTTTGTTTCTTTTCAAACTCTTGAAACATGAAAAGTTGCTGAGTTTACCTTTCATTGGACTCGTTGAAGATTAAATGAGAAAATACTTGTCACTATGACGATACCAAGTTCCTCCTTCCTAAGACTCGTTAAAATTACTAGGTTGGATTCATTTGAAGAATGAATTTACATGCTCAAAATATTCTATCCACTCCACGCTGGCTATAAAAAATAAAGAGGTACTCGTTAGCAATAACGGGGGAAAATTGAAAGTGAGCATCCTATGTGTATTATGGGTAGCTTTTCGCTCTTAAACATGAAACTAATTTGCAATTCGTGTCGGGTTGGGGACATCCTACATTCGTCACTTTGCCTCTATGGGTTTGGGAAATCCGTTTTCTTCTTATATGATTACCAATTTTGTCAACATGACCTCTGATCCTATTTGAGTCAAATGTTGCCACACTCCGGATTTGTGTCAAAAATATGTTCAAGGGAAGTCCTTTCTGTCAAACATCTTCTGCATATCTGACCTCCTTTGTTACAATCTCGAATCACTCCCACCATCTTAGGATATTTGTTGTTTCGTGTCGATGATGTGGGAATCATTATGGCCCTCCTTCGACGAATCACTTCCTGTCTACTTCAACTCATATCCATGATGGTGATTTGTAAATTTCTGTTCAGTACCTTGGAGCTTGCATGCCTCAATGGAAATTTCTTCATGTTCGACGACAGGTTCACATCATTGGCCTTCGATTGAATGATTTTGCATGTGTTTGACTTCAACACATTCATTCACACTTTAGATTGTGTTTTTATACCTTGAGGTCCATCATCATTATTGGTGGTCTCTCTCACGCCTGTTAATGATTTTCATCATTAACCGGTAATCAGGTGGTTTCTACCATGTCTGATACCAACACATTTATTCACATGGCTATATTCGTACATTGGGTTGATTGAGATCGAGGTGAATACTGTGGGTCACATCTGATTTTTGGTCCAGGCTGCGAGGAGTTATTGAGTATTCACGAGTGTATACATGATCCTATCTATACGGATGGCTGCGTCCATGCCACAGATCCGTTTCTATGATCTCTTTTAGACGGCTGATTGTGACCATACTGTGGACTCATGTGTCATTTGATGCCTAGTGCAACATTATGTGGTTAGGCATATTTATACCAGAGATTTCATATATTGTAAATGTTTGATTTTGTAGGTTCTCTGAAGCTGGTCTACGTTCTTTACTTTGGTTCATAAATTATTTCAGCCATCACTCCCTATTCTGCCTTAATGCTTTAGGGGGCATATGTTACATAGTAATTTTTCACCATGCTCATTTTCCCGTCCCTGATCTTGAAATGCCCCATGATGAATCATGTGAAATGTTTCCATCATCAAGAAATATGCTAACGTATCCCCTTGAAGATCCAAATAAGACTTCCTTGAAATATTACTGAAGAAACTTGGCCAAATTCCTAGTTTCCCGGGTCAACGCTCTTCCTGGTGCCATGAATGCGTTGATGTCCTTTTCCCAGTTTTGGCCCAACGTTGTCAGCACCCTAATTTCTTGGAAAACCACGATGATCCCCTTTCTAACAGTGCTTCCTAAAATGGGGGAGAAGCTTTGACCTATAGAAGCTCAAGGGCAGCGAGTTGGTTGTTGAACAAAGATGATAAGGTTGAGCTCTCTCATTTTAGAGCCTTGGTCCCATCCATGGGGGATCATCCCTTAGAAAGTGGGCCTTCCTCCTCATTTCATGGGCTCCCAACCTCCTTCTCCTTCCTATAAATTCACATCCCTCATTCCCCCCAAGTTTAGAGCTTGGTTGATCATTGTTAGACTTATCTAAACTCTCATCCCTTTGCATGCTAGAATCGTGATTTAGCCTAAGTCCATGGGAGAAGGAATGATTTTAAGCTGGGTGAAGGACTCAAATTTTCACCTAAGGATGCCTCCAACATTAAGGCTTGGTTGTAAGCTCTCCTTTTTTAATTTATTAATAATAACATCTGATGTTTTATTTCTATATTTGTCTACATGATTATGCAAATATTTTGGTGCTCCTTGATCTGTTAGATAGCTAGTGTTTACATTTATTATATATTGTATCATGTTTGATGTTGTCTCTTGATCATCCACAAGTATTCACGCACCATTAGTGGTAGGAAGCGGGCCTACAAGGATTGTGGATCGATGTCACCATCAACAAATCCAAGAATAATGATTAGAAAAAGGTATTTATATCTCTTTCCTCTTTTCATTGTATGCATTAGTCAAGAAAACTTATGTTAGAAATAATCGTGTGTTGCTAAATCCACTCTAGGGCTAGAGAGTTCGCCTCTATCTGTAGAGGGGATTTATCTTGACAATAAGTATGATCAAGTAGAGGGTGGTGGAATAATTGATCTCTAATCACAGACTGATTATTCTGGGGTGGCAGTTTGAACGAGCACTTTTTGGGATACCCTTTAAGTTCAACATAACTTGGCTAGAGGATGTAGATTTTGTGGCAATGACGTTAGGTATTTGGAGGCAACACCACCATGAAATTGGTATCTTTCCCATGGTTCATATGGTACCACACTACAAATACTTAAGTCTCAGGTGTGATTGTGGGAAAGAGAGAAGAAGAAACACCTGTTGGTTGAACTAAACTAGAATATTGTGGAGTTTGTGTTCATATTTAAGGAGTTGGATGTCGGGCACATATCGACTGCACGATGGAATAGATTGAAGGAGTTGGAGGGTCGAAAAAGGAATATTCTATTAATTCATGAACATACTTGGCAGTTGAAGAGTAGGGCCACTTGGCTCAGTGCGGGGGATTAAAACACTAATTAATTTCATAACTACGCCAATATGCACAGGAAGGAAAACACCATTTGGGAGATATCGAACCCATAGGGACAGTGTTTTGTGACCATTGCAGATATACAAGGGGAGGCGATTCGATATTTTGAGAGATATTTCACCAACATCAGGGTTAGTTTGTGTCTCACAAAATATGGAGCATTGATGAATATCCATGGATGTTTGATGAGGCTAAAAATGCACATATGTGCCAACCGATTATTCGGGATGAAGTAATGAAGGTACTGCACTCCTTTGCCTGGGACAAGAGTCTAAGTCTAGATGGATGGATGATGGAACTTTTTCATATTTCTCTAAGGTGATGTTATAGGATATTATAGATATGGTTTGGGACTCACAAAAAGAAGGGGATGTTCATGGTGCTATAAATACTACATTCATTGTGTTGTTTCGGAAGTGTGATCAATGTCATACTTTTCAGGATTTTCACCTCATCTCATTGTGTAACATCTCATAGAAAATAATTTCTAAGACTATTGTTGAGAGACTAAAAGGGGTATTTTCCAGAGACATCAGTCAAGAACAATATGTCTTCTTTCACAATAGGTTGATTCATGACGTTGTTGCAACTACTCAAGAAATTATACACTCCATCGAGTTGAAACATATTGAGGCCTTGGTTATGAAAATTGATCTTCAAAAGGCATATGATTGTGTCGACTAGGATTTTCTGAGAATGGTATGTATGAAAACATGCTTATATATTTATTCCATTGAGTGGATCATGGTATGTATATCCAACACACATTTTGATGTTCTCATCAATGAGAAACCATCTTGGTTCTTCTTGCTTAGCAAGTAGGCCCTGTGGTCACATGGTCCTCGCTTATTTATATTTCCATTGGAATTATCCTAAATTTCAAAATTCATGGGTGCCATTAGGGGATGACATTGTAAGAACTGCACCTTCATGGTGACCATGTAGCCTACAATTTTTTTGACATATTGATTTTTGACTTGCCAATATTTTCCACTGGTTGTATCTTTGAGACACTCTTTGGACTGAAGCTGACCCAGCAACTAGGATTGTGCAGTCATGACAAATCACGTACCACCTTGTGAAGTGATCCTATTATTATTAGATAGTTATGTGAGGTTTTTCATTATGGACATGGGCCGTTGCTGTAGGGTTTCACGTACCTTGGGTTTCACCTGAAACCATGCACATACATCGTGGTTGACTAGTATTGGCTCATTGATAAGTACCGAAGGAATTTTGATAAGTGGACCTTCAGATGAATTTCACTTGGTGGCCAGTATATCCTCACATAGTTGGTTTTGCACATCATTCCGATGGCTATGATTAAACATATATGATCCATTATGGCCCGTTTTATATGGGGGGAAAGACAAGCGCATGGAAAGCATCATTTGGCATGCTAGGATATTATTAATGTTGCTAAATAATAGTGTGGCTGGGGATTACTTTACATTGAGCTATTTGGGAAGGAACTTGTGCTGAAATCACTGTGGAGGGATCTCAAGATGAAGGGGTGTTGGATGGATATCAATCTGCATAAGTATTTAGAAGGGAAAATTGCCGAAGAGTGGTACTAGAAGGGTACATTAGGGAGAAAAACAATTCACTTATTTGGTATATCTTTAGGAAGATATGGCCACTTTTCAGGAAGCATCTATGTTGGGCACTTGGGGTAGGTGCTAGTATCATCATTGGAACTGATAATATCTAGGGGAATGAGGGGGTTCATCTAATGAGTAGGGAGATGGTACAAGTATTACAGATGCAAGGATATTTATATTATTTCTAGATCATTAAACAATGGATGAATACCATGCCCATTTGGCAGGGGAACATGGAGCTTGGGCTAACTAGCGACATGGACAAGGAGTGGTGTATGCATATTTCTGATTTGCGTTGCACAGGTATACAATGCTCTGCTGGGGGGGATCATCTGATTTGGGGTGGCACACTTGTAAACAATTGTGCCTTAAGTCATGAAACATACATATTTGTATACACTTGCCTCCAACATTAAGGCTTGGTTGTAAGCTCTCCTTTTTTAATTTATTAATAATAACATCTGATGTTTTATTTCTATATTTGTCTACATGATTATGCAAATATTTTGGTGCTCCTTGATCTGTTAGATAGCTAGTGTTTACATTTATTATATATTGTATCGTGTTTGATGTTGTCTCTTGATCATCCACAAGTATTCACGCACCATTAGTGGTAGGAAGCGGGCCTACAAGGATTGTGGATCGATGTCACCATCAACAAATCCAAGAATAATGATTAGAAAAAGGTATTTATATCTCTTTCCTCTTTTCATTGTATGCATTAGTCAAGAAAACTTATGTTAGAAATAATCGCGTGTTGCTAAATCCACTCTAGGGCTAGAGAGTTCGCCTCTGTCTGTAGAGGGGATTTATCTTGACAATAAGTATGATCAAGTAGAGGGTGGTGGAATAATTGATCTCTAATCACAGACTGATTATTCTGGGGTGGCAGTTTGAACGAGCACTTTTTGGGATACCCTTTAAGTTCAACATAACTTGGCTAGAGGATGTAGATTTTGTGGCAATGACGTTAGGTATTTGGAGGCAACACCACCATGAAATTGGTATCTTTCCCATGGTTCATATGGTACCACACTACAAATACTTAAGTCTCAGGTGTGATTGTGGGAAAGAGAGAAGAAGAAACACCTGTTGGTTGAACTAAACTAGAATATTGTGGAGTTTGTGTTCATATTTAAGGAGTTGGATGTCGGGCACATATCGACTGCACGATGGGATAGATTGAAGGAGTTGGAGGGTCGAAAAAGGAATATTATATTAATTCATGAACATACTTGGCAGTTGAAGAGTAGGGCCACTTGGCTCAGTGCGGGGGATTAGAACACTAATTAATTTCATAACTACGCCAATATGCACAGGAAGGAAAACACCATTTGGGAGATATCGAACCCATAGGGACAATGTTTTGTGACCATTTCAAATATACAAGGGGAGGGGATTCGATATTTTGAGAGATATTTCGCCAACATCAGGGTTAGTTTGTGTCTCACAAAATATGGAGCATTGATGAATATCCATGGATGTTTGATGAGGCTAAAAATGCACATATGTGCCAACCGATTATTCGGGATGAAGTAATGAAGGTACTGCACTCCTTTGCCTGGGACAAGAGTCTAAGTCTAGATGGATGGATGATGGAACTTTTTCATATTTCTCTAAGGTGATGTTATAGGATATTATAGATATGGTTTGGGACTCACAAAAAGAAGGGGATGTTCATGGTGCTATAAATACTACATTCATTGTGTTGTTTCGGAAGTGTGATCAATGTCATACTTTTCAGGATTTTCACCTCATCTCATTGTGTAACATCTCATAGAAAATAATTTCTAAGACTATTGTTGAGAGACTAAAAGGGGTATTTTCCAGAGACATCAGTCAAGAACAATATGTCTTCTTTCACAATAGGTTGATTCATGACGTTGTTGCAACTACTCAAGAAATTATACACTCCATCGAGTTGAAACATATTGAGGCCTTGGTTATGAAAATTGATCTTCAAAAGGCATATGATTGTGTCGACTAGGATTTTCTGAGAATGGTATGTATGAAAACATGCTTATATATTTATTCCATTGAGTGGATCATGGTATGTATATCCAACACACATTTTGATGTTCTCATCAATGAGAAACCATCTTGGTTCTTCTCGGCTAGCAGAGGCCTCAGGCAGGGTTGTGCTTTGTCCTCGCTTTTATTTATATTCGTTATGGACTATCTCAGTCTCAAAATTCATGGTGCCATTAGGGATGGACATTGTAAAGGAATCAAAATTTCACAGGACCATGTAGCTTCTCATAATTTTTTTGATGACATATTGATTTTTGGTTTGCTAATATTTTCTCAATGGTTGTATCTTTGAGACACCTTGGATCGTTTTGGGCAAGCAACGAGGATTGTGGAAAATGGGGATAAATCACATGTACTACACTCGGCAAGTGATCCTATTATTATTAGATAGTTATGTGAGGTTTTTCATTATGGACATGGGCCGTTGCTGTAGGGTTTCACGTACCTTGGGTTTCACCTGAAACCATGCACATACATTGTGGTTGACTAGTATTGGCTCATTGATAAGTACCGAAGGAATTTTGATAAGTGGACCTTAAGATGAATTTCACTTGGTGGCCAGTATATCCTCACACAGTGGGTTTTGCACATCATTCCGATGGCTATCATTAAACATATATGATCCATTATGGCCCGCTTTATATGGGGGGACAGACAAGCACATGGAAAGCATCATTTGGCATGCTAGGATATTATTAATGTTGCTAAATAATAGTGTGGCTGGGGATTACTTTACATTGAGCTATTTGGGAAGGAACTTGTGCTGAAATTACTGTGGAGGGATCTCAAGATGAAGGGGTGTTGGATGGAGATCAAACTGCATAAGTATTTAGAAGGGAAAATTGCCGAAGAGTGGTACTAGAAGGGTACATTAGGGAGAAAAAACAGGTCACTTATTTGGTATATCTTTAGGAAGATATGGCCACTTTTCAGGAAGCATCTATGTTGGGCACTTGGGGTAGGTGCTAGTATCATCATTGGAACTGATAATATCTAGGGGAATGAGGGGGTTCATCTAATGAGTAGGGAGATGGTACAAGTATTACAGATGCAAGGATATTTCTATTATTTCTAGATCATTAAACAATGGATGAATACCATGCCCATTTGGCAGGGGAACATGGAGCTTGGGCTAACTAGCGACATGGACAAGGAGTGGTGTATGTATATTTCTGATTTGCGTTGCACAGGTATACAATGCTCTGCTGGGGGGGATCATCTGATTTGGGGTGGCACACTTGTAAAAAATTGTGCCTTAAGTCATGAAACATACATATTTGTATACACTTGTATTTGGGGTAGGATGCACCATAGTTGGTTTAAGAAGATCTAGAAGCTCAATATCCCAGTGAAGATTATACTTTTTTACTGGCTTGTTTGGTGAAAAAAATAATATTACATGGGATAATTTGTGTAAGAGGGGTTTCTTAGCACCGGGTCCATGCATATTATTTGGTATGGAGGGGGAGAGGAATGTACACCTGTTCTATATGTGTACTGTGTCACTACATGTATGGAAATTGTGTTTAATCACTTGAAATTACCGTTTCATCAGTTTGTGTATGCTATTGATTGTGCGGGATGGTGGATGGCCACTGGGACACAGATGGGATCCATACCACTGTATTTTCATTGGTTGATTTGGAACACAAGAAACTGTATGATATTATAGGATCTGCCCATACATCCTGCTATGGTGGCACAAAACATTATGACTTTTTGGAGTGGTTTTAGGCCCATGACCTTGCCTTCGTGGGATCTCTCTCTTCGGTTGAGACTGCATCGGATGACATACCTTGCTGGATATTTTGACGGAGCAACACAAAATTATTGTTGTGTTTGTGGGCCTCGGCTTAAACTGGACACGAGATGCCACTATAATTTTTTTTGGAATGGGGGATAGGTTACTAATACCTGGGCTGAGGTATTGGCATTGTGGGGTTTAATGTGGTTCGTGCGAAAATTATGTGTTGAAAAGTTGACTGTATTTGGGGATTCATAGGTGGTAATTAATTACATGAAAAATACAAATACACTATCCACTCCACAGATAATACATTGACTCGACAGGATCAGAGGATTACGTGACTCCTTCAGCCAAATTGATATTTTTCATGTCAAATACCGGGTTTGAAAAATAATATGGCTTCATGTACTACCAGCTGTTTGTGGGTGGCATTGTGCATGCACAGGGTTCTGTACTTATTCACTGATTAGGATCTATGGTTAACCTTTTTGCTTCATATCTCTGTTTTTGGGACATACTAGTGTTACTAGTGCTGCGTATTGGCACATATTTTTGATTTTTTACGTAATTTTTGGGTGGTATAGTTAATTTGAATTTCCCTATGTTTATGGAGGCTAGATGCTAGGACAAGTTTATGTTTTTTTTCTGAAAATTTTTGGATAGATTTGTATATGGTTTGGGAACTTTGATTTTTCCGAGTTATTCTTGCAAGCATGCAATTTTATGATTCTATAGTTATGGAGTATTTTGATATATATGTTTATTGCACTAGTACATTATATACACCAATAGTCTTTTTTCCTTTGGGAAAAAAAAAAAAAAACTAACTTTGCTCAATGAATTCATTAGGTTCTCTTTCAATTATAATTACGAGCTTGGTGTGCATTCATTTACACTTTACCTGTCCATTTTCATTGTTAATTATTTTTTCTTGGATTATAGATTTGAATTTATGCAGTTGTAATTCATAATACTTGGAAACATTGCAAGTAGGCTAGTGCGGTTTATGCCCTTTGACAACATTGTACAATTAAACAGACCACAACAAAATCATTGTTACAACTTGTGGGACTGATAAAATATGGCATCCTCAAAATATCTCAGACCAAACAATATGCACTCAACCTTGCACAGGGTTTTACCCTACGTTGTATTATATCTTCAATTTTGTTTTTTTGTTTCTTTATCTCAATTATGGGATCACAATAAATTTCCAGGGTAAATTACAATCCTTGTGGTTTCTTCAATTTTGTTTGCTTAAAAGGCCTTGAAAATCTTAACCATTCGTTTCCTCAAACGATCTCATATCAACAATAACTTTGTTGGCTTGAGGGGTCCTGACCCAATTCAGAGTTTATCGCGCAACCAACAAACCCTCCAACTACTGGCCCTTTATGCAATGAACTGCTTGTGCAGATCAAAGTCTCACTTGAAGCAGTATGGGGGGGTGCTGGAACCAGGTTTCCGCACCCTGAGGAAGAAATTAATGTGGTAGCCCTAAACATGTTTATAACATAACTCGTTGTAGATTAGAAATAGATGCACACAAATACATATCAATACTTATCAGATCAGCGTGTCATGAATACAGATAATGCATAAACTGATGGATCATAGATCACTTCGTCGCAGATAACTAACAAAAGAACCAGATCTTCACAAGGCGCAATAACTTAAGCATATCTACTCATGTATTCAACCATTAACATATAATCATGCATAAGAACATATTTACTTGCGAAGATATAATTAAGCATAACATAAGTAAAGCGATCTCAAAGAAGTAACAGTAAATAGATAGCTGCTAACAAAATTTCTTCGCCAAACGGTGTTTGTATTAGATTAAAAAGTTTAGTATAATCAGACTTTCCCCTTACAATTACCCTTTTGCGCACACAACTAGCGGAGTTTGCACACAGCCAGGACTAGGTCTTCGCGCACAGGGCCAGCAGGAGCCTTTTTACCCAAAAACCCAAACTTAGACTGGAATCCTTACAAAACGTTCATGAACATAAGCATGAAATTTCTTTCTTTACTAGACTCGATCTATCTATATTTATACCAATCTACACGCAAATAATATGGTCTCAAACCATGGTTTGAGGCCCACAATTTACCCTTATAACACATTTACATAAATGAGGGACTTTGACCCACCCCAAATCCCCTTGACCTTTCTGCACAATGCGCATATACAAAAATATATACAAAAAGTTACTAAAAAATGCACCCCAGGGGATTACGCTCCAATAGCCCCCCAAGACAAACCTGTGACTCGTCCTGAGTCACTGTTTGGTTAGGTCCTTCATCTTTGCTTAGAGTGCAATGATAGAATTTTTTAGTGGAAGCACCACCTCAAGACTATGCGCAAAAGTTCCCTGCACTTTAGTGACAAATTTATCTGTAGTGGGCCATTAAGTGGCATGTTCAATGATTCTATGAGTTATTTGAATGGTATTCAATGTGCCATCCAATGTTTGTGACAACAGCAGAGCCTCCTCGGTCCACAACTGCATCCTTTCCTCAAGCAAATGTTCTCTTCGGCGCAGGTCCTCAATTTCAGTCTGAATTACTTGACCCTCCTGTAGGTGGGCAAGGCACTATGCAATCACGAGGGTGGGCGCTGCCTTCCTGATATCTACAAATTGTTGCTCCTTTACGCGCAAATCATTTTTCAGCTGTTGTACCATTGGGTCATTCTGAACTAAAGTCCAAACACCCATGGCCTTGTCCAAAATTTGACTGCACTATGTGACTACGAAAACAATGCTCTCTGTAGCTTGTTTTACCTCGACAAACCTCTTTGCTCTGAATTCTGGTGGGGCTTTTGGTTGCAAATTAAATGAAATTTGGAAATATGGTCTTTAAATTCAGCTTGGGTAGTTTAGACTTCTGCGCATGAGGCCTTCAATGCAGCAACCAGCCCTTCTAACTTCTCTACTGGGGAAATTGTGGCGGGGATTGCTGGCACATCGCTGCTTACCTGATTGATCTTATCCTCTAGTGTAGTGCCTTGGGCCTCTGAGGTGGGGCATGCTTCCTCTACGGTCTGCTGTTTCTGGTGAGCTTTGAAAGCCTACTACTGTGACTATACTGTAGTGGTGTGGGCATGGGCTTTGCGGAACGGGAGCTCATCCACAATCATATTGTGGATCAAATGAAATTTCTCTGTAGGAAAAACAGATAAGTTAACATTTATATCACCACAACCTCATAGTTGAATGCGTCGACTGGTTGATTCTATATGGATGGCCGGCTTAGGGATTTGAATGAGACGACTGTCCCTAGTTGGAGGTAGGATTGTATTGAGAAGCTACATGCTCGCTTGCATCTGGCTCGCTTGTGCAACGCTCGCCTAAATTAGGCTCGCTTGAAATTTGAGTTCTTGAATACTAACCTGTACCCCATCGAGCGCAACCTTGTACTATGCTTCTATGTTTGTCCAAATATCTTATGTTGATGTCATTACCATGTTGCCTATTTTGTTGAAATCATCTTCGGTTAGCATCAACTCTTCTTCTCAAGTGGCCTTAGAGCCTTTTCGTTTCTTCCTGGATCCTCTCATGGCCTGAGAACTATGCTTTTTGACCTTGGAAGCCTGAACTTCCACCTGTTACATGTCTCTTTAGGCGCAACACCATTCTGCACAGGTTTTGTGTCTGTTTCTAGATCAATCGTTTTGCCAGTTGTAGTCGGCGTGGTTTCTTTTTCTATGGTTTTTTTAATCGTTTTCATACCAGTGTGAGGCTTGGTAGGCGCGTTCAGAATAGATGTAGATGCACCTTCTATGGTGCACATCTCCAGCCAAGCTGGCGGCCACTCTGCAGTGATGCGTAGCAAGTTGTCCTCAGTGACAAGATAAGGAAATTCATACCAAAATCCTTCGACTACGCCCTTCACTCAGATGTGAATGTTGTGGAAAGTGGCCTTAAAATCTGCAATCAACTTGTACTACTCATACAAAGTTGGAGAGAGTCATGGTTTGGAATGGATCGCTTGAAATATAGAAGCATTGAACAAGACCCATAATATCTTGTTTTCCATAATGCGCTCGGGGATGGAGGAATTCCATAGTGTGGCATATCGTGCGGCTTGGCACATTTGCGGCTCTATATCAGGAAATTGTGTTTCCTCTGGGGTCTTCCAGCCAATTAGGGCTATCAGTAGCATAAGCCAAGAATAATATAAGTGCTTGTCATCCTCTTGTACTTCATGCATGTTCTCCAAGAACTCTTTACATAAATATTGAGCCCAATTATATATTACTCCCTTCTTGCATTGTCTTGCAAGTGCAATGACTTGCGCAGGAACCTCCTTAGGTCGACACTTCGGAATCATCTTGAAAGCCAAGATGAGCATCCCAAATTGAATGGTTGGATCGTTGATTTCGCTGACTACAAATCCTTTGTTGTGGCGCGATACCTATTAGGTCGTTTTATTTTGTCTGCTGCCTTCTTTTCTTGTGCTTTTCCTCTAAATTCAGCCACGGGATCTACGCCTTGGTTAGGAAGGTTGGTGATCCAATGGATTAGTGCAGCATTAATGGGTATGTGCTTGCCCAACCATAATGATTCATCATGTACTAGCGTGAGAAATTTGCACAAACAAATATCATTTATCGGGTTGCGCTCGAAATGTGGGACTTGTAATAAGTTCAGAAGCCATGCCTTGTGCAGGCCCAACGCCCATCATTGTGGCTCCATGCGCACAAGCCCCCCCTCATATGGTACACAGTATAATAACACTTAGGCACAATATTAGGGAACTTATCAACATCCGCGAGGTCTGAATCCTCCATCCTCAACTGTGGCACTTTAGCGAACATGTCGCCTTCAAGGGAGACATTCTCCGGAATTAAGGGCATGTTAATGTAAGACCTCACTTTGTCAAGATCCTTCGAGACCTTGACAGATGCCTTGCACAGTCTGACATAGGTCAGAAACTGCGAGAATGGGGCCACTTAGACTAGATCCTACTCCTCCTCCATGATGGTCTCAGGGAGCTCCGGCATGGGTCTCTTTTGGCGCTCAACCGCAGTGGAGCGTGGCTTCGAAGTATTTTCCCTAGGGGACTTACGGGTCCTCGACGTCTGACCCTTCTTAGTCTTTGCAGGCACAGGTGTCTCAGTGACCGGCGCAGGAGGATCCTCTTTCAGGCATGTAGTTTTCATGCTTGGCGGGATAATGTAACCAAGACCCCTACGGCACAACACCTCAAATCCTAGATCCAGACCAGACATAGACAATGAATAAGATGCAAAAAGAAAAGAGTTCAAGGTCGAAAATTCACACATAAAGCAAAGGGAACTATTTTGACCCCCTAGGTCATATTTATAGTTTTAGCACATCTTCAAAAATCCCTTTTTCATTAATGTGTCTCCATAAATGACAAAACCGTTCCAAATATGGTAAAATCCCCTCATTAAATGTAACCTAGACGGTCCCTTAAATGGTAATAACACTGTCTTTTCTATATTTACTATTCCAACAACTAGATTTTGGCACTTCTGTGACCTAGTCAATATCCTCGCGCAGCTACCACACGCGTGTCACACCTTTCTGTGCATCCACCATCCCTTCTGTGCAAATCCAATACTCCAGCCATATAGTCATTTGGTGCATGCAGGGATAAGGTCATCCATGTATGGATTCCATTTCCATACCTGAGAAGATATTCGTTTCTCAGCGTGGCCACGCGCACTTCACCTCCATCGATGATTTATTTAACAACATATGGCCCTAACCAATGCATCTTCAACTTCCCTGGTGTAAGTACCAACCCTATACAATAAAATAGGGATAAAACCATAAGCATACAACATTGGAAACTCAGAAATATTAATCACTTATATCAACATCGATGAATTTAACTTCATTGCACATACATATATTTTACATGTAAATTATAGGCACAAGTCAGTCATATAAAGAAAACATTATAAATAAAATATGTACCATTCACCAGGAGACGAGATTCAATCTTGAATTTCACTACTCATACTCCCTTGTTGTTGTCTACCTCCAAGCATGAATGTTGTCATGCTTAATCTGAATATAATGACCCACTGGTTGACCTCCCATCCTATTCCTTGGGTACTCTCCTTCCTCGCGGACCCCTGAGCTGCAATGGGGTTGTACAATGAAGGAAATGTGCTAGCTGATAGAGGTGAGCACTCCTTGGCTCAAGAGTCCCCTCTCTAAATTCTTCTACCTCACCAAACTCAACTATAGCTCGTAACCACTAACAATGACATAATATCCTCCATCCAATAATAGGGTAAGCTGAAAAGTCTTTTTTCCCATGGCTTGTCCCTTCTTTTATAGTAGGATTAAGAGGTGACACTTGGAATTTCATGCATAATTAATTATTTTTATTAACCTAAAATTTGATTATTCACCCACCCATGTGTCACCATCTCACCCAGACTCTCCAAAATCATTTACTTAAATAATAATTTAAAATAGTATTTTCCTCACCCAAACAATGCTTCCTATTTCTTCTCCTAGTTGTTTCTTTATTCCTCATTTTCTACTGCTTAATTTGTGTTTATTAATGAAGTTAATTGATAAGTCTTAGATTTGGTCCCCTAACTACCTCCTACTTTAACTCAATTTTCCTCTCAGATGGATATTCTTATGTTGGCTCTTGCCACATGGAGGTTCTATAAATTTCTCCAATTTTAATTTATTAATCTTATTTTAATTCACCACCCTATTCTCTTAATGAAGTTTTTAACTATTTTATGATTAATATGTATACTTAACTCTATGCCCTTCTTTCCCCCTTTTGCCTAATTAATTTACTTATGTACATTATCCACTTAATATTTTGTTTTAACATGGAAAGGGTAGAGTTACCAGGGTAAAATATTTATTTCTTCCTATTCTTCCCTTATCCTAATTTTTATTCTTGATTTAATTTCCTTGGTTATAACATCATTTACCACTTGATATGAATTAGTAGGGTTTTCATATCTTGATTATATTTATTAGTTTCTTTTTACTGATGTAGAGGGTGTCAAGTTGGTCATGCCCTTCAAGAAATTCCATTCGAAGTTCCAAGGGTGCCATGCCTAACAATTTATTTATGATGCCAAGGGTGCCAAGTCGGTCATGCCATTCAAGAACTTCTCTTAAATTTCCAAGGGTGCCACACCACTTGCCCTTCAAGCATCCAGTGGCTACGAGGGGAGATTATAGGTGCAATGATAGAGACCACTATCATCTTGTATGTCGTCTGCTATAGTGAGACTAATGGTGTTGGGGATCAAGGAATCCACCTTGATGCGCGCCCCCTAGAAAATCCTTGTGAGCGACCAAAATTTGGGACCTGCCCCCACGACATTGTGATCTTCAAAGCGAAGGTGTTTCGACGTTTCCAACCTAAGTCACGATGGGAGTGCTAGTAGGTGAGATCAAGGACACTGTCCCACCCCTCCCATGCAATTCCATCCAATTGTACAACCCCATCACCCATATGTGAGTCATTCGGCCAAGCAATTAACATGTTCCTGCAACCAAAGACATATCATCAGAGTATATATATATATATAGAAAGTTTCAAACTGAACATAGAATTTCAAAGACAAAATATTAGTTTCCATCAAAACCAGATGTTATAGATTTCATATTTCTGTGGTGTGAGTTTTGAGTAGCTGAATTCGGAATATCCACAGTGTGCATTTTTGCATCTACGTTTCGGGTCTAGAACAAGACCCATCATCAGGACAAATCCTGTCAAAAAGAGAGGAGGTCAAAGTTCATAAATATACCAAAGGAGTGCATGAGGTAGGCCGACCAACCATAAAATAATCAATATTTTATAATTTAATAAATAATGTTTTAAATTATAAAATATTGATTATTATGATTGATAAATCCACTCCTTATTATATTTATGAACTTTACCTCCTCTGTTTTTGGGCAGTTTATTTTCTAGACACAGAAAAATGCCTTGTGGAGACACGAATTCAGCTACTCAAAACCAGATGTTGTCAACTCATCATGTGTGAGTGCCTCAGGTGGTTTCCTGTCATACTCAATAATTATCAGTAACAAATTTTCTCAGTGTTAATAATTATCATAATAGCAACATCAACATAACCTATTCATTCACATCGTTGTTCATTTTGAATCAGAACGAATGTAAGTAGCTAACATAGGGGACACATCCATCATGGTTATCATAATCATAACATCAATGGGAAATTAACCTATCCATCAAATCCATCATCATCGTAACATCAGTAGAAAACATACCTATCCATCAAGTCTATCATCATCATGATATGAATAGAGAACATGCACATCCATTAATGCTACAATCATATCAATAGAGAACGTACATAACCATTAATGATGTCATCATCATAGTATCAATAAATAACATACATAACCATCAAATCCACTAATAATAGAGTCATGTGTTCGGATCCTCAACTTAAGGCCCTCAAATAATAAAGTGCAGCCCTTAGGGCTAAATAATGTTAATGTCATATTACTGCCAATCAACTAGAGCAGGGCACTACATCTGGGTGGCGTGAAAAATTATTGTCATACAACAAGACCAAATCATCTTCCTTAAATACATTTTTCACGCGCCTTCTGAACTTGCTGGTGGAGATTGGAAATAAAGCGATCTTCTTCAAGTGCAACCAATTGTGACAACCGTTCCTCCATGGCATATGCTTCTTCCATATTTTTGAATGTTGCAATGTTAAAAATGGGAACAATGTATTCCATTGCAACACAAATTCTTACCCATATACCATCCTGAATGGTGTCCTTCCAGTCAACTTTTTACATGTGGTTTGATATGCCTAGAGAACTGCAGGTATGCGCTCATTGTAAAAAATTACAAATAATTGCAATGATAGATTTATTTCTCCTACTTATTATTTCAATAATTTATTATTTATAAATCTTCAGAAAAATATCGAAATAAATACTACTGCAACATTCACAAATACATATGCAGAGAAATAAAAAATAGAGAACATAAGCGCAAGAATCAATCACATGTACACATTAATTTTTGGGCAATTGTCCCCGGAAAATCCCAATATGGAAAAAACGGTGCAACAGATGAGGTTTTTATTAATTATTCAGCAAATGATATCTTTACAGGGAAAATATATGGTAGATAAATTATGAAACACTCGAGACTGAATTTCTGGCTTACTTGAAAAATTCTCTGACACCTAGAACAACCCTTGCATGCCCCTGTGTATCTCTGCGTGATTCACTGCGTAGTCGCAGTGCTGGAATACGTGAGTCTACGTGGAGATTGTGTGGGTTATCTGTGCTGCAGCCTCCAGTGAACCATTGCTACCCTATGACCCTGATCTCGATCACCACTAACCTCCTCCTTCTGCTTCTGCAACTATTCGCCCTGTAACTCTCCCACTGAGATGAATTCTACATCATAATGGATCTCCTTCAGGTACTGAGTGTATGCCCGACTTGTTTTCCAAGTGACCCTCAAGCCTTATTTTATAATCTTCCCACTGGAGAACCAACGACCTAGATTAAAATATTAATCAATGGCTAAGATTAAAATTTGACTTGATCCATGTTTTCTAGAAGATTCACACTCTGACTTATTAATACCCTTTAATCATTTCATTTCCCTCAGTTTAGACTTAGGGTCTTCATTAATTATTTTAATAAGTCATGAACCGAGTGGAATTTTCACAAACTGTTTTTGGGTTCTTTGGAATGCTATTGTCTAAGCCTCCCTGCAAAGTTTGAGACTTTGAACACTTCCAAATGATACAAAAATAAACACTCCCTCGTAGCGAGGATGGTGTTCCAACAATATGCCTACTGCATGTTGCGCTGATCCTGAAGCACCCTTTGCACTGCTGATCTTAGGACTTTACCCCCCCATATATTGCATTGCTGCCTCCTATACTGCTTCCTTTGACACTGCCACTGTCACTTGCTTCCTCTGTACCACATCTCCCTCTGAATATTGAATCTTCCATTCTTGCTATAGGAAGGGATTCTTCAACATCCCCATCTTCTCTATGAAGTAGACAAACTTTGTCTTTCCTAGAGCCTTTGTGAGGATGTCTGCCACATGTTCTCCTGTTGGAGTGTATTGCAACTGAACAACTCCACGTTGTACATAGTCCTCGATGAAGTGACACCGGATGTCAATATGTTTCAACCTATCATGAAACATAGGATTCTAAGAGAGCTTTATGCAACTCTGATTATCACATAAGATGATGGTCGCTTCCTCCTTGAGTAGATTCATTAGTAGTTTCCTAAGCCATATGGCTTCGCATGAAGTTGTGATGGATGCCATATACTCTAATTTTGCTGAACTCAGTGCTACAGACTTATGTTTCCTACTCCATTAGGAAGTCATTCCTGATCCTATATTAAAACAATACCCACTTGTACTCTTCTGATAAACTGAACTTCCAGCCTAATTTGCATTAGTGAAACCACTCAACCTGACATCATTGTTGCGGGTGTAATTCAATCTAAGCTCAATTGTCCCTCGAAGGGACCTGAGAATATTCTTGGATGCTTCCTAATGTGCCCTCTTCAGTTCCACCATGAATTGGCTGAGGGTATTAACAACATAACATATGTCTGGCCTTGTATTTACTAGATACATCAATGACCCTATGAGCTCCCTGTACAACATAGGATTAGCCTCATCATCTTCAAACGTTTCGATTTTCCTCAAGTTGGTGATCATTGGAGTGGTCGTGGGCCTAGAATCCTCGATCTGAAATATCTTTAGAATCTCTGTAGTGTATCTTCCTTGACCAAGGAAGTTCTCCCTATTCTGTTGCCAAACTTCCAACCCCAGAATATAGTGCATTCATCCTAGATCCTTCATGTAAAATTCTTCAGCCAAATTCTTCTTGCAATCTATGATGAGCCTTGATGATCTTGTCAAGAACATATCATCCACATACAACACCCATATCAAAGGCTCACTCCCTAATCTTAGATATTAGAGGTTGAGATATGGATCACTCTTGACGAATCCCATCTTCTGCAGGTAGTTTTCAATTTGACCATACCAGGCTCTAGGAGCTTTTCTTATTCCATATAATGCTTTATTCAATCTGAACTCATGAGTTTTCTGATCATGTGTCTCAAATCCTTTAGGTTGTTCTATATACACCTCTTCTTCTATCACATCGTTCAAGAATTCCGTATTGACGTCCATTTGATGAATTTCCCATCCCATTTGTGTAGGAAGGGATATCACAGACCTGATAGATTTGTACTTGGCTACTGGGGCGAAGGT